>JALMGJ010000002.1:90599970-91072470 GCA_023362775.1 Charina bottae | reverse complement strand
CTACTTGTGTTAAGACTGTAAATGTGACTTTTGAATTGAGTGAGAAGCAGTCTGCCTAGAGCAGAGATGTGAAGGCCTGAAAACATCCTGAAGGAAGCTTAGTGTAGCGTGGTGAAGAAAGTCCAGATTTTATCTCTCCATGCATGTATGTGTATCCCTGAAAAAGGCATGGCAACTTTAAGGTGTTGCCAATAGTTATTGCATTTCTACTTCTGCATGCAGCGTCTGGAGATCAAATCCAAAATGCTGCACAATCTCAATATAAATATTTATTGAATGCATGCTTGCCATTTGACTATAATGTTATGATTGTGGGGTGCAGGTAATTTATATCACTAAACGACGTGCAACTTACGCACCTTTGGCTTAGAGTATCCATGTTTCAAAGTAATGCCTTATAGGCTCTAGATTTGGAGGTCAAATTTGCTTTAAAGTGACAGCAATATTGTAAACCAGACTTCCCCAGTTTGGGGCACTTCAAATGTCTTTGATTATAATCCCTCTTATTCCACCCAACAAAAGCAGCTATGATTGGTGGGAATAGTCCAGCAGATCTATGTTGCCAGGCTGAAGGTGGTTGTCTTAGGGCCAAGGTGCATGTCCTAATGCCTCAGAACCACATGCAGAGCCTCCCCCCACTCCCTAAAAATTTTTGTGTGCAGCCCCATCCAAAAAGTTGGTAACAAATTATAATTATTAATGTGATAGATGGGGTTAATTAAAAAGATATATCATGTGCAGAGTAATCACATTAACTCTGTAGAATCTTTTTTTCCCCTGATTTTTTCAAATCAGTCTTGACTCCTGGCGACTGCTTGGAGAAGTCCCTGCAGGTTTTTTTGGTTAGATTTTCAGAAGTGGTTTGCCATTGTTTTTCTTCTAGGGCAGAGAGAGAGAATGACTGGACCCAAATCACCCAGCTGGCTTTGTGCCTAAGGTAGAGCAAGAACTTACTGGTTTCAAGCCTGGAGCCTTTAGCCATTACACTAAGCTAGCTCTCAGATAGGAAGTTACAAACCATTGAGCTTATGTGTGAGTGAATGATGTACAATTATTGTGTGTGAAACTTAGAATAAGCCATAGGAACAGTAAAGACAGTTAATAGTATGTTTAATTTGTTTTTGTGATCATTTCCCAGTTAATGGGTACCAAGTGTCAATATCTTTTAGGGGAAGTGTAAAATACACAACTACTACCATGGCAGCATATGACTTTGCAAATACCAGGTTCATTATATTGAAGTTTAAAATGTGGGGAAATAATGAAAGATAAGATATATATACCAATGTTTGGAAATTATTATGCTTGCAATAATTACATTGTATTTTTACACGCAGATGCTTTAAAATCCATTATTATTAGTAGTAATAACAGCAGTAGTATTTTACACTATGGAATAAAAGCTGGTTCTAAGCTGCTTCTGGTAGATTAGACCGCTGGATTCAGATTTTCTGCATACCTTATCCGTAGGACCACCCTTCCCAGTTCAGTCTCTCCCATTACCAAAGCTAGCTAGGGGATTATGCAAGGGATCACATTAATGCAGTGCTTTCCAAACTTTTCATGTTGGTGACACACTTTTTAGACATGCATAATTTCGCAACACACTCTTACAGCAGGGCACAAGGCAGGCACTAGGACCTGTGCAGAATCACAGCAGGTTTGGAGGCAGCCAGGCACAAGGCAGGCACTAGGACCTGCTTGGAATCCTGGCAGGGCTCCGAGGCAGCAGCAGCTGTGACACACCCAGACACTGCAGCCGACACACTAACGTGTCCCGACACACAGTTTGGAAAGCTCTGCATTAATGTCTTACTTCAATCTATTATTTCTCACAATAAAAGGCCCTTATTGTGGGATACTTGACGAAAGTGGGATTCAGGTATTTTGGAATGCCCTTTCCTGTTTGTTTCCAAATTGCACAAGTTTTTATATTTAATCTAATTTTTATAATGAGTTCCTGAAAAATTGACTCTACTGGGTTCAACTTGTCACTTGTTCCTGCAAGAGCCCAACCCTCCCCTCCTGAGAGTTGATTTTGGCAACAGTCTCTGTTATTGAACATCATTGATGGATAAACAGACAGTCTGTGTCTCCAGTAAAAATCCCAATGTGTGAGGGAAATACTCACATGTGCCTATATGACTCCTGTGCACATAAATGTGCATATATGATTCTAATATTATTCTAATATTTGCAGGGTTAACATGAAGAAAGAATTACCATAATTAAAAAATCATGCTGCAGTTTCAGTGATACTTGTTTTTTCAAGGTAAGAGCTGGCAGCAGGATATTAAAATAAACAGAATTGAGTTGATGGGATACAGAAGAAGAAGAAGAAGAAGAAGAAGAAGAAGAAGAAGAAGAAGAAGGAGGAGGAGGAGGAGGAGGAGGAGGAGGAGGAGGAGGAGGAGGAGGAGGAGGAGGAGGAGGAGGAGGAGGAGGGAGGAGGAGGAGGAGGGGGAGGAGGGGGGAGGAGGGGAAAAAAGAAAAAAAGCAGAATTCCACAGCTGCTCACACTCTATTTCTGGAAACCTGTATTTCCTATGCATTGGTTTTCCTATCCTTGATCTTCTATTTTATGGTTATTTAAGGGGCAAACTGCAAGCAAGGGATATTTTACAAATTAAAGTATTGTTTGTCATTAAATATTCCTGTTGCCAGCATTCGTCAATTAACAGAGGTTGCTGATTCAGCATATCTTCTGCAGTGACTATTATTATTACAAGCATGGGATGTAATCCCTACTTTTTTTTGGGGGGGTTGCTTTGAGTCAGTGTTGACTCCTGGCAACTGCCTGCCCTAGACCCTGCAGTTTTCTTGGCAGGATTTCAGAAGTGGTTTGCCATTGCCTGCTTCCTAGGGCTGGGAGAGAGAGACTGGCCCAAGTGCCTAAGGCTGGCTTTGAACAGCTGGCTTTGTATCTAAGATGGGGCTAGAACTCACAGTCTCTGGGTTTGCCTTAATCAGGACACCAAACTGGCTCTCAATCCCTACCTTACCCGTCCCTTTGTCCTTTATAGGGATATCCCATTGCTTGGGAAGAACTAACCTCTCTTACACAACATTTGTTACCCGATTGCACCATATAGTAGAAAGGGCTCTTGAATAAAACAACTCTTCCTAAGGCATGCACTGGCACTTCCCTGCAGTTACAAAGGGTTTTTCCTCACGGCGGCCTTAAGTTGCTTAACTCCTGAGGGTTAGCTGACTGGAAATAAAGGTGGCAGAAGAACTCCCTTTCCAGATTCCAATTCCTTCCCCTGCTTTGGCCACAGTGATGGCTTGCTATTCAGTCCACACTGTGCTTACCACAGTCCCCAGTGGGTGGATTCTCCTGCTTTTTTTTACCCCTCCTGGGAAAGTAAGCACCAATTGCTTCCCTTTCCAGGGGTGGGATTTTGAGAACATGTGGTTTCCATTGATAAGAGAGTATCATAGCTGACATCTCATAGCTGACATCTTCCCATCTGATGTGTCTATTGATGGACCAGTAAAAAAGAAAGGAAATGTTGGGAAAATTGGCATAGGCCTGGAGCATTCTGGGAAGTGAGGAGAAGGTCACTGTAAGCAGCAGAGAAAGGGAGACTTTGTCTCATCAGCTCAAGGTAGCAGCCCATGCCCCTAACAGCATGCAAAAACTTAAAAAAGAAAAGAGCTTTTGGAGGCTGCACAGCCTCCAAGAGACCTATAGACATGGAGAGGGAGGCAAGTAACATGGTGATCTGCAAGTTATTGGCCATGTTTGTGTTCCTATCTGAGGAGGATGCCAACCATACCTGCACCAAGTGCAAAGTTATTGTGTTTCTGGAGGAAAAAGTGGAGGGGCTGGAGGCCCATTTGGCGACATTGAGGCTTATCAGGGAAGATGTGGGGTTTCTGGACAAGGGAGAAGGATGTCTCAAAAAACAACACAGGAAGGAAGACATTACCACAGAGAAACAACACAGAAAGGAAGACATTATCTCCTCCTTGGAGGAGGAAGGATAGCAGCATGTAACTCAGAGGACCAAGAAAACCAGGAGATGGTCTCTGTCAATGGAGCTGCACAATCAGTTTCAGGCACTCTGACTGGAGGAAGACTCACATACTTCTAGAGAAGGGATTTCACTCAGCATCCCATTAACAGGAAGGAGAGAAGGTCAGACTGTCACAGAGACAAGGAATCTAATGACTCCCCGGAAAAGGCATGTAAAGGTGATGGGGGACTCACTGCTCAGAGAAACCTTCAGTCCAGATATGTTATCAGTGGAAGTATGTTGTCTTCTAAGTGTGAAGATTCAAGATATGATGGAGAGGGTGACCCAAGTAATCAGACCTACTGACCATTACCTCTTTCTCCTGTTTCATGTTGAAACAAATGACACCAGGAGATGCAGCAGGGAAACTTAAGAAGGACATTACTAAAAAGCTCAGATTCCTGTACAGTATACCAATAGGCAGAGTATGGGCAACAAGCAGGCAGAATTTGAAGTCCTAGTACAGGAGGGTAAATACTGTATGATATTGTCTGTATAACTGAAACTTGGTGGGACAGATCTCAGGATTGGAATACAGTACTAGAAGGGTAGAATTTGTTCAGAAGAAACACTTCCAACAAAAGGGGAGGTGGAGTCACAATATATGTAAAGAATAACTACACCTTCATGGAAATTCACGACCTCAAGGATGAAAACCCTGCTGAAAGTGTCTGGGTAAATATTAAAGGAAAAAGAAACAAGTATGACCTTGTTGTGGATGTGTACTATAGGCCACCCAATCAAGCAGAAGATATAGATGAAGTCTGTGCACACCAGATAGCCAAGGTATCCAGGAAACATATCATCATGATAATGGGGGATTTCAACTACTCTGACATCAACTAGGAATCAAACTGCAGCAAGCAGGAGATCCAACAGGTTCTTGACGTGCCTTGCAGACAACTTCATCATCCAAAAGGTAGAGAAGGTAACTACAAGATCAGCTATAATTCTTAATTCTTACTAACTTAATTCTTAATTAACTTAATTCAAGAGCTCTCTGATAAACTGAGAAACTGAGAAACGAAAAGGATACGTTTAAAAAATGGAAAGAGGGGCATATAACAAAAGCAGAATATCAGGAAATAGCCTGAATCTGCAATGAAGGGTTCAGGAAGGAAGGCTCAACATGCAATTTTGGGCTGCAGCAATAGAGGTATGGTGTCAAGATCACAGGAAGTGATAGTAGTGCTCTATGCTGCACTGGTCAGACCACATCTGGAATATTATGTCCAGCTCTGGTCACTACAAAAAGGACCCTGAAGAATGGGAAAGAGTGTAGAGGGAGGCTTGGAGGCTGAATCCTAGAAAGAGCGGTTAAAGGAACTTGGTATGTTTAGCCTAAAGAAGAGAAGGCTAAGGGAAGACATGATAGCAGTCTTCCAAAACATGAAGGGAAGTCACAGGAAAGAGAGTGTGGATTAATTCTCCAGAGCACCTGAAGGTAAGACAAGAACCAGTAGGTAGAAGCTTTACAGTAAGAAATCCAAATTTGAAATTTTCTGACTGTGAGAACTATTAAGCAGTGGAACAACCTGCCTCCTGAAGTCATGAGTGCTCCACCATTGGAAGTATTCAAAAAAAGATTGACTGGGGGCGGGTAGAGGATGACATGAATACTTCCCTTTGAGAAGTGAGTATTGGCTTGCACTCACAGTGGGGCAAGTATGTCTTGCGGATCAACTCTAAGTGGTTGTCCATAATTTGTGTTTATTATAATGAATAAACAAAACAAGCACACAGCTGATTAACATTACAGAAAATATCCTTATAAAGTAAGTAATATGCCAGGGAGTACAACCTTTGCATTCTTTTGGATTAACTTTATCACTGAAACTTTAGGACTTCAAAAATACACCAATCTAGTTCATATATCTAGGGTTTGTAAATAATAGTTTAGGGTTTAGCAGGTTGTGTGAACCCATCCATTAATAAACTATAGTTAAACAAACCATTCATGAAGTGATTTGCATACTCACAATTTCACCCCTGCTCCAAATTCAAAGCAGATTGCTCTCAAGTACTGAATGGAAATGGCAGCTGTATTGTAAAGGAAGGAAAGGCTTAAGAATCCCTTGAAACTGTAAGAATTGCAGTATAATTATGTAGTATGGAAAAGAAACTTATTGTTTAGTTTGCAGTTAGGTGGCTGAGAGCTCAGAACTCAATGCTTATCAGTAATACAGCCTTCAGAGAAACTTCACATTCTGGCTAGTGCCAATAGGGCTAAAACTGCAAGTGAAATTTTGAAAACCATTTCTATTCATCACCACTAGCAGAAAACAGACATTACTTCAGGATTTGATGGGGGATTTGCAAAGTTACAACAAACTTGAATATACTGAAGATCAAGAGGGTTGAAATTATTTATAATAATTAAAGATTAAAGATTACTGCATATGGTCCAAAATACTGAGGGAAGACTTTATAACTGTACTTTTGTCCCCCCAACCCATTAATTTGATTTGTTGGAACTTCTGTGTAAGAAACAGAGGTTGCCATTTGCCGCTGAGCACTATGTCTTATTCATGGAACTATTATGTGTCATTATTCCAACAGGGTACAATGTACCCTCAGTTATATACTGTAGCATAAAAAGGTAAAGGTTCCCCCCGCACATTTGTGCAGTCGCGTCCGACTCATCTCCGTTTGTTAGCCGAAGAGGCAGTGTTGTCTGAAGACGCTTCCACGGTCATGTGGCTGCATGATGCGCGCAGAACGCTGTTACCTTCCCACCAAAGTGGTTCCTATTCATCTACTTGCATTTGCATGCTTTCGAATTGCTAGGTTGGCAAGAGCTGGGGCTAGTGCAGGAGCTCACTCTGTCACGCGGGGCTAGGGATTCAAACCTCCGAACTTGCGATCTTCCGATCGACAAGCCTGGTGTCTTACCCGCTGAGCCACCACGCCCCCTGTTATATAGCATACATATGCTTAAATGCAGCAGGCAAAAGCTGGTTATCAAGGATGCATCCAAGGTGATGGTAAACCTGCTTCATAAATATTCTTGCAAAAACTTTGTGCCATATAGTAAGAATGCTTACATTCTATTGTCTGATTCTTTCACTTAAATTTTTGTACAACAATTCAGGATTCCTTCAGCACAACAAATCTTCTCTGTAAATAAATAAAACAGTTATTAGCGATCCAGGTTACTGGCAATCCACAGTGATGGCTGTTGTGGGTCTTCCGGGCCAAATCCACAGTGACTTGGTTCACGCATTATCCTATGGCATGATTTAATCAAGTTTTGTTCAATAAATCACAATTGGCTAGGTTCAGGCACCATGCCAGCAAAAAAGAAGAAATCAAAATGTGTGAAATCTGCATAGGTTCTTCCTCGTTTCTTCTAATGTGTGATATTTGCTTCTCTTTCTTTACTATAAATTTCTCCTATGTGTTCAGTTCCAGGCTGCATCCTTTTCCCCTCTGGTGGTTGCAGAAACATCTCATTCTTTCTGGGGCTGGTGTCAGCCCTAGCTGCTTGACTGTGTCCAGCTTCACGGGCCTACTCCCAATAGCTATTATAATCTATGGGCAGTCACTCAAAGACCCTCAAATTTTCTGCTGCTGACAGGATATGTCAGAGACAGAGTGACCGAAAGGTCCTGTTTCCTTGACATGCTCAGTAGGGCCAAGCGGGCGGACAAACTTCAGTCACAAAGTCTTCCTGGTGTGTAGGCCTCCAGGTGTTTTAAAAGCTTTTCTTCCAGCAGGAAATCTCTTGCGCCCTCCTTCCTTGCTCTCAGTATGCTTCAGCATTTTTTGCATTTTCCTCTCCCCAAATAATTGTCAGAATTGCTGATTAGCAGGGTATCCTTTCAGCTTACACTTTGTCCTTCTCACTTCCAGTTCACTAACAATTGGAACCACTGGCTGGTTTTGCCCCAGAGTTAGAAGAATAACTTGAATTATTGTTCAAGTCTTTGAGGTTCCTCACAGGAGCTTAAATTTTCCTTGACATGGTCTACGGGGGTGCTGGTAGTGTCAGTAGCTAGTGTATTTTTATAGCAAATTTGCCTGTTGCAACTCCACCTAGAGCATAGCTTTCCAAACTGTGTGTCGCGACACATTAGTGTGTTGCGACAAAACCCGGAAGTGCTGATGGCATGTCGCTGCTGCCCCTGTGGCGGTGGTGGCGGTGGTGGTGTGTGTGGCGGCGGCAGCAGCACGCCATCAGCGCTTCCGGGTTTTAGCGTGACACACGAGGCCGCTGCCACCGCCGCCATGCACACCGCCGCCGTTGCCGTTGGTGTGTCGCCAACGGCAGGACTTTGGAAAGCACTGACCTAGAGAAACAAACTTTGCCTTCAACCTACAAATTTCATAAACAGCTTCTCTTGTTTCACAGTATTCTGCTTGATTCTACAACTGAATTCACACATCACATTAAATTTCAATTTACTGAAAGAAACACCTCATTGGGTGTGAACCCAGTCTATGTTGCTCTGCATTTAATATTGATATGCAAAGGCCTCCAGATACTGTACACCAGATTGCTTTCCTGTTTGCTGTTTCACCCAGTTCTGGGATGTCTGTCTCAATCCATCTGCTCTTACAATGGCTGAAGTAGGTGTAGCTGGATTATAGTTAATGTCTCAGGCAGAAACACTTGATAAACTAGTGGATAATGGTTTAGAAAGGACATTAACACAAATTATTGTCCATACTCAGCAAAGGGAAAGGGTGAGCATGAGCCAGAGGGAGAAGGAGCAGTTTTGGTGATGGGAATGAAATCCATTAAAAAATTAAACAAGGGAAATGGCATTTCCTTTCTCAGTTCTCCCTTTCCCCCCTTATTTGCCTCCAAGTTGATCTCTGAGCATTTCCAGATATTAGTGAATAAGTTGGCAGCCAACTCAATGTCTAGACAGCCCTTTGGGTTAGTTCCTTGTGTCAACAAGAACAGAGGTTATTGCTGACTAGTGATGTCAGCACCAGAAATGTCAGGACAAGGCCACAGATTTTGCTTTCCTGCTTCTGAGCTTGTGTGCTCTTCCGTTTCTCCTTTGCAGATGTAGTAACTGGAACTGTACTGCAGACCTAAAGTAAAGGTAAAGGTTCCCCCCGCACATTTGTGCAGTCGTGTCCGACTCTAGGGGCCGGTGCTCATCTCCGTTTGTTAGCCGAAGAGCCAGCGTTGTCCGAAGACGCTTCCACGGTCATGTGGCTGCATGACGCACGTGGAACGCTGTTACCTACCCACCGAAGTGGTACCTATTCATCTGCTTGCATTTGCATGTTTTCAAATTGCTAGGTTGGCAAGAGCTGGGGCTAGTGCGGGAGCTCACTCCGTCACGAAGGGCTAGGGATTCGAACTTCCGAACTTGCGATCAACAAGCCTGGCGTCTTACCCGCTGAGCCACCACACTGCAGACCTGCCCCCTGCCAAATCCTTGGGTCAGATATGATATGGACAGTCCGTCCACATTGGCAATATTTTCCAGAGTTGCATTTGGTCCTTAAAATTCAGAGGCCACATTTCCCACCGGAGAAGAAAAGGAATTAAATTAACATCCTAGTTAATGAAAAGAGCCAGGTTGGTGTCGTGGTTAAGGAACCAGGCTAGAAACTGGGAGACTGTGAGTTCTAGTCCCGCCTTAGGCACAAAGCCAGCTGGGTAACTAGTTGCTCTCTCTCAGCCCTAGGAAGTAGGCAAAGGCAAATTACTTTTGAAACCTTGCCAAGAAAACTGCAGGGACTAGTCCAGGCAGTCGCCAGGAGTCAAAAACTGACTCAAAGGCACACACACACACACACACACAAAAGTTAATGAAACCATTTAGGGAATATGCACTTAGGAACATATTAGCTCGGTTCACACACAGGCCCCCCGACATCTAAACTTCACAGATGGTCTAGAAGGATACTGCTGGAAGATCTAAGAGGACCAGGAGAGCCACACTCTCTATATCCAGCTCCTGACAAGAGTGACCAATGCAGGAGTCTGATATCCAACTATGAAGGATTGAGATATTCTATTTCATCCAGGATTCTTTGCCAATGTAATCCAAAACCTTCCCTAAAAATGAAAGATTGGAGACCAGGCAGAAATTGTTAAATACTGTTGGATGAAAGGTGCTCCTCTTCTGACAGGAATGAACCACTGCCTCTTTAAAGGTGGAAGATACAACCCCTCCCTCAGAGAGACATTAATCACCCTCAGATCCAATGATCTGCCCAACTTCTACCTGCCTGCAGCAACCAGGTCAGGGAAGGATCAAGCCTACAGATGGTCAAACTCATGTTACAGTATTAAGGATTCTGTCCACTTCCTTACAGTCCACAAAGCTAATGGAGTTCCACAGATAAACTTGCCGGACACTGCCCCAGTTAACCTCATCTGGTCCTGTCAACATGGTGTCTCAATCTGACTAAATACAGCAAAATACCTTGCTAATCTGCCCCAGCAGTCTGAATAAAAGTTGTCCTGTCATCCTTCCCCCACACTTAAAACATCAGTGCTGGATGACATTCTGCTGATGCAGTAAGTATAGAGGTACTGATGCTTTGCTGCCTTTATTGCCACAGGGCAGGCCTAGGTGTAGGTCATACCAGTTGCTCTAGGTGTCACTTCCGCTGCTTTGTATCCCTTAGTGCTTCAGTAAACTAAGGACTCCCTAGGATGTACAGTCAGAGGGAGGCTGCCCGGGGACAATCACATCAAGTATCCTCATTGCCTCTACGTTCCAAAGACTGATGGAGCTTGTGATGGAAACCAACCAACCAACCAGTCATTAAGAAAATCCTCATGTATTTGCTGTAAACCAATCAGAGCCATAAGGTGCCTGGGATGGACCAACACAATCAGTCCTTGTCCCTTGAAGAGGCCAGTAGCAATTACTAACCATAGACTGACCAGAGAATGACATGACCATGACAAAGGAATAATGGCACTGTCCTGTATCTTCAGATCATGTACTATCTGTTCTGAACTAAAAACTAAATCTAGAATGCATCAGCTTGTATGAATTGGGCCAAACATCAACTGGGATAAGCACATGGTTTCAACTGGAGGCCATGGATTCCTGAGCTACTTAATCTCCCACTCTCAGGGCATGTAGACTAAAACTCCCAGGACTAGTAGCATTTTTAAAAAATAAAAATCAATAATAGTCATAGCTTTAGGTTGCATCTGTTTTCATCTAGTAGGAGAACTATGTAGAATTAAGACATGGATTAAGATGGTCAATCTTAATGCAGGCACATTACAAAAGAGTAATGTCACTAAGAAACAAAACAGAAGCATAAGCATGCTTAGGAAAATTTGAGGTTTCTACACAGGTGTATTCTTGCACAGAGATAAGGAAACAGGCACCTTTTAGATTATCTATCTATCTATCTATCTATCTATCTATCTATCTATCTATCTATCTATCTATCTATCATATACATTTATATGGCCACCAAATCAACACATGACTCTGGAAGACTAATAGTAGAATAAAAATAATCATAAAAATAAAGTATGTCAAAAGAACACACCACTCCCAGATTGCTGCCAGAAAAAGAACATACAATCATCACACCAAGACCGGTTTACTCAGCAGCCTGGCCCAGTGCTCGGGGGGAAAGCCAGATCTTTCATGCCTTATGAAAGGCCAGCAAGGTTGGGGCCCAAATCTCGGGGGGGGGGGATGCTGCTCCAGAGGGAGGCACCTCAACACAGAAAGCATGCTTCCTGGCACCCATTAGATGGCACTAACAGAGAGGACCTGAAGCATCCCATTGTGCCAAAATTCATGGGATATTATTAGACCAGAGCTTTCCAAACTATTCATGTTGGTGACACACTTTTTAGACATGCATCATTTCGCAACACACTCTTACAGCAGGGCACAAGGCAGGCACTAGGACCTGCGCAGAATCCTGGCAGGGCTCGGAGGCAGCAGCAGCCGTGACACACCCAGACACTGCAGCCGACACACTAACGCAGAGCTTTCCAAACTGTGTGTTGCGACACAAAAGTGTGTCGCCACACACAGTCTGGTGTGTCGCCACACAACCCGGAAGCGCTGATCATCATCAGCGCTTCCGGGTTTTCCCGCGGCGACACACCAACGGCGGCGCGCAAAAACCTGAAAGCGGCAGCAGCACTTCCGGGTTTTTGCGTGCTACCGCAATGGCGGCACTTCCGGGTTTTCCCGCGGCGACACACCAACGGCGGTTGGTGTGTCGCCGCGGGAAAACTTTGGAAAGCCCTGCACTAATGTGTCCCGACACACAGTTTGGAAAGCTCTGTATTAGACTATATATACTACCTTTAGCTGATATACTGCAACATTTAACTGCAGGTTCCATTTGTACACCTATTTCCCAACATATTGCAGGAAGGAAGTGGAATCTGACTATCCAGCATTTCTTAATAGAGATGCTCACGTGCGTTCTTGCCATTTTCCCATCTTACTCATTTGTTGTACCCAGAAAAATAATACATTTTGAGACATGCAGCATTGAAGCAGGAAATGCCGATTCTTGAGATTGTTCCCTGCATTGAAGGTAAAGAAGGTCCAGATCAGCAACATCAAGACAATTATTACATTCTCTGTCTGAATGTAACACACTGAGTGTAAGTCAGTGCAATTTTGCTACTCTACAGATGTCTGTTTTATTTGTGACTTTTAAAATCACTGTCTCGCACATGGATCAAACTTAATAGTCCCAATGTAGAACTATAATAATTAACACAATATAAATGCAAGTAAGTATTAGAACTAAAAGAAATGATATATTCAAAACAGGTAATACTCTAAAATCAAATGTATGCACTTCTATGCTAAGTAAAGGTAAAGGCTCCCCCCGCACATTTGTGCAGTCGTGTCCGACTCTAGGGGCCGGTGCTCATCTCCGTTTGTTAGCCGAAGAGCCAGCGTTGTCCGAAGACGCTTCCACGGTCGTGTGGCCGCATGATGCACGCGGAACGCTGTTACCTACCCAGCGAAGTGGTACCTATTCATCTGCTTGCATTTGCATGTTTTCGAATTGCTAGGTTGGCAAGAGCTGGGGCTAGTGCGGGAGCTCACTCCGTCACGAAGGGCTAGGGTCTCGAACCTCCGAACTTGCAATCTTCCGATCGACAAGCCTGGCGACTTACCCGCTGAGCCACCACGCCCCCTTCTATGCTACATACATTATATCTGCAATATTTCATTAAACAAAATTTAGAAACATATAAAGTGTAAGCTGATATTCAGCAGATTGAATCTTGTCTTTCCTAACCCAGTGCCAGCACCCATGCTGGCTGGAAAATAGGAGAGGTGTCTAACATTCACCAACTGTACTAACAAGGTTGTCTTCTGATACATTTTATAGAAAATAGATTGCTACTACAGTCACTCTCTCTGAGCCCAACTCACCTCACAGGGTTGTTGTTGTGGGGAAAAGAGGAGGAGGAAGGCGTATTAGCTATGCTGGCCGCCTTGAGTTATTTATAAAAATAATAAAGGCGGGGTAGAAAATAAATAAATAACCAACCTGAATTATGTTTAATTTGGCCTAACAACACTTTTAATTTTGTAGGTATTTTACATAATTTTCAATTAAAAAAACAATTTAACAAGATATATGGCCTGCTCAGCCCACCAGTTCAGTTTGGATCTGTTCATGTCATACTTTCACACATAGTGATATCTGTCAATCTCAGAAACAGATGGGGGCACTAAACTTCCCCAAATTTGGCACGGATTAATGGAAAGCAGGCCTGTAATGCTTAGCCTGGAAAAGTCAGAAAGGTGTGCTTACCTAGAGATACAGTGTTGCATTTCGAATATCTGGTCCCGACTCCAGGCATTCCTGGCATATTGTCGGGTATTATGAATAACGCTTTGTGATTAAAGTAGGGAAAGGCTTGGGGGAGGGAGCAGCAGTGACTGCTGTCTTGAATATGTTTGCTCACCTGTGTAAGACATGGAAGTACTGTACTGTTAAGCCAAGCACTTCCAACAGAATAGGAGTTGCCAGCTTTGCAGCGCCCTCTAGGGTTTGGCCCAGGGAACAGCATCCGTTCCTTTGCCCTGCATTCTCTTGCCTGTTTATCTTTCTGCATTTCTTTTTGGCTTCTCCAGGAAACCCCCTCTCATCACCCCCCCCCCCTTCACTCCAGCCTCGTTTCCTGAGTTCTCTGGCCAGGTTTAGCCTTCATCACTGCTAGGCCACATTTGCATTTCACTCTGTCAGCTTTCCTTTCCCTTCCTCCAATGCCTTCCCCTCCCCCCCCCCGCCCTAGCCAGCTCCATCCTCTCAGAGAGGTGCCCTGAGCCAAAGTTAGCTTGTCAGGTAGCCACACGTCCGGCCTAAAGCCATCAGGTCAGCTAGGGCCACCCTCCAGATCTCCTCTCGGATTAGGACTGTCAGCAGCCTTTCCGTGTCCCTGGGGAGTTGGATGTGTGCTGTTTTAACTGTTGTGGGAGGGACACCTTTTACTCACTGGAAACATTTCCTTTGGATCTGGCCTGCCAATAACTGCTAGCAGGGAATTTGCCCTCTCCTTTTCCAGCTCTGTCAGCTTCTGCAAGCATTCCTGTTGCCTGAGAGAAATTCAACAGGTGATGCATTCTGCTTTGCTGTATTGCCCTATTGGGATCCATGCCCAGATGGATTTCTCCCCATCATTCAGGAGTTGCACATTAACCCACAGAGATAAAAACCGCCCCCTTTCTCAGGTCCATGATTCTTTAGGGATTGCTGCCCGAAACCATTTTCTTCTGTGAAATGGACTGTGTTTTCCAAGTATACATGCTTTGGCTTTTGTTTAGGTTAGTAAACTTATTGTGTGTTCGTCAAAAATTTGTCTTGTGCACCAATTGCGCCCTTTCCTGGACTGGGAGGCCTTGCTCACAGTCACTCATGCCTTAGTCACTTCCTGTGTGGATTACTGCAATGCGCTTTACATGGGGCTGCCCTTGAAGACCACATGGAAGCTACAACTATTCCAGAATGCAGCAGCACATGCAATATTGGGTGTTCCTAGGTTTGCCCATGTTACACCTGTGTTGGGCGAGCTGCACTGGCTCCCAGTTTCCTTCCGGGTGCATTTCAAGGTGCTGGATATCACCTTTAAAGCCCTACACCTTGCAGGACCAGGTTATCTGTGGGACCACCTCTCCCTGAGGGTATCTGCCCATCCTACCAGATCGGATAGGGTAGGCATACTCCAGGTCCCTTCCCTGAAATCCTGCCATCTAGTGGGACCTCAGGAGCATGACTTTTCCATGGCTGCCCCTACCTTATAGAACACCCTCCCCCCAGTGATTCGGCCGGCCTCCACCCTTTTAGCCTTTTGGAAGGCCATCAAGACCTGGCTTTTTACCCAGGCACTGGGATAAAGAGCCAAATTGGTCTAGTGGTTAAGGTGCTGGGCTAGAAACCAGGAGACTGTGAGTTCTAGTCCTGCTTTGGCATGAAAGCCAGCTGGGTGACCTTGGGCTAGTCACTCTATCTCAGCCCTGGGAAGGAGCCAATAGGAAACCAGGAGACTGAGAGTTCTAGTCCTGCCTGAGGCATGAAAGCCGGCTGGGTGACCTTGGGCCAGTCACTCTCTCTCAGCCCAACCCACCTCACAGGGTGGTTGTTGTGGGGAAAATAGGAGGAGGAAGGAGTATGAGGTATGTTCACCGCCTTGAGTTATTTATAAAAATAATAAAGGTGGGATAGAAAATAGATAGATAGATAGATAGATAGATAGATAGATAGATAGATAGATAGATAGATAGATAGAATGAGCTGGTTGTGGGGCATCCCAAGGGAATGACTGAGGGTTTTGTTTTTTGATTTTATGGTTTGTGATTTTATAGTTATTGGTTTTATTGTTATGAGCCACCCAGAATTGTGTTTAAGATGGGCAGCCATACAATTTTTTAAAATCAATCAATCAATCAATCTTTGGAAGAATATCACAGTGAGAAACCACTAGCTTGAGACAGAAAAAGGGTTGTTCATTTAATAACTTTTGAAATTACTATTCTTTTATGCTTTTCTCCTTCAGCCTCCAGGCTGAAGGTCTCCTTCATAGCTTTTTCCTCTTTGATGAAATAGTAGAAATAAGTACAACAGATTTCACAATGTTAAAAAGGATGATAGATGAACTGATACAGATATCTTGGGCATCGAATAGCTTGCAAAAAACAAGCTATTGTCTTCGGACAACGCTGGCTCTTTGGCTAACAAACGGAGTTGAGCACCGGCCCCTAGCGTTGGACGCGACCGCACAAATGTGCTGGGGGGAACCTTTACCTTTAAACTTGACAGAGTTCAAAAATCACATGAGCTAGTTTTGTGTATGCATTCACATTGTGGCAGAAAGGTACAGGCAAATGCACAAATGCGGATGTTTCCAGAAATTTCTATAGTGAATTCTGATGAACAAGACAGTATTTTATAACAAGAAAAACCTGTTGAAAAAGTATGCATGTTTCCATTATTTGAAATTTTCTAAATAGCTTTTTTTAAAGCATGTAGCTCTACATGTTGCACCACCTGACTCAAAAAATATCCCCTTGGGATGTTGTATAGCAGAGGTTTCCAAACTGTGTGTCGGGACACGTCAGTGTGTCGGCTGCAGTGTCTGGGTGTGTCGCAGCTGCTGCTGCCTCCAAGCCCTGCCAGGATTCCGTGCAGGTCCTAGTGCCTGCCTTGTGCCCTGCTGCCTCCAAACCTGCTGTGATTCTGTGCAGGTCCTAGTGCCTGCCTAGTGCCTAGCTGCCTCCAAACCTGCCCTGCCAGCAATCAAACAATCCTGGCATTTGATGGAAATTCTCCCATCCACGTATTAACTAGGCATAACTCAGTTGAAGGTCACCAGTTGAAGATCTTGTCTCAAGATGACAGCTGTATAATACACCATACACAAACAACACACACATAGGCACACACACGGGGGGGGGGATTTATTATGCATTTATTGTACTGATGGAAGAATAGCCAGCAGGCATAGGCCTAGATGGCAGAAAAAGCAGATGAAGAGATGTAGAGAACTAAATTAATATAATATAATATAATATAATATAATATAATATAATATAATATAATATAATATATGAAGTCACGAAGAGTCAGAAGCGACTGAACGGATAAACAACAACAACAACAAATATAATATTAATATATATATATATATATATATATATATATATACACTTATATATACACACACACACACACACACAAACACACACACACACACACACACACACACACACACATATATATATATATATTTGTTGTTCAGTCGTTTAGTCGTGTCCGACTCTTCGTGACCTCATGGACCATATCACGCCAGGCCTTCCTGTCCTCCACTGTCTCTCGGAGTTTACTCAAATTCATGTTCATTACATCGGTGATGCTATCTAACCATCTCATCCTCTGCCGTCCCCTTCTCCTTTTGCCTTCAGTCTTTCCCAGCATCAGGGTCTTTTCCAGTGAGTCCTCTCTTCGCATTAGGTGGCCAAAGTATTTGAGCTTCAGCTTCAGCATCTGTCCTTCCAATGAGCAGTCAGGGTTGATTTCCTTTAGGATTGACTGGTTTGACCTCCTTGCAGTCCAAGGGACTCTCAAGAGTCTTCTCCAGCACCACAGTTCGAAAGCATCAATTCTTCGGCGCTCAGCCTTCCTTATGGTCCAACTCTCACAGCCATACATTACTACTGGAAAAACCATAGCTTTAACTATGGGACCAGATGCCATGATCCGAGTTTTTTTAATGTTGAGTTTCAAGCCAGCTTTTGCACTCTCCTCTTTCACCCTCATCAAGAGGCTCTTTAGTTCCTCTTCACTTTCTGCCATTAGGGTGGTATCGTCTGCATATCTGAGGTTGTTGATATTTCTCCCGGCAATCTTAACTCCGGCTTGTGATTCATCCAGCCCGGCATTTCTCATGATGTACTCTGCATATAAGTTAAATAAGCAGGGTGATAATATACAGCCTTGTCGTACTCCTTTCCCAATTTTGAACCAGTCGGTTGTTCCATGTCCGGTTCTAACTGTTGCTTCTTGACCTGCATACAGGTTTCTCAGGAGACAGGTAAGGTGGTCTGGTACTCCCATCTCTTTAAGACTTTGCCACAGTTTGGTGTGATCCACACAATCAAAGGCATTAGCGTAGTCAATGAAGCAGAAGTAGATGTTTATCTGGAACTCTCTTGCTTTTTCCATGATCCAGCAAATGTTGGCAATCTGATCTCTAGTTCCTCTGCCTCTTCGAAACCCAGCTTGCACTTCTGGTAGTTCTCGGTTCACATACTGCTGAAGCCTAGCTTGTAGGATTTTGAGCATAACCTTGCTAGCATGTGAAATGAGCGCAATTGTACGGTAGTTTGAACATTCTTTGGCATTGCCCTTCTTTGGAATTGGAATGTAAACTGACCTTTTCCAATCCTGTGGCCACTGCTGAGTTTTCCAAATTTGTTGGCATATTGAGTGCAGCACTTTAACAGCATCATCTTTTAGGATTTTAAATAGCTCAGCTGGGATACTGTCTTCTCCGCTAGCTTTGTTGTTAGTAATGCTTCCTAAGGCCCACTTGACTTCACTCTCTAGGATGTCCGGCTCAAGGTCAGTGACCACACCATCGTATTTATCAGGGATATTAAGATCTTTCTTGTATAGTTCTTCTGTGTATTCTTGCCACCTCTTCTTAATCTCTTCTGCTTCTGTTAGGTCCCTGCCTTTTTTGTCCTTTATCATGCCCATCTTTGTACACAACGTTCCCTTGATATCTCCTATTTTCTTGAAGAGATCTCTAGTCTTCCCCATTCTTTTGTTTTCCTCGATTTCTTTGCATTGTTCATTTAAGAAGGCCTTCTTATCTCTCCTTGCTATTCTCTGGAATTCTGCATTCAGTTGTTTATATCTTTCCCTTTCTCCCTTGCCTTTTGCTTCCCTTCTTTCCTCAGCTATTTGTAAAGCCTCATCTGTCAGCCACTTTGCTTTCTTGCATTTCTTTTTCTTTGGGATGCTTTTAGTTGCTGCCTCCTGTACAATGTTACGAACCTCCATTCATAGTTCTTCAGGCACTCTGTCTACCAGATCTAATCCTTTAAATCTATTCCTCACCTCCACTGTATATTCATAAGGGATATGATTTAGGTCATACCTGATTGGTCTAGTGCAAGGGTCGGAAATGGCGGCTCGCGAGCCAAATGCGGCTCTTTGGCCCCTTGAGTGTGGCTCTTCCGCAGGCAGGCGTGGCGGGCGTGGCGCAGCAGCGAGTGTGGCGGGGCAGGCGCGGCAGCGGGCATGGTGCGCGTTGCTGTGGGCATACCCCTGGCAACCTGGCAGCCGTCTCCGGCAGCCATCTTGACAACGGGCAGGGCTTTCCAAACTGTGTGTCACGTGACAAGCCGGAAGAGCTGAAGGGAGTGGAAATTCTCCGCGCCAATCAGCTGTGCCTCGGGAAGCCCGGCAGCCTGCACGCGCGATTTTTGCCTCCCTGCCGGAACTGAGGGCACCCCGAAAATGCCCTCGGTTCCGGCAGGGAGGCAGAAACCTCCCCTCTCCACACGCACACGCTGCCCTGGGGTGGAAATTCTCCCCGCAGAACAGCTGAGGCAGCTTGCGCGCAGCCTCCCTGCCTAAACTGAGGGCATTTTCGGGGTCCCCGGAGCCTGCCCTTTCGAAGGGGTAGCACTGCAGCTGCTGCTGCCGCTGCCCCTTCGAAAGGGCAGGCTCCGGGGACCCCGAAAATGCCCTCGGTTCCGGCAGGGAGGCAGAAACCTCCCCTCTCCACATGCACACGCTGCCCTGGGGTGGAAATTCTCCCCGCAGAACAGCTGAGGCAGCTTGCGCGCAGCCTCCCTGCCTAAACTGAGGGCATTTTCGGGGTCCCCGGAGCCTGCCCTTTCGAAGGGGCAGCCGTTGCCGCCGCAGCGACAACCTGGAAGCACCGCTGCCAAAGCAGTCGAGCCTCTCTTTCCCTTCTTCTTCCAAACCTCCCCCGCCCTCTTCCACGCGATTGGCTCCCGCCCGCAAAACCTGCCCCCTTCCACGCGATTGGCTCCCGCCCGCAAACCCCGCCCCCTTCCACGCGATTGGCCCCCGCCTGCAAACCCCGCCCCCTGGCTCTCGAGCACTTCAAAATGTGCACGAGCATGTCAAAATGGCTCCCGGCAAAAAAAGTTTGCCGACCCCTGGTCTAGTGGTTTTCTCTACATTCTTCAATTTAAGCCTAAATTTTGCGATAAGAAGCTCATGAACTGAGCCACAGTCAGCTCCAGGTCTTGTTTTTGCTGATTGTATAGAGCTTCTCCATGGATGATATTCTGGAGGTGACAGACTCAACCGTGGGGGAGCTGGGGATGGTGACGGCCGACAGGAAGCTCTGGTGTGGGCTGGTCCATGAAGTCACGAAGAGTCGGAAGCGATTGAACGAATAAACAACAATAGAGCTTCTCCATCGTTGGCTGCAAAGTATATAATCAATCTGATTTCGGTATTGACCATCTGGTGATGTCCATGTGTAGAGTCATCTCTTGTGTTGTTGGAAAAGAGTGTTTGCTATGACCAGCGTGTTCTCTTGACAAAACTCTATTAGCCTTTGCCCTGCTTCATTTTGTACTCCGAGGCCGAACTTGCCTGTTATTCCGGTTATTTTTTGACTTCCTACTTTAGCATTCCAGTCCCCTATGATGAAAAGGTGTTGTAGGTCATAGAACCGGTCAACTTCAGCTTCTTTGGCATCAGTGGTTGGGGCATAGACTTGGATCACTGTGATGTTGAATGGTTTGCCTTGGATTCGAACTGAAAGCATTCTGTCGTTTTTGAGGTTGTACCCCTTTCCCACTCTTTTATTGACCATGAGAGCTACTCCATTTCTTCTAAGGGATTCTTGCCCACAGTAGTATATATAATGGTCTCCTGAATTAAATTCGCCCATTCCTGTCCATTTTAGTTCGCTGATTCCCAAGATGTCGATGTTCAATCTTGTCATCTCATGTTTGACCACATCCAGCTTACCTTGATTCATAGATCTTACATTCCAGGTTCCTATGCAATATTGTTCTTTACAGCATCGGACTTTCCTTCCACTTCCAGACACATCCACAACTGAGCGTCCTTTCGGCTTTGGCCCAGCCGTTTCACTCTTTCTGGAGCTACTCGGAATTGCCCTCCGCTCTTCCCCAGTAGCATTTTGGACACCTTCCGACCTGAGGGGCTCATCTTCCAGCATCATATCTTTTAGCCTTTTGATACTGTCCATGGGTATACACACATACACACACACACACACACACATATACACATTGTGTCTGTCTGTCTGTCTGTCTGTCTGTCTGTCTGTCTGTCTATCTATCTATCTATCTATCTATCTATCTATCTATCTATCTATCTATCTATCTATCTATCTATCTATGGTATTTGGCTTGGTGCAGATGAGAAATTAAGGCTGCTATCTACTTACCTGGTTGGAAGTAAGCCCCATGAACTCAATGAGGCTTACTTCTCAGATAGGATTGCACATTGTGAGCCAGCTCTAACAGACCACAGATGTAGCAATTACGTTGTGTCACAAAGTCTGCTGCTAATATATAAGGCTTGGCAATTGCATGATGACACCATCACGTGTGTCATCATTTATCCTCCATGGATGTTCAGTGAAAGCACTGAGATGGGGGGACTTGCATATTCCATAAATCACACAGAGCTTTGGCAGTCTACATATCTTTGTTTGCAATAGTTTTCCCAAACCTTCCATCCTCCAGAGAGTACCAAGTCGAAAAACACATCTGGAGGATACCAGGCCGGAGAAAACTATTCTACATCTTTTTGATTATCCAGGTTCCTCCTGATTTTCCCCTTAAGTAAAGAAAAGTGTAATTTCTATAAAATTTCTGATGAGCCAAATATTTTTGCACAGGCCAGGCAATTCTGAAGTAGGACTTTGAAGTAATTCTTGGAATTTTTATTCCCAGTTTTAATCAGACAATATTCCCTAGGAAGTAATTGAGTACAGAAAAATGAATTTAGTATTTAGACGAGTAATAAAACTTCCTTCCTTCTTTCTGAGGCACACTTTACAGGACCCTGCTCTTTTTCTTTCTGTCTACATCTCCAGAGACTAGAACTATCAGCTATACTAGTAGTACAGCCACCATCTGCTAGATTGTCTTTATTCCTTCCTGCAGATGCTAAATGCTACAGTGGAAATGCGGAAAGCTTTCAACTATGAGCAAGGAAAAGAGATTAGACGGTGGGCTGAAATAAAGAGAAAGGGCACTGAACAGGCAGGAGTATCTTTCAAGGTGCATGGTCTGACTTAACAAACATTTATCTTCACACTTCCTTTTGGAGGTTATTTGCAGCAACCCCCCACCCCCACCCCAAAGTCTGGTACATTATTAAATAGTCAGGATGTAAATACAGGATAACTCAGCAAAATCTGCCAGTGACATAAGCAGTGAGCATTTATAGGGACACATCAGTGGACAGAAATGCTTATCCTTCCACAGGATTCTTTTCCCTGGATTCATGCTTCAGCCACTTTGGGGCCAATTTGACATTAAAATACCAGCAAAAGCAACCTATTCAGCAAGACAAAGCATAATGGCTGAGAGAAGAGTTACGAAGGAAATGGGAGGATGAATTTTTTTTTAAACTGGCACTCCTACCCAGACACTATCCCATTTGAAAGCTCCCCTACCCCAGCATTGCAAGCCAAACTATGACGCAGATATAGGCTCAGAACCTGACAGGCAGAAATTTATTTATACTGCTCCATCTCAGTGACTTCTGGAGGTTTACAACATTATCTAAAACATCCATGGCAAAATAAAGTATATCAATACAACCACCATAAATGATATCATAGTTAATCCCTGTGGCCCTTCAGAACAATTACTTTTAACAAATTTCCAAAAAAAATGATATAAACCTGGGATGTGCCAAGTGCACAAATGGGTTGTGTTCACACAATATGTTGCTACTGAATTAAGCCATTTTCTGGTTTTCACAATACTGTGAAACATAGGGTAGCCAAACAGGCTGGGATCACCCAACGCACTGAAGACAAAAAACTAGCCAATTTTAACATTAACCAAGCTTAGCAATCAAACATGCTTCAGCTGGGACTTTATTTGGTTGACATATTATAAAGCACATTATGTGAATAAAGTCATGGTGCCTGACCTGGTCCTAGAATCTGTGAGGCATGCTGTTCCATAAGGAAATGGCCAAGTTAACATATACACAGTGGGTATACCTATTAAAGATATTCGTGTTTGTTCTCATATGCATTTGTAAATCAATGTTGGTTTTTGTACACAGAATGTCCCACTCATGCTGAACATGTCAACGTGTTTTGTTAATGCTGCTTGTGTATAGAATTCTGCCTGACCTCCAGCTGACGAACCCTTCGTCACTAAATACCGTACCATTGTTAACTGCTAGCTTACTAACATAAGTCAGTGGAAAACTTTGCCCAGGTCTGGACACCTGCCAAGAAGCTGTACTCCAGGACTCTTCTCTTCTCTCCCGCTCACGGGCCCCTCCCTGCATCAGCTGACTCAGCCACCTACATCAGAACTCCCCTGGAGAACGTCATCATTTCACAGCCTTGATTATTTTCCAACAAGAAGGCAGAGTGAGTCGCATACATATGAGTGAGCAGACCAATGCACTTGAATATACATGCCTTCTCCAGTGGAAAATGCTATTTACTAAATGGCCTATTGTGAGCTTTGCCTAAATGAGAAAGCAGGGGGGGGATAGGCCAGTCATGTGGTTCTTCCGCCCCATCCTTACTAAAATGAAAGCTAACCCTTTGCCTGCCATAACACCCTATAACACCCATCACAAAGAGGTCTCTGAGCTGTTATCAGGCTAGGACAGTTTCCGCCATCAGATTTCTCCTGCCTATCAGGAAAGCTAAATAAGGAACGTAGTTCAGGCGGCTGCAGGAAGAGGGGAAACGCAGGACATCCGGCCCAGCTGCCAATTTTTCCTTTCCCATGAACCACTACTGACCTCCACCACCAAAGGCTCAGACATCACGCCTGGCATCATAGCTGAGCTTCTTTATTTAACTCTTTGGAGGCTACCTGTTAAAACAAGAGCCGGTGGGTATGAGGTTTTATTATATGGAATCTACAGTAGTGCACCCCTTGTGCCACACTGCCTTGGGAGAGAAGTATACTGCACTCACCAATTTTGAGCAGTTTACGATCTTACCATGAGTAAACAGATTAAAACAACAAAATAGTCAAATAAATAAACAAGCAACATTACATAGTAAAATATTCCACGTCAAGGAACATAAAGACCCATATTCCTACACAGGAGGAATCTCTCTCAATTCATCTCCCATTCAAAGGTCTGCTGAGATAGTCGGGTTTTGACTGTTTTCCTAAATCCCAGTAATATTGGGACAAGTCACTCTCTGGGGGAATGCCACTCCAGACAAGGGGGGCAGCAGCCAAGAAGACCCCTTTAAGATGGGTAGGCACATTTGGAATTGTGAGGGATCATGTCATGGCATGTTACAAAATGGCTGCTGGGACTGGGGATACCCATTCACTAGCTGGCTAGAATGGGAGATATAAACCATTACAAAGCATCACTTTACACCATTTTACCTGCTACCTCTCTATTATACCTCCTGCAGAATAACCCTACTATCCTTGCTTGCTTTGATAATGATGTTATTAAAGTGGTAGATAGCTTCTCTCTTTTAGGATCTACTATCAACAGTAAAGGAACCAGCAGTGAAGAAATACACCAGGGACTAGCACAGGGCTTTCCAAACTTTTCACGTTGACGACACACCAACGGTGGCGCGCGCAAATCCGGAACCGCCGCAGTGGCAGTGGTGGCGCTTTTGGGTTTTTGCGCCCTGCAGCGGGGAGGCGCTTCTGGGTTTTTGTGCGCCGCAGCAGCGGCGGTGTCCTGGTGTGCCATGCGAAAACCTGGAAGCGCTGATGGGCCGCCGCTGTGCGCACTGCCGGTGGCGCGCCATCAGCACTTCCGGGTTTTCGCGCGACACACCTGTGCCCCGCGGGCGACACAGTACTGTGTCGCGACACACAGTTTGGAAAGCTATGGACTAGCACTTGATAGTGTAGCAGTGAAGGCCTTGGAAGATATTCAGATGACAGGATGTGCCTATACCTACAAAGATCAGAATCATGCAGGCAATGGTTTTCTTGGTGATATTCTATGGCAGTGAAAGTTGGACAAATTGAGTATTGATGCCAAATTATCATATATTGGACACATTAACTAGGCTTCTATGTCGCTCCAATCATGACTCTGAGCATCTTACTTATGCTCCTTCCATGAACAGTGGACTGGAAATATGTGAGGTATATTTGGAGCCCTGAGACATTTGTGAAAATAAAGATGTTGCTGGACCTTTTGCAGCATTCCATATATCCATTAATTATTTTTATTGTAACAAATCAGGTGAGATGGGCTATCAGGTGGGCAATCTCAACCATTTCCTGTTAAACAAGCCACAATGGCTGGTTTCACATTACACTAAACCACAGAGAAGCTATTATTAGAACAATTCCTGGACTAGGGCAATATGTGCATCAAACCACTTAATGGGACTCAGTTTCCAGAGCTTCAAATAGGATTACTCCCCAGTCCTGGGTTGTTCTGCATAGAAAGGATACATTATTGTTGAGCTACAGCAGTGTTTTTCAAACTTGGCAACTTTAAGATGTGTGGACTTCAACTCTCAGAATTCCCCAGCCAGCATGCTGGCTGCGGAATTCTGAGAGTTGAAGTCCACACATCTTAAAGTTGCCAAGTTTGAAAAACACTGAGCTACAACTTTCGCCAAATGACAACAGATTATGTAAGTGTCATGTTTTGGGATGTTACAGCATTCTTCCTGATAGGGTCGGCTACTTGTTTTTGCCTTTTCTGTTGAGAGGTGATAGCTTCAGTTTGAATATACATTTATTATATATAACTCCATATACATGAACGCTGAGATGCTCCACAACTGGTTCATCTAGCAGCCCATTGTTTCATCAGATCATCAGCCAAAGACCATTTTTATCTGAGGTGGAGCCAAAGTTAATAATGGAAGTGATTGGCTATCTTGAGTTAAATGATGAAGCACTTAAGAGAGCAAACAACACTCTTTCAGCAGCATTACAGTTTTGACCTTCTGGAAAATGTAATCATGGGACTAACTTGAATGCCCTCCTTACTGGCATGAAATAAGAAACAAGGTTCTAAGACATTCACAGACCATAAAAATTCTGGGATTAATTTTACTAGTCACTAGATAATTGAGCAGCTGCAGAAGTTCTTCAATGCCACCAAGGAGAAATTAGGACTGCATCACAATCCATTGGAATGCCTAGCCCAAGTCACAGACTACGGGGAGCAGGACTTTCTATAGAGCACATTATGTTAAGTGTCCTTACTGAAGCAGGTGCCAGAGCACTTGGGGATCTATTGGGGAAGAGGGAGGCAGCTATACATTCCATCTGCCTCTGTATCATATCAGTATGATCCAGAATGTCTGCTGCAAGGATTTGTCTGCCTCCCTCAGCTACATTCTTGGAAGTGGTGGGTTTGGATATTACTTGGCCTTTTGCCAAAGGACACTTTTAGAAGCTTTCTCATTATAAATGGAGACCAGATCCATAGAACTGGGCAAGTCAATCAAAGGTTCACCAGAGAAATTAGTACCCCTTTAACCACGTGGCTAGATCAGTTAGTAGGAAAATGAATTTAAGTGATGACTGCAGATCACATTACTTAAATACCAGATATCAATAGACTTTGCCAGGTTGTTCAAATTAAAGAGTTATTTTATAATAGATTTTGCCTTGTGGATTGTTGAACAAAAGAGCAAAGAATCTTTCGAAATCACAAAACTTAGTATTTTCTCATGGAATGTGTGCTATTTATTTATTTATTTATTTATTTATCCAACTTATATCACCGCCCATCTCCCCCCACAGAGGGGACTCTGGGCGGTTTACAACAAAGTCAGTAATTAAAACATGTAAAATATCTAACACAATGTATCAATTTAAAATTAAATATAAATATATACAATCCAAGAGGCTGTGATGTTATGTATTAAAAGAATTCTATGGCGCAAGCCATCCCCACGAAAAGCTATTACTCTTCCCATCCCAAGCGAGGAGGCAGAGCCAGGTCTTCAGTTGTTTTCGGAAGGTCAGGAGAGTGGGGGCTTGCCTCACCTCCAGGGGCAGAATGTTCCAGAGGGCGGGTGCCACTACAGAGAAGGCCCGCCTCCTGGACCCCGTCAGATGGAATTCTCTTACAGACGGGGTCTGTAGCAAGCCCTCTCTGCATAACCGGGTGGGGCGGGTCAATGTTCTGGGGATGAGGCGGTCCCTTAGGTAACCTGGTCCCATGCCATGTAGGGCTTTAAAGGTGACAACCAACACCTTGAATTGGACCCGGAAGCAAACTGGTAACCAATGGAGCTCGCGCAACAGAGGTGTCACATGTGCCGATCTTGGGGCACCCATAACTGCGCACGCAGCTACATTCTGAACCAGCTGAAGCTTCCGGATACTCTTCAAGGGTAGCCCCATGTAGAGTGCATTGCAATAGTCTATATGGGAGATGATTAACCATATTTTTTACACTTCTCCAAAGTGTTCATGGTGAGGTATACTGTATGGATTCTTTTCCAATAAAACTTTTCCAATAACTCACCATAAAATAAGGCAAATTAGACAGAGTTTGCAAGTGACTGAACAAGGCTACCCAAACATCATGGATTGAAAATAGATTGGAAACTGAGCCTTCCTAATACAGGATAAACTCTAATATTTGTCTCTCACCTTTTTTCCAACTCAAGGTGACTTATATGAGGAATTCTGTTATTTTATCCCAACAACTCTGTGAAGTAGAGTTCATAGAGATCAGCCAGAGCCAACCAAACTGGTCTTTCAGTGAGCTCCCTGGAGAGATGGAAGTGAATTTGGGTCTCCTTGATCCAAGTCCATTTACCTTAACCACTGCAATATTATATTTGGGCTGCAGTTTAAGAAGCGACTTGGCTCCAGATATGTACCCCTAGTCCCTCATTTTTCAGCCAGATTTTGCAGAATGTAAATGTTCCAAAAATAATTGGAATAAAAATAACTTTTCATCGCTCTTCAAAGCAATGTACAGATCAACCAATAATAAAAGTATTGAAACACTACAGTGCAGTTTGTATGTCACAGAAGCCAACCAACCTGACTAACAAGAGTGTGTACACTTATTGTCACTAACCAGAAATGGTGGCTGCCACAGATTCATTATGGTTAGCTTTAGGTAACCTTGGTTGAAAGGCAGTGCAGGTGCTGGGGGGAGGGCGAGGTATGGCAGTGATATGTCCATTTTTGTTAACTAATTTGGTTGGCTCAGCATGCAGACTGTAGACATATTTAGGAATCCACTACTGTAGAAATAAACAGAATCAACTGAATACATTTGACAAGCCTTTTGACTGTACAGTCAATGATTGTACAGTCAGTAGCACCACTGTGACTCCTTTCATTAACTCAGACAGGAACTGTATCCCTTTTGGACTATGTCCCACCAAAAAGTCAAATTCATTTCCAAGCACACATGCATTAGATTGTAATGTGAAACTCTTGCCCATATTTTTGCTGCTTTAAAATATTTGTGACAACTGGAAAGGAATCTTTAGAAATAAAACCTGTGTATGCTAAAAATTGCAGCGAAGGCTGAATGTGGTAAGATAACAGATGTGTCTGATACCAACGTTTTTAACAATAACTGGTTGACAATTGTATTGTACAAGATGATTTGATTCTATACAGACTTACCTGAAATTATATTTGATTAACATCCTATCACATGGAAAGATTTAAGAATGAACTGTCAATTGCAGCTTTTCAACAAACATAGGAGGAGGAAGGAGTATTAGGTATGTTCGCCGCCTTGAGTTATTTATAAAAAAATAATAAAGGTGGGATAGAAAATAAATAAAATTTAAAAATTCAAAAATAGTGTCTAGAACTACAGGTACACATTATCACCATCACCATCATTCTTGCACTTGCCTAGACCAATCATGTTACAGTCAGTACAAGAATTTAAACCATCCATTAAAAAAATTAAAAGATGGGCATAGCTACAAATTGACAGATAAAACATATCTCAGTTCAAGTCCCAGAACTATATTGTGAATAGTTGAATAGGGGAATTGGCATGTTTTAAACTGTGTAAAATATGACAAGGTGATTTAAAAAAACCCACATTTTTTCTAGAAGAGAATTCCATCAGTGAAATACATCTTTAATCACCACAACGTGGGCCATTACCATACGCAGGGCTTGGGTTAGGACATGGCTTTCCTACACTTTTCTAGTGCAACGCTGTGTTATTGCAGGAAAGTACATGGTGAACCAGCTGAAGTTGAGTATAACCATTCCTCATCCTTACAACCACCTCATATTTTTTATGAATCAAGGAAGAATCTTGTACAGCATACTGTCTCATCAAAAACAGCCTATCCATAGCACCACCATCTTATCAAGAATCAGCTTCACTACATGTACTCTCATCCAACTGATTACTGCTCCTGGCACCAGCTGGGCACCTGCAAATCCTCTACTATTCAGCTGGAATGCGAAGATAGAGCTGAGAGTATCATCAGCATGACACTATGTTCAAATCCCTAGATAACATTTTCAAGAGGTTTCATATGGGCATTAACCAGCAAAGACAAGAGAAGAGAACCCTGTAGGATCCATAGCCAAGAAATCATGGGGGAAAGCAGAAACCTTTGGTGGCAATCCTGAAGGTAGAAACCTAATTATTGCAGCATAAGCCCCCAATTGCTCTACCAAGGCATTTTGCTCAATGCTATCAAATAACCCAGAGAAATCCAGGAGGATTGGAAAGATAGCATTCCCTTGGTCCTAACAGAAGTAATCAATAATGGTGACCAAAGCTGTTTGGATGCACTATCTAAGGCTGAAGCCTGATTTAAATGGGCCTAGATAATTATCTAAGTTTTATTTATTCATTTATTCATTCTGCAAACTTAGATGGCCACCAAAAGGAACTCTGGGTATGGAATAAAACACACAATTTTTAAAAAATTGAAACAAACAAAAACAATGTTGAGGCCACCCACAATAAAACTTGCATCCATCAATCAACTACACCATCCTGCGGGAAAAATCAGATCTTCACTGCTTTCCTGAAGACCAATAGGGTTGAGGTCATCCATATTTCTGGGAGAGCCTGTTCCATGAGGCAGGTGCCACAACAGAGAAGGCATATTTCTCTTATTACTACAAGCCACCTCTGAAATAGAATATATTGAGAAAATGGCTTGGTTCATATATTGCATGAAATCTTAGTGTTGTTTAGTTGCTTTTGGCTTAGTGTGTTATGAGAACCCAACTAGCATGGTATGTAAACATGATTTACAGTTCAGTCCAGTATGGAAACCCAGCTAAACCTGGCATATCCAAACCATTATTAAATACATGATAGTTTAGTTAAAAAACTATTCCCTATGTATGTCGATGAAGGTTCTCAGTCATCCAGGTGGAACAGTCTGTGGCTTGAATCATGTCAACTGGATTTCTATTTTCTCAGTAGAAACGTTTCACTCCTTATCCAAGGAGCTTCAGACTGAAGAAGCTCCTTGGATAAGGAGTGAAACGTTTCTACTGAGAAAATAGAAATCCAGTTGACATGATTCAAGCCACAGACTATTTCCTATGTAAGTAGCCCAAGCTAAATTTTTACAATTTAACTCTGGGTGCATAACTTCTATCAGCTCAAGGGCCACACCAGGTTTTGTGTGTCGTGTTGAGGGTAACATTTCAAAAGTAGGCAGGGCCTGGGTCCTTTTGGGAATGGTTTTTGAAAATGTTAATGGATGAAATGGGAACCTTAAGCATCTGCAGACCCTCCTATTTTGCCCCTTAAAGACTCCCAAAACTTGTAAAAATGCAATAATAATAATAATAATAATAATAATAATTATTATTATTATTATTATTATTTGGCTCACCCTCTTTTGGTGAAGGCACTGATGACAACAAAATAAAGGCAGGTGGGCCTCATATTTTGCACTCCTGTTCTAATACCCCTATGCCTCATTATTAAATTATCTTATTTGAATATGATTGTATACTCTCTGCATTCAACAGCGTTGTTATTCTTGCTGCGTATTACCTGCCAACCTCAAAGGAATGCTGGCACTTATGAAGGCAAAGTCATCTAGATTCAGTCTTTGTCCTAACACTGCATTAAAAAGTATTTTAATATTGTAGCTTGATCACTCCAACCCAGAGTATATCACCCGTGATATATACATTAAGCCAGTATAAAAAAGGCAGTATCATCCCCAGATAATACACCCTGGATTAAATTCCCATATGGCAGCGATCATACTATAGTATCACAGTGCTGCATTCCATAGACGTTTCAACTCTTGCTCATTTAAAGATCCTGTTTTATATCACTTTTTGGTACAATAGCAATAAATAATACACTACAATCATGATGCTTTTAGAGCTGAGGCTATCAAAAATGATCTTACACTGCAAAAATTGATCTTACCACATATAAAGCTTCCTGCAGTAAGATTTTTCTGTGGTTTCTCTAGCTCTTTATGGCTTCTCAGCTGAACTCTAGCAAATCATGTATCAGTCTTCTACAAAAGCATTTTCTCCATCTCAGCAAATGCGGCCTACAGTTTTATTTTATTGTTTATTCCTGCACAATCTATCCACTTTCAGGTTTGTCTGGCATTTTACAGAGCTTGACCCAGCATACGTTTATTCAGACCCAAGTACCATTTTGCTTTACTGATAATGCTATTTTCACCCAATATGCACCTACTTTTGTCCAGTTTTAAAATTAGTCAGAAAGTATACATGCAAAAGTGAACACCTCAGGAAACTGGACTGAAATCATACTTCCGCAACACTTTTCTACTTTAGAGAATTCTACAGCTAATCACTGGTTAATGAAACCCAATTATATTACCAATAATTGAACTTGGGAAAGCCAAAACAGATCAACTGTCTGGAGCCCAAATTGTACCAGAGGCTTCCACAACAAGGTATGAAGAGTGCAATATAGATGGGAGCAGCTGATCCTGGGGGTGAGTATCTTGTAGGTTAGGGGCTGCCAAATAAATTTTAATCTTTATGTTTTATGGTCATTTATGGTTTTTATTCTATTGGGAACAGCCCAGAATCCTAGGGAGAGATGACATATACATAATAAATAAAGGCAAAAACCTCACCTACCCCCATGGGAAAGGAAATACGAATGGATTCCTTCCCTACAAACCCTTTCCAATCCCAAACACATCCATTTGGAAGACCCACTGAATTAAATCTGAGCAGCAGCAATCATAAACACGAGGCTGTGCTTTAGAAACACACTACATACACATAAACACAGCGACAGGATAAATCAGAACAGGGTCTCAGCAGAAGAGATTTCCTGAAGAACCAGCATGTGTTCCTCTTATCATAAATAGACAGACAAATAATCTTTATAGCAGAAGTTATAAAGAGGCGTCGTCTCTAAGTCACCTTTTTTTCTGCTGAACTGGGTGTGTGTGTGTGTGATTAGCACCTGAGAGTGCCCTCTGCTGGTGGAATGAAGCATAATTGTTCAACTTCATCGGAAAAAGATACACTTGCTGGAAGAAGCGGGCAGCTGGTAGATGCTGTGCCCAGAGCGGTGGAAATGAACAGCAAGGGGAAGTACAGGAGAAATGGGGCATGGAGTGCTGCAGAGGACAAAGTGGGTGTCAGAATCCAAAGCGAGTGGCCAACCACATCATGGGGATACCCCGTGTAAAATGATAGCCGGGTGCGGCAGGTAGAGAGGTAACAGACGAGGGATGACCGGTGAAAATGCTGCAAAGGACGAGGGGCGGGAGAGAGCAGGAAAAGCGGCAGCGCTGGGCGCCTGGCGAAAGTGCTCGGGCAGAGCTAAAGAGGAACAGTCGGGTCAGCGTGTGCCTCTCTCCTCCGCCCTGCCGGACTCGGATAGGGTTGACTGGGAGACGGTGGTAGGAACGTGGAAACGCAGAATCGTCTGTCCCCGCCCCTGTCCTTCTATCCGAACTCAGCCTCCCTCGCTTTCTGTTACCCGGTGATGTCCACCCCGTCCCCGTCTCCGTCCCTTCCCGCCCCACCTCGCGCAGCCTCTCGCCGGCGCGAGCGTGCGCTCCGTCGACTTCGCGCCTGCGCTGGCTCACCTGCTTCCGAGACGACGCCGATCCAGAGGCAGAGGCAGAGCGCGCCCAGTCTCTTCTTTTCCAGCGCCGGGGCGAGGGCCCGTTGGGAAGGGGAGGCGGCGGCGCGAGGCGGACCCATCTTGAGCCACCCAGCTGCTGGAAGAAGCGGGCAGTCTCCGCCGGCGCAACGCCGCTCCGTCCGCCCCAAGCAGAGCGGACGGGCTCTCAGAGGAGGGGGACGGCTCGGCCCCGCTTCCCTTTCCTTTTCCTCCCCTGCCTTTGCTGCCGCTGCCAGCGAGTCCTGCCCGGGTGGCTCGGCCAACTTCGCCGGCGCTGAGGAACTCGGGCAGCGGCTCTGCCCCGGGAAGGAGTCGAGCCGGTGTGAGGAGCAAAAGTGAAGGAGAGAGGAAGGAAAGCGAGCCAGAAGGCGGGAAGGGCGCCGGGCGGGGGAGGGGACGGAGGTGTTAATAGACGGCCGCGGGAGGTCTAGTGGGCGAACAGAAGGGTCGAGTGGGGAAGAGGAGAAAGTGCGAGGCCGGGTGGAGGCGGCCACAGATTATGGGGTGGGGCTTGCTGGGGAGCGGAGCCGAGCCGAATGCATTTGAGAGTGGGGGGGAGGATGCTTCGAAGGGAGATTACAAGGTTGCACGGGATGTGTGAGAGAGGAAACGGACCGTGTCAGGAGTAAAGGGGAACCGAGGTTCTTACAGGGAGGCGGAGGTAACGAAGTGGCTTGGGGGGGGGGGGAGAGCAGATGGGTGGAACGGAGTAAATAGGTACGTGAAACGCCCACCCAAGAGAGCCAAAGCGAGTGCAGATGAGAGTTCCCCACCAGCCCTGCTGTTGGAAGGGCAACGGGGCTGCTTTCTGAGGCGTCCAGGAAACCTCAGAAAAAGGCTTCTTGCCTGTGCAGGGACAAATAACCTAAGATTAAAATTCAACAGATCAGGGTTTTCCTGACACGGGGATCGTCGAAGTGTCTCTCTGTTGCTAAAACACTCGAATACAGAAAAGGGTAAATAAAGACCATAGCATAACACTACAAGATTGTCGTTATAAGCTGCCTTGAGTGCATATATAAGTGGAAAGGAGGGCTATATATTTAATAATAAAAATAAAACGAGCTTTTTGGCTCTGTTCATTTGCCCTTTGCACCATGTGATATTGCTGCAAGTAACTGGAAGACTGGAGTGGATTGATCTCAAGCTGAATATCTCTATTCAAACCTTTTTGGCTCACTTGATCACCCTCCAGCAAGTCATGAACAATGTTGTGGAGTTGGAGTTGACCATTTAAGCTTCTTGGAGGAAGGGGAGAAAATCCATTGTAATATACAGTACCACAACTGCTTTGCTATGCATTCCTGTATTTGTGGATTTGACCAAATTGACTTGGAAATCCTATAAAATCATGCTGGTATGTATTTCATATTAATAATCACATTCAGGTTCATTGCCAACTACAAATATGGATGAGTAGAACTGTGGGATCATGCACCCTCTCCCAGTGTATTCAAAGCTTCGGAACACACTGCCAAGGACACAAACTTGGATTTATATGAGTCTATGGATGCACATACAGATATAAGCACACATAATTTCTCATACTGTATAAGAACATTTTAAGTACACGAGAGTCATTGACAAACCTCTCCATCTGCAAACAACAGTATCTGGAAGACCTGACTCGCTATTTGCTCCTCTATCTTTGTTGTTTTGTTTCCTTTTTGTTTCTTATCCAGCAAAGCCCACATTTAAGGACTGCATAACAAGGTTCCCAAAATGTGCCAAGAATCCAGATAATTTGGCATATTTTGCTATGCAGTTGCGGCTTCAAGTCACTGTTTTGCTCTGAAATGAGCAATAGGTTCAGTAGCCTTTTGCTCTAGTCCTAATTTATGTACAGGTAGGTGTTGACAGCCTACAAAATGCTAGATGTATTTGCATTCTTTTGGGATGAGTTCTTCTTGTAGATGGCCTGCAGAGAAGACAATTGTTCTAAGCCAGAGCTTTCCAAACTTTTCATGTTGGTGACACACTTTTTAGACATGCATCATTTCACAACACACTCTTACAGCAGGGCACAAGGCAGGCACTAGGACCTGCGTGGAATCACAGCAGGTTTGGAGGCAGCAAGGCACAAGGCAGGCACTAGGACCTGTGCGGAATCCTGGCAGGGCTCCTGTCGGACACACAGTTTGGAAAGCTCTGTTCTAAGCAGTTGGCTTTTTAAAGGCTCTATTTGACTGCATGACAGTCAGGCATGTTTCCTCCTATATGGGTTGTAGTTATATCTGGAAAGAAAATACACGTCTGTAAGGGGTATGGGAACAAACAATAGTTCTGCCCTGAGGAGCAGTGGTTGGCTACCATCTGCAATGCATGTTTGCAGGTGCAAACTTCTTCAGACAGAATGGCTTGTGTGAACAAAAGGTGAAAGAAGACACATTGGAACTGGCATATTATTCTCCATAGCTGACTTTTCACTTTTATGTGAAAACAGAAAATGAGAACAGTGCAGAAATTAAATTGCATTATTGACTTCCACATGTTACTACACCTGGCTCTTTCCTTGCATCTTAGAAATACTGCATCCTATAATATATAATGTATTATACAGAGAGCCAGTTTGGTCTAGTGGTTAAGGTGCTGGGCTAGAAACCAGGAGTCTGTGAGTTCTAGTCCCTCCTTAGGCATGAAAGCCGACTGGGTGACCTTGGGCCAGTCACTCTTTCTCAGCCCAACTCACCTCACAGTGTGGCTGTTGTGGGGAAAAGAGGAGGAGGAAGGAGTATTAGGTATGTTCGCCACCTTGAGTTATTTATAAAAAATAATAAAGGCAGGATAAAAATTAAATAAATAAATCACAGTACTTAAAGCACAGTCCCTTTTCTCTGCTCCCCAGATAGTGGAATTGTTATGAATATCTCCAAAATAGTAGTATGCTTTCAATTTTTTTCCATAAAATGGGTTAAAGTTTCAATATCCACTTTCAAATATTTTTTGTAAATACATAGTTTGCTTTGGTGAAGTTTAGAATTAGCAGTGTTTCACTAGATATAAACATACAAATCTTGTAAGTTATTGGAGAAACGTGTCAAACTATAAATAAGAATACATAGACTAAATTAGATGTCTTGCATCTTGTGTTTATGTCTGTCTTGGCAGGATTGGTTATAATTTAAACACTGCATAGTCTGATTTTGCAAAGTACAGTGAAAACATTTGAAGTGAAGCTAAATATTCAAGTAACAACTGATGTATTTCTTAAAATGATACATGCATGGAAGATTTAACACTTACAACTATCCTACCAAGGATCCCATCAAATTGCTGAAGACTGCCTGAAGGTGGTTACTATTACTGTATGTCCAAATACTGGAAAGAATGTTTCAGGATAGTGGCAGAACAGGGGAGACTGGGATCTACTAGGTTGCCCCTTTATACCAGCTTTGATCTGGTTTACCTAATCCATTTGAGGGAAATAGGAAAAGTGAAAAAAAGGAAGCAGGGGTGGGGGGGACAGATAAGCATAAAATAGCTCCACCGACTTTTCCACCAAACAATGCTTAGGAAGTGGCCGAGGAACTACTGTATCATTTTCTCCAGCAACTCTCAGGCAAACCCCACAGAGCTCGATGTAGACTAGCATTGTAGTTCTAAGACTGGGCAAACTGTGGTCCTTCCAATATTGCTGAATTACAGCTCCCTTCATCAGCGGAGCTGCTGGAAGTTGTTGTTCAGTAGCATTTGGAAAGCCCTACCCGGATTTTGACTTCAATTGTATTAAAGTCATTTGAATAATAAGGATAGGGAGGTTGTATCATAGCCCTGACTTCTTATCCCCCCCTCCCATTGTAATTGGAGAGACACAGTTATTGCACCTCGGAAATAACCAGCTGTTTACATTAGCTCTGCTTAGCAGTTTTGTTAAATACATGTACCAGAGTAGCACATGCTTCCTTTTATTCTTTAAATGTATGCTGCTGTAGAAGGCACCAGTGCTTCTAATTGTGGTGCCAATTGTGGGTGGCTGCAATGCAGACTGATAGAGCAAGGAAAGTTTTCTGATGCATCTAGCAGCCAAAGAGCGCAGTGGGTTATGGTAGAGGAACACTAATGAGGGAGGAAAGAAACAAGTGAACATTAAAAATCAAAGAGCAATATGCAAACAGTGTTAATTTATCCATTTGTAAAGGGAGAACTTTGAATAGATACAACATTACATAATTTCAAGATAAAAGTTCAAGGTCTAGGCAATCTGGGCATCAGCCTTTTCATAACAGAGAGTATCTTTCCTAGCATGAGTTGAGCATAGTTGGGTAAATTAGGAGGATGGGTTGTGCTAGGAAAAAATATGCAATTTTGCATGTTTACGCAAAAATATGTGCTCAATGTTTCCGATGGCGTGTACTCAATTTCCTTTCCAAACTATTTTGAATATACATAATGTACTGTTTCTAAAACCAAATGGCAAAGAAAGAATGGATATTATGGAAAATTTTTGAGATTCTGAAGCAAAATTCTGATACTTAATTCTAAAAAACTATACATACCAAGTAATTTAGTATAACCATAATATTTACATAATTGATTGAGTCAATTAAGAAATTTAAATATTTTTGTTCAATTAAAATTATGTCCAATTATTTGGGCTGCAATAAAAATGTTTAACAACTATTGCCTTAGAGGAAGCATTAATGATAAAACATATAAATACAACATCTAAATGTAGATAAAATGATTATTTTTGTCATTTAGTTATTGCTTTATTCTCACCAAAAATTATACAGTCTTAATTGTTTAAAACTGTTATTAATTTTCTGATAGGTGTTAAGAATAATTAAGGTGACAATTTTATACCCACTTGCCCGGCACTAAACTCCAAATGAACTTCATGCAGGGTATCTGACTAGATGTTTATAAAACTGTAATTAGAGGTTTCCTAGCTACTTTTTTTTTTAAAAAAAACCCCTAACCCTAACCCTAACCCTTTACTGTCCTGAAGCTCTATTATTTAAGGTTTAGAATTTATATCCACCATTTCAGTATTCCAAAAGAAGTATGGTCGAGTTTCTGAGTCTTGTTAAGTGTAATACCTGTTACTCTGTACTTACCACTTACTCTGGAACTGTGTGCTAGAACAATTCCAGATTCTTAAGGTTTGTGATGCTAGGTGAAATTATCTGTGGGTTTTGAATCAAGGTTCAAAAGCCTTGAGCTTTTGAAGAAGCTCCTCAACATTCTTTATTCTGAAACTGTTTCCCCAAGCCCTCATAAGGGGAAATGGTATGAGAATATCAGTTTGCAATTGACTGACTGACTGACTGATTGATTGATTATGTGCCATCAAGTCATTTTTGACTCCAAGTGACCACATAAATAGATTTTCCTCATAACAATAATTTCTTGGCTGTCCACAGTATTCTTAGGAGTCTTCTCCAACACCAAAGTGCAAAGGCATCAATACTCTTCCTATCCTGCTTCTTTAAAGCCCAACTTTCACTTCCATAGAGTGTCACAGGGAATACCATGGCTTGCATGATTCTGATCTTTGTGGTTATAGACACATCATGGCATTTGAATATCTTATCCAAGGCCTTCATGGATGCTCTACCAAGTGCTAGTCTGTGGTGTATTTCTTGACTGCTTGTTCCTTTACTGTTGATGGTTGATCCTAAAAGGCAGAAACTATCCACCACTTCAATATCTTCATTGTCAGTTCTACGGCTGGTTGTTCTACCTGTTGTCATTAGTTTGGTCTTCTTTATATTTAATTTTAGTCCCAGTTTCCACTGTGCACTTTGACTTTTAGTACTAGGGCTTGCAGATACTTTGCATTTTTGGCTATCAGGGTAGTGTCATCAACATAGCACAGATTATTGATTTTTTTCCTCCAATTTTAAAAGCACACTCATCTTCTTTCAATCCAGCTTCCCTTAATATACTATATTCTGCATATAGGTTGAATAAATAAGGGGAGAGTATGCAGCCTTGTCACACTCCTTTGTCAACCTGGAGCCAGTCTGTTTCACCATGTTCTGTCCCCAGTACTGTGGTTTCCTCACTTGTATATAACTTTCTCATGAGGACAATGAAATGTTCTGGGATTCCCATTTTTCTAAGTACTTTCCACAGCTTGATGTGATTGACACAATTGAAGGCTTTTCTATAATCAATGAAGCACATACTGATTTCTTTTTGGTATCTTTGGCTTTCTCAATTATCCAGCATGCATCAGCAATAATGTCTTGTGTTCCTCAGCCTTTTCTAAAACCGTATTGAACATCTGGCATCTCTTTTTCCATGTAGGGCTCTAATTTGCGTTGGATGATCCTAAGCATTATTTTGCTAGCATGTGAAATTAAGAATATTTGTTGACTATTTCTATTGTAGGATATAGGCAGGATAAATTATAGGATAAGGTCATATAAATGTTACTTGTAAGGCAGAAAATACTTCTAGGGATAAAACCTAAGATTATAGGAAAATTTTCTAACAAGGCTTGAGTCTCAGATTTAAATTTAACATCTTCATTTTGTAAACATTTTGATAATAAAAAGACACTGGTTATAGGAATTATATTACCCCCTTCCCAAGTCTGTCAGCATGCCCAAAAGGAATAGTTAAACACTAAAAGCTTGTCAAAACAAGTATATTTTGCGAGTGTGTCTAAAATTAAATGGAGGGTGCAATAGAATTACCCGACCTTCTCAAATCTGGTGCTCTCCGGAGGTTTTAGATTACATACTGCAGCATTTCCTAGCTAACGTGCTCAAAGACTATGATGGCTTGCAATGATGGCTATTCTAATTCAATACATCAGAAGGACTCCGGGCCAAAGATAGTTGGTTTAAATATTCAAGTACTGAATGTTTCAGCTTACTGATAATCCTTTTCCAGCTCAGATTCCTTCCATCAATCAGTCAAGACAGAACAACTAGTGATCATTCAGCACTCTATTAGCACAACTTGACCCAAGCTTAGCTTCCAAGTAAGAGAGATTCAGTCTTTCCCATAAAAGACTGATTGTTTGGCAGCCTTACCCTCTGCCATAGTTGATTGTATGGCTGAACAACCAATTTAGCCATTTTGGGCATTTGACCTAGTGTTCTCCCCTTTGTGATTCATTTAGCTCAGACAGTGATGGATTTAAATGGCTAGTTATTTCTACTTGAACTTGAGTTGTCATCTCTTGGTGTTGCCAAAACCTTAAAGTACTTTTCTGGAAGATGAATAGCTGTAGAAAGTCCTTTTGCTTTGCTCTGGACAGGGATGAGGGATTGGTTAAGAGTGAGGAATTACTAATAAGAAATAGAGCTTGGTTCCACTTTAATTAAATATTCAAAATCTTTCTCTCCCTTCCTCCATCAGTTTCTTCCAGATCTGTTGGACTGGAGTTGTAGTCCAAAACTTCTAAAGGGCCAATTCACCAGTTTGGGGTAAACTGATAAAGCTGTTTTATCAGATTTCTCTGCATTTTCTGTTTTGCTTAATTGACCTGAGGACAGATTTCACTTATAATGTGCCATCAAGTCGGTGTTGACTTAGCAACCACATAGATCTTCTCCAGAATGATCTGTCCACAACCTGACCCTTTAGGTCTTCCAAAGGTGCACCCATTGCCACTGTAATCAAGGACAGATTTACCTTTCCGTATATACTTTGGTACAGACACTCGGTGAGAAAGTAGCTTAGTCTCTCACCCTCCCTATTTTTCTCCTTTTTACAATTGTATAATAATGGGGGAATAGCAAAAAACTTAATAACCATTGATCAGTTTCAATATGAAGAGGTTAGCCTTACTGAAAGGGAATATGCTTCAATTATCTTTGTTTTAAAACTATTGAAATTCCTGTCTTCAAAGAATTTATAACTCAGTTATAAAGAATAACAGTGCACAATATGAAAAATATTTCCTGTTCATCATTTAAAAGCTGAGTCATGTTAATTTAATTGTGTGTCCTCCAGATCTAGTACATTCCAGAATATGAAAACTATATCTCAGCTTGCTTCTTAAAATCTGTTTAAAACAAAGAAACCATAACTCCATGGTACTCTGCTTCATTTCCTGAGTTGAAAACTTCCTTGTGTGGCAAATGTACAATACTTTTAACTGTATTTCACCAGTTTAAGTTTATTATATATCATTTTTTTTAAAAAAATGTGCATAGTATTTGCAGTAGTTATCAACTGATAAGAAAGCTATACTTTATACTCCTTTATTGCTTCTGATGGCATGTTCTCCAATGGCATCAGAGTTCTCCAGGAGCTATTCGCTGTTAAATTATAATCTGTCTTCCATGCCAGTACTCACCGTAGAATCAGAACTATGTGTCTGAAATATTTTCAGTCCATTATTTCCCCCTTTAAACACTGATATTTTCCATTCTCCCAGTTTAAAGGGACTTTTCACCATTTTTCCTATTCATTCCTTTTCTAAGTCCTAAATCCCCCAGGGCATGGAAATGCATTTCCTCATGGATCATAGTATGGGTTATGTTGCTGCATTTGAAGAAGGGATCTGGTTGTGCCGATCCAGTTGTCAGTGGAATTCTGCAGTCTTGAAAGAGCAGAGAGTGGCCTTAAAGAATCATGAAAGAACTTTAATGGGATTACCATTTGTCTCTGGAAGTGTTCTTTGCATTAAAACAGCCACTCAAGGAAGCAATGTTGATTCTGCAGAGGAAAGGATATTACTGTCCAGCTGCTCTGTCTCAAAATGTGCCATCTAAAAGAGTCTCTATTCTAATATCTTTCTAATTTTGTAGAGAAAAAGACTACAATATTTCATTACAATATTGCTTTCTAGCCATTTGTCACACGTTAAACAATGTACAATCATGACTCGTAGGTAGGTCATCTGATCTGATGTGAGTCATCAAGGGACACAGAAGGATTCCTCTAGGTCAGGCTTTCCCACAACTTTCAGTGGTGTAGACTCAATTCCCCAAATTCTCAACAACAGACATGTGGCTGGGGAATTCTGGGAGCTGAATTCTGGGGAATTCTGGGAGCTGAAAATCCCTACATTTTAAAGTTGTCTAGGTATAAACCTCACTCTTAGAATAATTTTGTGTAAAGCCACAAAAAGTCTTGTCAAGAAGGGAGGAAGGAAGGAACAGTTGTACAAAACTGCAAGTAATTGTTCATTTTTTAAAATGCATAAATGGCAGAAGTAAAGAAAAGGTATAATACCAGGAAAAGAAGGCCTTGAATAGCTGGATGAAACTAAAGTAGGAAGATGTGAGAGAGATGGAAAGTACAGCTGCTTATAATCATCAAGCTGAGTGTAAATCCATCAGATATGAAACCTGTCAGTCCAGTAAAACATGTGGAATGTGTTCTTTTAAACCAGCAATTGAAGGAACAGTAGTTCTCAGCCACAGGGATACATATATAAAGATATAACATATATATGCATTCTCTTTATGCTATTTATTTTGGGAATAAGCAATCCTTGTTTCTACCAAGTCCATACAGATTTATAAGTGCTTTTTGTTCTTTGAACTTCTCACTCTCCCTTTTGAAGGAATCTCACCAACACCACCCAGCCACAACTTTCTTTTCTCAATCTTCTCCTTCCTCCCAATCCATTCACTCTTTCTTGATAAATATTTCTTTTGCCATTCAGTCTTTGTATGTTTTCTTTGTATGACCAAAACTCCTCAATGTTCTCCTTTTCCACTGGTCCCTTGCTTTTGCATTTAGTCAACCTTCATTCAGCACCAGAGCGTTAATAACTTCCTTCTCACTGATATTTTGTTAAACACTAACATTTATACCATCTGTTCCACTGTTTGACATATAATTATCATTCCTATACAAATTTCTAAAACACTTCTTCCAGCATTCTCTGGAACCCCAAATTATTTCATCACTTTTATTTTTAATTCCATTCACTCTCCTGGAAGCTCCTTGTTTAATCTCCTTCATGTTTTGTTGCTATCAAAATTAGTCTGCAATTTCTCTGCCTCTCTTAATCTTAACAGTTCTCCTTGGCCTCTTTAATTACATTTTTGCAACCATCTTTGCCTCCCTATATATACTATATAATATAATATCCTCATTTTTGCAGCAATCTTTCTTATGTCCATTTTCCCCCTTATCCACAGGTTCTTTCACTTAGCAATTCCACCAAGTATTCCTTTTCATACAAGGGGCGTGGTGGCTAAGCGGTTAAGTTGCCAGGCTTGTCGATCAGAGGGTTGCAAGTTCGGCGGTTCGAGACCCGAGCGCCACGTGATGGAGTGAGCTCCCACACTCGCCCCAGCTCTTGCCAACCTAGCAATTCGAAAGCATGCAAATGCAAGTAGATAAATAGGTACCACTTCGGTGGGAAGGTAACAGCGTTCCGTGCACGTTATGCCGGCCACATGACCGCGGAAGCGTCTTCGGACAACGCTGGCTAACAAACGGAGATGAGCACCGGCCCCTAGAGTCGGACACGACTGTGTGGAGGAACCTTTACCTTTTTATTCCTTTTCATACAGGATTCATATCTTTGCTGTCTGCAGTTCCACTTTCACTCTTGTTTCTTTTACTTCTTTCTTCCATGTGACTATTTCCCCCAAACCTTGAAAACGGTCTATTCCATATTCAGCACCTCTCATCACCCTTTGTCCTTCACTAATTCTGTCAGTCAATAAACACCATAAACACCTTTCTTCATGAACAATAAGTTCATTTGTACTTTTAGATTTATTTTCATTCTTTTGCCATGTGTTCATAGGAATAGACTTATGCTTAAACTATATATTCAAAACAAGCAGACCTTTTTCTAAAGCAGATACTCATCAATCAGCATTCCCATTCATTTTTGGGTCTCTCTATGGTCCAATAAACTTTTCTGTGCCCTCACATCTTCTTCCATTCATGTCACCTAGAAGAATAATTTTTCCCATGGATTGTGTTCATTCAAAATGTTGCATAGTTTTCCCCAAACTATCTTTTCAGCTGTTATCACCATTCACTAGAATGTAACATGCAACTGTCATCAAGCTATGGATTCAGTTATGTTTCACCCTTCCCCTTTCTATTTGTTTCACAGACACAGAGCATAAAAACTATTCTTAGTTCACTTAATTTCATTTATTATTCATGTTTTTTACCTATTTATTTATTTTACCATGCTTAGAAGCCACTCAGATCCTGGAGGACTCTGGATGGTAAACAACAATAAACAAAAGAAAATAAAAATACATAATCATAAAACCCCAATATTTACTCCTCTTAGATTCCAAAGCACAATCTTCTATATGCCATGATCTTCACCTGATGGATCCATAGAGACTGACCTTCACTATGCATCATGGCTTTAATCAGTCTAGGCTTTCATATAATAATTTTGTTGGTAAGGTAGAGAAGGTATAGACTAGGTTACCAGTAATAGTCACACCCATGCTACCTGCAGCACACCTTGGTAAGGATAAGGACAACACCATCAGTTTTGACCAGTATGCCGAAGGGCAACCAAACTCATCTCACCCTAAGCAAACTCATACTATTCTGTACAAGTTAGGATCTCTGATCTTGAGACTACTTTGCAAGCCAGCATACTTTGCAAGCAAAATTGCCTGCATCCCAGATATATGCAATCTACTTACAAAGTCTTAGGATGCAACATGAAAGAATTAATACTTCTCAGCCATACAGATATATCTTCCAGTAGGGCTGTTCACTTTTATTTCCAAGTTAGGGTTTCAGCAAGTCTGACCATTTATGTCATCATACTTGGGGATTTATGTTATATTTCCATTTACCAATAATACACAAATATTCAATAGTATACACGACGTCAGGCTTGGACGACAAGCCAGTCGGTCAATTCCCATCACAACCAATGGATCAACATTCGGTTGATCTGGAAAAAAAAAAAAGTGGACCTTCCACCTACAGGAAAAACACTAGGAAGAAAAAAAGATACAAATACAAATAGCATGTCAAAGAACTGAACTATTTTACATGGATCTTTCTTTTCCCCCTTTCAGAGTTTTCATTCACATTTTTATGTATGTATCTGTACTCTCTCACACGCTTTTTAATTGTATTGTTTATGTTTGTTAAATTCACTAATAAAAAAATCTTTTCTGGTCAAGAATACTGGCTGGTAGTTATCCTGGATCAGGATAACTTGATGTGGGTTGGTGTGTTGTGCATTGTCACCTTAACAGCAGTGTGAACGGAATCAGGGTTCTCCAACTCAAATCATCACAAGTGTCACACAAAGACTTGTTCATTAGCCTGATCACTGCAACACTGAAGCCTTGTCATATATGGAAACAAAACTCTCTAGTGAGTCAAAAATAAAGAAAACAAGGCGTATTATGGTATGCCATCAAACATAAACTCGTTACGGGAAGAAATCTTTACCGAGTATCATCTGCTTATGAAATAGAACTGCAAAACTCACGTTATATTTTGGCCACTTAGCTGACAGCACTTTTCATTAACTAGAACACCAACACTTGGATTTATGACTTGGGTTGATTTATAATATTTATTTCAGGATTATATCTAGGATGATATAATCTAGGCAGCCATCCCACTGAGAGCTGCCCAAATTGTGCTTTTCTTTTTCTCCTCTCTCCTTATGAAAAGAGAGATCTTTCTCTCCTTCTCTCTATTTCTCCTTCTTTTCTCTCTCCTTGCTCAGCAGAGAGCCCTTTGCAGCAGGGCAGCCAGACCGGGCCCTCTTCCTCCCAGCCACCTCCTCCTTCCTTCCCAGCCTCCTGGCCTGTCTTCCCTGGCCAAGCCTAGCCCCGCCTTTGAAGCAATGCCTACCAAGGTGCCTGACAGCAAGCAGACACAAGGGGTCTCAGAGCGCTGAAGACCCTGTGGACTGGGTCTCCACTCCGCCAGCCTGCAAGTCTTCCGTGGTGTTCAGATCCCTGGCCTTGCTGGGCAGCATCTTTGGTTCTGACAAAGTCTTGTGCAGATCCTAGCAGGGCCCCGTGCTTGAGAGCCCCAAACTGTACCCTTACTCATGGAAGATTCAGTAGTTTCAAGATTCTTTAAGTCCCGTTGCAGCAGATTTTATTGTCCAGGGTGGAAAAGTTCATTTCATTTGTGGTCTCATTTAACAATTAATCCGTTCTTCATGAAAAATAATGTTAGTGTTCACGAGTGAAGAGTTTACCGTGTCTCCTTCCTGCCAACTAGTGGTTGCCTGGACTTTTGCAGCCCAGATCTGGTAACCCTAATTAAATCACCTAGCCTCATTTAGATATTGAAGACAATAGCTATGTGGGTACGTACAGTAAGTACTGTATGTATTTCATTTGTATCCTGCCACAGTCAATTTGACTCTTGATAGCTTGTGGTGTTAAACGGGAGCCATATATTTCATTTTTTATGGAAATTGACTGATGACGTTCTATGACTTAATCTATTGCTAAGGGGTGAAAATAATGGAGCCTTCTTACAAGTATGTTTATTGTTTAAGTAACAGGAGTGGAGAAATGGCATTGAAAGATATTAAGCACAGAAGGAAACGGTGTTCCATTTGAAAGAATGGTGATGGTAGTGGAAAGGAAATGGTGGGAATCATGAGACCTTGGCTTCAGCTTCACATATTTACCTGATCCCTTGGAGGTGAGGAACAGTTGATCCTCAGCAGTAATGGCGTGGTGGGGAGAGATTTGTATGATACCTGAGAACAGAGACAGTGTAAGTCACAACCTGGTTTGTCATCCGCCACTGTGTTCTATTAAGAGGCACACCATGCAGAATAGCAGCAAAATCCTTGTGCCCAGTGGTTACCACACTGTCACCTAATGGTAGGAAGTGAAATGTGACATTATTTACACATAAGCTGACAGCAGAAGAACCTTCCATCACAAATAAATGACTAAAGTAGAACAACAGGAACTGCTCATTGTTATACAATATCATGTGCTATATATATGGCTTCTTGCTGTCTCTTCAGATTTAGACATCTGAGTATGTCCTTCAGAGGGCCTGAAGTAGCTGATTTGGAAAAACAAGGCAGAGAGAAGAAACAACTGCCCAAATTGAGTAATCAACTATTTGAAAGATTGTACAAGTCGTATCATTAAATAAGAAAAATATTTAGTATATTTTGAGCAAAATAGAATCATCTGCTAAATTATTTCATTAAGGAAAAGAGTTTCCTTAATGAAGCAAAGCATTTTTGTATAGTACCTAGCTAAAAAATAATAATTATTATTAAACTCTATTATATCTAGATTGATAGAAGGCTATGGCTGGAGATAGATAATGATTTGATTAAATAGGACATGTTAGTCTGGACTTACGTCCAGTTTATGTGAAAGGAAATTAAAGTAAATTAAGGAAAATTAACTTAGGGATATCTTGAATGTGGCAACCCGAGTGTGCTTCATTATACTGCATTTAGCTCCATCAGGAGAGATGTGGTTTTGTGATATAGTGTTTAGATTAGAAATACTAGCCTGCATAGTATAGTGTTAGCTATTCTGTCTTTTATGCTTTTATGGCATATTTTGTGGCACGTTGGCCAAAATTGACTGGTAATGTCTTTACTGTTAGCAGGGAATGCTGTACATGGAGTGGGTATAACTAAGGCTGATAACTGAGTTTCTACCTTATCAGTTTGTCAGGGTTGAAGTTAGCAAGGTGGGAAGTGGAAAGACTGTGAATAGAGAAGTCAGTTATGAAAACATCACTAATAGATAGGCCATAATAGATAAGCCTGAGAAAAGTATGACTACTAGTTCTCTGTGATATAAAGGCAGGAGAAAGAAACCCAGAATTAAACCCTGCGTGATTTCTGCCTATATAGCCAGATTCTTCAGCTTGGTAGAAGCTGCTTTTCTTCTCATTTCAGTTGCTGTGACTGCAGTGTATGAAAAAGGAATCTATTTCTCAACAGAATGAATGGAATGTGGACCTCATAAAAGAAGATGAAGAACAAGGTGCAGAACTACTGTCATCTGGTGGGGTCTAGGAGGCGGGCCTTCTCTGTGGTGGCACCCGCACTCTGGAACACCTTGCCCCCAGAGTTGAGGCAGATCCCCTCCCTCCCGACCTTTAGGAAAGAACTGAAGACCTGGTTCTGCTGCCTGGCATGGGAAGGAGGAAATAATAGTTCCTCATGGGGGTGGTTAATTTCATAATGTCCTTCTTTTTATTAAGCTATCTGTCCAATTGTATTTTATAATTTATTTATTGTATTAATTTGGTTGTGATTTTATATTCTTATATTCTATTTTAATCAGTTTTATTGTAAACCGCCCAGAGTTCCCCGTTGGGGGAGATGGGTGGTCATATAAGTTAAATAAATAAATAAATAAACTAAGGAATGAGGTAACTGTACATAAGAAGGTACATAAGACGTTTGTGTGGAAAAACAAGAGGAGATGGAATCAGCAATAAATGGGTAGTGAATTAATACATAAGTGAGTGAGTGATATGAAAGACGTACGGTTTGGTCATAGAGGGAGAATAGATGAAGATCAAATTGCAAAACAAATACAAGAATAAATAGTAAATGGGTTGAGAGGAAGGGGAAAGAAAGTAATGCTTGGATGGAGATGTTCAGATCATGAAAAAGAGGGATGTAAGAAGCTTAAGAGAGCCAGTTTGGTCTAGTGGTTAAGGCATTGGGCTAGAAACCAGGAGACTGTGAGTTTTGGTCCTACTTCAGGCATGAAGCCAGCTGGGTGACTTTGGGCCAGTCACTCTATCCCAGCCCTAGGAAGAAGCAGGCAATGGCAGTTGTGAAAATGTTGCCATGAGTCAAGATGGAGGAGGAGGAGGAGGAGGAGAATGAACAAAAGGCAGTGCATAAAACTGTGTTTCAACATGATGTGGATGCAAGGGTGGTTTATAGGGGTAGAAAGATATAGAGAAGTATAGTATACATCATATTGATGTAAACTGGTTTAAACTATGTTTCTTTTTTTCTTATTTCATGTCCTTAATTTCTTTGGCTAATGCTCTGTATAATTTGCTTACCATGAAAGGGGATAGCGTGATGGATATATACAGTATGTTAAAGATGGAGAAATTCTTGCAAACCATCTAGTCTAATCCTTGCTTGATGCAGAAAGAAATCCAGATTAGAATATCTCAACAGATTATTGTGCACTGCTGCTTTTGGGTCAGGGGAGCTGGGTAATCGCCTTTATCATTAAAATATGTCTCCTAATAGTCAACATGTGCTGTTGAAAACCTATCACTCTTCTTATGTGTCTTTAAACATTAGTTCTATAAAGTTTGTTCTCAGTCTCTTTGTAGTACAGTATAAGATTATTCTTTTGATCTTAACACACATATTTCCTTTATTGTATTAGATAAGGGATTTAAAATAGTCTTCTAATGTGCTCAAACTGGTGGTCTCCAAAACTAAATTCAATGAACCCTCTTTTCATTTTACCTGATGATAATATTGTAAACTATCGTTGTTCTCAAACTGCAGAGTTTGGTGCTTAAGTAGACAATTGGTAATAACAACTATGCCGTCTCTGACCTTTGCATGTTCTGTTCCTCCACTGTTAATCCTAGTCTAAGAGCACTTGAAACTTGTCGTAAACTATAATGGTCCTATCTTTCAACTATGCAGTAGAATTATGTATACACTATCTTTGCCACAAGTGAAATTCCAAACTGGTAATTCAAGCTGGTAAAACGCTAAGTTATACTAAAGTATACTAAAAAATGTATTATAATATTCTTTCCCTTTTCATATACAGTTGTGCTTGGGGGGATGGGTGAAATGAAAGAATTAAATAGTACCTAAGATGGATTTTTTTTTAAAAAAAAATGAGTTCTAGAAAATCATCAACAATACTTTACCTTCCTTTTTAAAATGTGTTTGGTATGGTTTCTTCAATTTGATTCCTACCCTGTCCATAATCTCAAAATCCTAGTTGCAGATCCAGATTGGCTGCATTTGCTCTGTTTCATACACAATCTGTTCACCATCTGCATATGTTGTTTGTTGCATTGTCTCACATTACTAACTTTGAAACAGAAGAGTTGACCGGTATGGTAGTCTTGATCACCTGGGGACAACAAATTAATGCATGGACATTTTGACATGTGAGGGTTTTCTTTTAAATGCTTGTCAGCAATTCATTTCCTGACTGTGTCCCTAGCAGGGGCTTCAATGTGCTTCCTCCCCTCCTGACCCAAAGCCTCTTCCTTCTTGTATAAGAGGCAGCTGGGTCAAGGTACATCCAGTGAATCAAAGCAGGCCATCCTGAGAGTGGGAACCAGTCTTTTCAAGCCCATCACACCGAAAAGTTGTGATATTGTTTAAAACATCCTTTAATCTCCCACTCAAGTAATGGTTAATCCCAGTCTTATGCATGTTCAGTGAGAATCAGTAAAGTAAAACATTTAAAACTGTCTCAAACTTGCTTCAGTGATTTGACACTCATTTTAGGGGAGGGGGTTGGGAGAGAGACTGGTGAATTTTGCCATAACCAGAGTTTCTAACCACTGTGGTTTTGCTCCATAGAACTTTATGCTTAATCCATTGATCCTGGGGCAATCAGAGAGAATTGGGGTAACTGAAAGAAAGAGATGCAAGGAGAAATAGGAATGTATAAAGGTAAAGGTAAAGGTACCCCCCGCACATTTGTGCAGTCGTGTCCAACTCTAGGTGCCGGTGCTCATCTCCGTTTGTTAGCCGAAGAGCCAGAGTTGTCCGAAGACGCTTCCACGGTCATGTGGATGTATAGAGATCACCAAGACAGGGAAGAGATGAGGGAGAGCAGAAGTGACAAATTGGAAGCTATGTGACAATCGGATGAGGGAGAAACAAGGAAATGAGTTACCTAAAGGTTGTATGTTTGCATGTTCTCAGCATTCAGAAGATGCTCAGGTTCAGGTGGGTATGAAACAGCAACAGAATATACCATAGGCATATTTATGTCCAAAAAGAGCCAGTTCGGTGTAGTGATTAAGGCACCATGCTAGAAACCTGGAGACTGTGAGTTCTAGTCCCACCATAAACACAAAGCTAGCTTGGGTGACCTTGGGCCAGTCACACTCTCTCAGCCCTAGAAAAAAAAGTAAATGGCAAACTACTTCTGAAAAACCTTGCCCAGAAAACTGCAGGGACTAGTCCATGCAGTCACCAGGAGTCAAAAACTGACTTGAAGGCTATGTATGTGTGTGTGTGTATGTATGTATGTATGTTTGTATCTCCTATCTAGCACAGTCAAGCTTGGCACCTATCAATGAACTTGTCAATACATCTTTGTGTGTTAGAAAGACACCAGTATTGCTCCAACAATATACTTGCTGCATTAACAAACATTGTATGATGCTAATCTGTTATTCCCTCTGGTTTAAACTATATGTTATACACAAAACTGCATTTAACTGAATGAAAACCATCTTTGGAAGAGGGCATTGTTTTCAGAGGAGAAACTAAAGAGTTAGGGCTAGAGTTTAAAGATCTTCTGTGTTCCTTCTCCCCCCAACCCCAGGGGTTTTTTTATCTACATGGGTCAGCCTGGTTGTTAAACTGTTGCACACGTTACAATTAAGGCAGAAACTCACATTTTTCCTGTTCTTCCTGGAGAAGAAAGGAAAGCCTGCAAGGCATCTATGAGACCAGGCTTTGCATGCACAGGAAAAACCATAGCTCTGACAGGATCCCATTCTCACTTTGGGAACAGCCAGCTTGTCAAGACCAAGTGGGGAAAAATATGAATCGATATCTTAGCTCTAATTGTGTTGAAAATCCCGGGACTAATGAAGCACCTAATGAAGAATTTAATTTCTATTGATTCCTTTTTAATAGAACTTGATGTGCATAATCGTGGTTTGTAGATGAAAAAAAAAGCCTATTTAAATTTAGTGGGACTCTGGATACAAAATGGTATTACACCAATCCAGTTCTGAGCCAAAGTGTGGCCAGTGAGTTTAGGACTGCAACTTATGCTTCTTAACTAACATATTTTTAAAATCTTTTAATTATCTAACCATGCATCATACCAGCCATATTAATAATGGGGAGAGGGAAGTTAAATAATGGGAACAAAATCTTTCTGAGCACTCATATTTTCACCACCAACACTCAAGAAAGATGCCAAGCTATTTCTCCTTATTTTATTTATTTATTTATTCAATTTATCACTGCCCACTCCCCCAAGGGGGACTGTGGGTGGTTATTCTCCTTATGTCTTTAGTTCTCTGAGATAAGCAATCAGGCACACATTTTCTAACTGTTTATGATCAAGAAATGCCATCCACCTCAAAGGGAATTCTTCATATGGAAGATTTTTCTTGTCAGCCTTATGTTCTATAATCAGTGGTTTTGTCAGAGTTTCCCTTTAAATTGTATTATTTAGAACATGTTCCTGAATTTGGGATATCAAGGCAATGAGAAAGGCCAGTCTTATTTGAATAATTATTGGAAATGTTAGTGATTCATGGCACCACAAAGTTTGAGATCCCCTTTTTATTTGCGTTCTTTTGACTCACAATGTTTTTATTCCTGCTCAAAGGGCTTTTAATCATTTAAATCATTTAAAAGGGCTAACATGACTTATAATTGGAATCAGGTTTGGCCTAATTTAGCAAAATTAGACAAAACTCTAACGTTCCCTACTATGGGGTCCAAGCATGCCTTTATTGTTAAACAATATAGCAGGGCTTTCCAAAGTTTTCCCGCGGCGACACACCAACCGCCGTTGGTGTGTCGCTGCGGGAAAACCTGGAAGTGCCGCCATTGCGGCAGCGCGCAAAAACCTGGAAGCGCTGCTGCCGCTTTCGGGTTTTTGCGCACCGCCGTTGGTGTGTCGCCGCGGGAAAACCCGGAAGCGCTGATGATGATCAGCGCTTCCGGGTTGTGTGGCGACACACCAGACTGTGTGTGGTGACACAGTTTTTTGTCGCGACACACAGTTTGGAAAGCTCTGCAATATAGGTTTGGGACTCCATCAAAGAATACAATAGTGTGTTTCAGTTGAAGGGGAGGGAACTCAACCAGATAAATGGCAGGCAGGAAGAGATCAAGCATACCTTGTTGTTGTTGTTGTTGTTCAGTCGTTCAGTCGTGTCCGACTCTTCGTGACCTCATGGACCATAGCACGCCAGGCCTTCCTGTCCTCCACTGTCTCTCGGAGTTTACTCAAATTCATGTTCATTACATCGGTGATGCTATCTAACCATCTCATCCTCTGCCGGCCCCTTCTCCTTTTGCCCTCAGTCTTTCCCAGCATCAGGGTCTTTTCCAGTGAGTCCTCTCTTCTCATTAGGTGGCCAAAGTATTTGAGCTTCAGCTTCAGCATCTGTCCTTCCAATGAGCAGTCAGGGTTGATTTCCTTTAGGATTGACTGGTTTGACCTCCTTGCAGTCCAAGGGACTCTCAAGAGTCTTCTCCAGCACCACAGCTCGAAAGCATCAATTCTTCGGCGCTCAGCCTTCCTTATGGTCCAACTCTCACAGCCATACATTGCTACTGGAAAAACCATAGCTTTAACTATACGGACCTTTGTCGGCAAGGTGATGTCTCTGCTTTTTAATATGCTGTCTAGGTTTGCCATAGCTTTCCTTCCAAGGAGCAAGCGTCTTTTAATTTCATGGCTGCAGTCACCGTCTGCGGTGATCTTGGAGCCCAAGAAAATAAAATCTGTCACTGCTTCCATTTCTTCCCCTTCTATTTGCCAGGAAGTGATGGGACCAGATGCCATGATCTGGGTTTTTTTAATGTTGAGTTTCAAGCCAGCTTTTGCACTCTCCTCTTTCACCCTCATCAAGAGGCTCTTTAGTTCCTCTTCACTTTCTGCCATTAGGGTGGTATCGTCTGCATATCTGAGGTTGTTGATATTTTTCCCGGCAATCTTAACTCCGGCTTGTGATTCATCCAGCCCGGCATTTCTCATGATGTACTCTGCATATAAGTTAAATAAGCAGGGTGATAATATACAGCCTTGTCGTACTCCTTTCCCAATTTTGAACCAGTCGGTTGTTCCATGTCCGGTTCTAACTGTTGCTTCTTGACCCACATACAGGTTTCTCAGGAGACAGGTAAGGTGGTCTGGTACTCCCATCTCTTTAAGAATTTGCCACAGTTTGTTGTGATCCACACAATCAAAGGCTTTAGCGTAGTCAATGAAGCAGAAGTAGATGTTTTTCTGGAACTCTCTTGCTTTTTCCATGATCCAGCGAATGTTGGCAATCTGATCTCTAGTTCCTCTGCCTCTTCGAAACCCAGCTTGCACTTCTGGTAGTTCTCGGTTCACATGCTGCTGAAGCCTAGCTTGTAGGATTTTGAGCATAACCTTGCTGGCATGTGAAATGAGTGCAATTGTACGGTAGTTTGAACATTCTTTGGCATTGCCTTTCTTTGGAATTGGAACGTAAACTGACCTTTTCCAATCCTGTGGCCACTGTTGAGTTTTCCAAATTTGTTGGCATATTGAGTGCAGCACTTTAACAGCATCATCTTTTAGGATTTTAAATAGCTCAGCTGGGATACTGTCTTCTCCGCTAGCTTTGTTGTTAGTAATGCTTCCTAAGGCCCACTTGACTTCACTCTCTAGGATGTCCGGCTCAAGGTCAGTGACCACACCATCGTATTTATCAGGGATATTAAGATCTTTCTTGTATAGTTCTTCTGTGTATTCTTGCCACCTCTTCTTAATCTCTTCTGCTTCTGTTAGGTCCCTGCCTTTTTTGTCCTTTATCATGCCCATCTTTGCACAAAACGTTCCCTTGATATCTCCGATTTTCTTGAAGAGATCTCTAGTCTTCCCCATTCTATTGTTTTCCTCGATTTCTTTGCATTGTTCATTTAAGAAGGCCTTCTTATCTCTCCTTGCTATTCTCTGGAATTCTGCATTCAGTTGTTTATATCTTTCCCTTTCTCCCTTGCCTTTTGCTTCCCTTCTTTCCTCAGCTATTTGTAAAGCCTCATCAGTCAGCCACTTTGCTTTCTTGCATTTCTTTTTCTTTGGGATGGTTTTAGTTGCTGCCTCCTGTACAATGTTACGAACCTCCATCCATAGTTCTTCAGGCACTCTGTCTACCAGATCTAATCCTTTAAATCTATTCCTCACTTCCACTGTATATTCATAAGGGATATGATTTAGGTCATACCTGATTGGTCTAGTGGTTTTCTCTACATTCTTCAATTTAAGCCTAAATTTTGCAATAAGAAGCTCATGATCTGAGCCACAGTCAGCTCCAGGTCTTGTTTTTGCTGATTGTATAGAGCTTCTCCATCTTTGGCTGCAAAGTATATAATCAATCTGATTTCGGTATTGACCATCTGGTGATGTCCATGTGTAGAGTCGTCTCTTGTGTTGTTGGAAAAGAGTGTTTGCTATGACCAGCGTGTTCTCTTGACAAAACTCTATTAGCCTTTGCCCTGCTTCATTTTGTACTCCGAGGCCGAACTTGCCTGTTATTCCGGTTATTTTTTGACTTCCTACCTTAGCATTCCAGTCCCCTATGATGAAAAGGACATCATTTTTTGGTGTTAGTTCTAGAAGGTGTTGTAGGTCTTCATAAAACCGGTCAACTTCAGCTTCTTTGGCATCAGTGGTTGGGGCATAGACTTGGATCACTGTGATGTTGAATGGTTTGCCTTGGATTCGAACTGAAAGCATTCTGTCGTTTTTGAGGTTGTACCCCAGTACTGCCTTTCCTACTCTTTTATTGATTATGAGAGCTACTCCATTTCTTCTAAGGGATTCTTGCCCACAGTAGTATATATAATGGTCTCCTGAATTAAATTCGCCCATTCCTGTCCATTTTAGTTCGCTGATTCCCAATATGTCGATGTTCAATCTTGTCATCTCATGTTTGACCACATCCAGCTTACCTTGATTCATAGTTCTTACATTCCAGGTTCCTATGCAATATTGTTCTTTACAGCATCGGACTTTCCTTCCACTTCCAGACACATCCACAACTGAGCGTCCTTTCGGCTTTGGCCCAGCCGTTTCACACTTTCTGGAGCTACTCGGAATTGCCCTCCGCTCTTCCCCAGTAGCATTTTGGACACCTTCCGACCTGAGGGGCTCATCTTCCGGCGTCATATCTTTTAGCCTTTTGATACTGTCCATGGGTTTTCTTGGCAAGGATACTGGAGTGGTTTGCCATTTCCTCCTCCAGTGGACCACGTTTTGTCAGAACTCTCCATCATGACCTGTTCTTCTTGACCTGACTTCATTGAGTTACGCAAGCCCCTTCGCCACGACAAGGCAGTGATCCATGAAGGGGAAGCATACCTTAGCTGCTGGCTACTATTCAACAGAAAAACATGTCTTGAAGATGCTTTTCTCATCAAGAAACAGCCATTGGGGTTCAACGCGGGCCACCTGGATGGTCATGAGTATATGTAATAACTCCACGGAAAGGCACTGAATTTTCAGACTTTTCAAGAGCCACCATTTGGACCTCTAAAGAGAAATAAACTATCTTTTCAGCCTTAATGTCTTTACTCAGTGCCAGATGGAGGGTCACATGTAGACAAAGGTAAAGGCTCCCCCCGCACATTTGTGCAGCACAAAGAGACAGAGAGACAGAGAGAAGTAGTGTAAAATTTGACTTGAAGCTAATTCAGCTGAATCTCCAAATTGACTGATTTTCCGAGCAGAATCAGAAAAGCCAATTGGTGGTTGAATTGAATTAGGTGCTTTGGAATGAATTTGACAGTTTGGTCATACAAACCAATTTGGAAAATCGAGTCATTTTGATTTGAATTATGGTGTCAATATTATAACCTAGTAACAGTTTGGCTGGGTATAGAGTAGATCTTATATCTGCAAAGTGCAGCTTAGAATTCTGAGGAAGCTGCTTTGCACGCAACAGTTAGAAGAAACCATCCAAGCATAACTGCTAACCTATATCCCTGAAGGGAAGGTGCAGCCAAAAAACCTGCAAAAAGGGTTTTTCTTCCTGATCCAGAAAGATTAGATTAGCTGTTTCATTCGGGTCAGCCAGCTTCTTCATTCAATCAAAAGACCTCACCCTTTCTTATGGCCTGCCCATGGACAAAACATCCCCAGGAACTTCATTTTTCCCCTCCCCACAGGAGATCTCAAACAAACAATCCTTTTTCTATCCTGTTTTCATTTCATCCATGGCCAGCAGGCTGTAAGAGAGCTGTTCCAGGATATCCGTGGAGAAAAAAAGCTTAAATGGGTTGAACAAATTCCCTGGGTCCTGCACAAGCCATGTTGGGTGTTGGTTAAGATTATTTGAGAGCTAAAAATGCACTGGAGGCACTGGAAGGCAGGGACAGGCCAAGATTCAGAGCCTTTGTTAACATTTCTAAAGCTGATTCTTGGAAGATGAGTAACTAATATATGACCTGTGAAGATGATAAAATCAAATAAACACTCAGCAAAAAGATTCTCCCATACCAAGTAGAGCCTTTTGTTTCTAATGTAACTGCCCCTATAATTTTGGCAAACCTGCTGGGCATTGGTGGGTCCAACTGTCTATTGCACTGGGCTACGGCTTGAAAACATCCTCTGCAGTAGGAGAAGAACTGTTTGACTTCATGATGAGTTGAATGTTACTAAGGTTATGTTATTTTAACGTAGATCAGTTCTGCCATGTCAAATGTTTTGACTGCTTCGAAAGGAGGGAATAGCTGAAGAGAAGCTTACCCTTTCTTTCAACCAAGTTGCTTCAGAAGTTCTGTGTTCCAGTTACTAAGGCTTTATTTCAGGGCTAGGTGGTTTGTTGAGTAGGCCACTCGAGGATGTTCAACAAATCATGGTTAAAGCAAACCGTGGCATGGAAACTGAGAAATCTCTTATCTGTACTGTACAGAGATTAAGACTGTATTCTTCCTCTGCGCTGTTACCCAGTTCGTGGTCATGGGCACAGGACCATGCTTCTAGCTGTGTAGCTGGCAAGGCTGCTGACTATGAGTTTTCCAGCTGGAATATTTCAGGGCCTTTCCAAGTGCCAAGGCCACCACAACCCAGTGTGCAAATTGTGCACAGCACGGTTATATTGAAAGAGACCGTCCAAGGAGGAGAAAGAGATACAATATTTTGAATATTAAAAAAAAAAAGAAAAGTTTTGGGGGAGCGCTAAGGGGAATTCTGCACAAGGGCGCCCCCAAGCAGCTGGGGAGGGGGGAAGCGCACATGAGCAGCTGCCGTTACATAGGTGCCTCTGAAGTTCCTCCGGCCTCCAACGATAAGGCCTTTCTTCCCCAGCTTCTTCAGAGGAAGAAGAGGCAACTGTGGTGGTCCTCTCTCTTGTCCTCCTACAGCTAAGAAAGCAGGGGCTTGGAATGGCAGCAGCCTGTCTCAGGGGATCCAAGGTTTGAAGATCTCGCTCCCCAACAGGAAGAGGAAGTGGCAGAAGTGAAAGATATCAAGAGGGTTAAGCACACAGCAGTGGGAGATAGGCTGAAATTTCACAGGTCCATGTTCCTTAAAGGAGAGACTAAGGACGTTCCCTGAGCTGAATGCTCTTTGGGGTGCACTGCTACCTGAATTAAAAAGCTTGGTTGGGGATTTTATGTATTCGTCCCTCCTCCTCTCTTGGAAGAGGCTATTCTCATGAGTTCAAACGGTTTTTGAAATTTCCCTCAATTTGAAAGAAGCTGGCCGTGCAATCTAGAGTTCTGCTGTTTAAGAGAAACAAACCGAAACTTCATTTAGGGGCATCTGGGGTAGAGGAGGAAGATTAAAAAAACCAAGATGGTGGCCATGACCATGGACTTGAAGCTCTGCCCCTTTTTATATGTGTCATGAAAAGGGCGGGGCTTCAACTATGCAGTTGCAGGTGCCATCTTTGACTTTCTTTGACAGTCCTTCCCAAATGCCTCTGATCTTCTTGGGTTTATTGTCCTTTGGCTCCTAGCGATAGTAATGCACTAATTCTTGGAAGCTTCCACTATACTTTTGACCTAGCTTCTTCTTCTGGGGTACCTTTTCAAATGTACTCTGTTTAAAATTCTGTATTCCTGTTCTCTTATTTTGTTTTCTGCTGGTATGTTTTATTTTTCACAGTTTTTATCAAATTAGTTTTAGAAATCATTTTTATTAATTGTGGTACATGTTCTAAGTTCCTTTGGGAGGAAGGGTGAGATAATGATGAGGATTATGATGTAACATCATTCTGCATTACAGGTGTTCTTACTGAAATAATCTCTTTAATCCATTCTACTAGCCATATACATGTTACTGTCTGCTAAAGGCCAGAAATTAGGGTTGGGTCTCTAACACTCACCCCCAATCTGGTGTCCTCCAGATGTATTGCATTACATCTATCAGTTTATTGTCATCCAATGTATCTGGAGGACATCACATTAAGGAAAGCTGGGCTGCAAGAATTACATCTACAAACTTTGCAAATGTTGAAACCATGGCTACAGCATTCAAAAGCCCCAAATACATCATAGTATTAAATAAAATGCCAAATGGATCCAACAACCGGTACAGAAATATCATCCATATTTCTTTAATTCCTATTCCGCATGGGTAGGGATTATGTATTAATTATTTATTTAATGGTATGCCCATGTTATTTAAAACTTTTATATAGTGCTTGTGAGAATGGCATATTATACCATTATCACTTTTTTTTGTAAGATTCATCAACTTGCTTCAATCAACTGCTTCAAACAGTTCTTGATCTATTACAGTTCTGCAATACTTTGCGAGGTGAGTTAAAAATGGAACAAGTGAGCTGCTTCTGAATAGCCTACCTCTCTTGGTCCTCTCCCAAAAATCCCAGGCAGTTGCTGAGCGGAATTTGGGGATTTGGAATCCCAAATACCTGAGAAATGTACAATTGGAGAAGGCTGGTGTAGAATGTCAACAACAAATCTGATTGCTATGTATTTCAGTTTCTACCTTTCTGGTAGTAACCAGTAGAGATGGATGAATCAAAATTAGGCACCATGCCATATTATTATTATTATTATTATTATTATTATTATTACTATTGTCATTGTCATTGTCATTGTCATTGTCATTGTCATTGTCATTATCATTATCATTATCATTATCATTATCAGCATTATTAGCATTATTAGCATTATTAGCATTATTAGCATTGCCTAGTGTAAAACACCCATAGGAGATTAGTTAGATGAAAAGGTATGGTGATGGAGCCAGCAAGGAATTCTAGATAGCCTGAGTATTGGGTTTTGACAATGCATTATTGTCTAGCTAAAACACATTTTCTGCCCAATAAAAATAAATACTCAACTGATGTTTAAGACTGGATAATCCTAATGTAACAGATCCCAATAAGAGTAACTTTTAAGAAGTTTTCATTTGAGGGCTGAATGTGACCAGGACATGGTACCTGTCCATTGCTAGAAGCTGAAATATCTTTTAAAGAACTGGGAATAAAATACATAGTTCTGTAATGATCTAGGTTGTGAGAAGAAGTGGGGTAAGGAGGCACCTTTAGGCATGAAATAACCATTGGTGGAAATAAGCCATTCATGGGCTTACCCACAAAAATAAATATTGGAATCAGTTTCACCTCCTTGAGAGTGTATGGCATTGATTGATTGTGGCAGTTCATAATATTGTCTAAAATCTCTTTTCAACGCAAAGCTAGAATAAGCATTTTAGCTCCCTGAGGCATAAGGTAGAATCCTTGCCAGGAGGCATAGCTAACCTCAGCTCCTTGAAGCAGTCCAAGATCCTGTGGCCAACTGTGGTTTGCAATCTGGAAATCCATATGTATCAACAGGGTCATACTCCCACTGTCTCTTTCTAGGATAGATCATCTGTCAGGATGATCAAGTCTGCTTAAATGCCAGATATAATACATTTTTTGATCTAAGAGCTCTAGGAGCTGCAGGGCCATCATCTTTTCCAGCAAGCTGGCTAAATAAGGAATATTGGAGATCAGCTGTTAGTTGTTAAAACTGGCTGGATTCAACCTCACCTTCTTTAGAGTGGTAGAAAATTCAGCCTGCACAAGAAAAGAATTTGATTCGAGTGGTTATTAGCAAAATGGGGTTCTTACAGGCCTTAAAAGCCAAGCTGGAGGAGTTTGACATATACCTAATGGATCAAACATACCCAAGAACCATATTCACTTCAGGGAGATTTTAGTAGATAGTGTGGTGGACATTGTAGGTCACAGACTTACAGAGTTGGAAGCAGGGATGGAACTAGGGTCTGTGTCACCCAGGGCAAACATGGATTCCGTGCCCCCCCATGGGTTATTTTGTCATTTTGGCACTCCCTGGGTGTCATTTTGGCGTACCCCTCAGGGCGGCACCCGGGCACATGCCCCGCTTCTCTCCCCCCCCGCCCCCAGTTGCAGCCCTGGTTGGAAGTGTTAGAAATCGGGTTTCAACCAAGCCCGTCTCACACAAGCTTGAAGGAGGAGGCAGCCTCTGCTGTAACCTAATCTTACTTGCTTTGTGTGGGAGGGGCTGAATCCCGGTTTCCTGTTTCCTGTTTCCTGTTCCCTTCTCTTTCTTTTTTCTGCTTGGATCTCCTACCAAGGAGCATGGCTCAGCTATGGCTGCCACGTTGATCATACTTCCATCCAGGTGGACCACATTAGAAGCATGTGGTTCATGTCAGAACCACTTGCTTGCACGCATGGACCATTTCTACTAAGGAACTGTGAGTTGCAATAAAATTGTAAACTCTTTTTTATGTAACTTTACATTAACATGTGAAGTGTGTTTATTTTGTGTTTTGAACTGATTAAGCCTTGTGCAAGTTTATGGGAATGCTTCTACTCTGCTATATACTAATAAGAAGCTGCGTGGAGTTCTGGTACTACCATCCCAGAATTCCTACAGGAAGGTCCATTTAGGCCACCAAATCCAAACCCTGCTCAGTGCAGGAATCCAAATTCAAGCATCCCAGACAGATGGGTGCCTAGCTACAGCTTGAGCACATCCAATGACGAGGAGCCCACCATCTCTCTGGATAAATGGTTGCATGTCAACATCTTAAACTTTATTTATAACACTTATCTCACACTATCCCAGCGACAGGAGGAAAACTTAACCCTTTACAATTTTCTGGAAGGCTAAAATGGTAGGGGCCTGCTGGATCCCGGGGGAAGGGTGTTCTACATGGCAGGGGCTGCTATGGAAAAGTCATGCTTCCTATGTCCCATGTGATGGCAGCACTTAAAGGATATGGCCTATCTAGCCCAGTGGAGTGGACAGATACCCTCTAGAAGAGGTGGTCCTGCAAATAACCTGATCCCATGCCATATAGGGCTTTAAAGGTAATAACCAGCACCTTGAATTGCACCTGGAAAGAAATTGGGAGCCAGTGAAGCTCACACAGCAGTGATGTAACATGGATAAATCAAGTGGTGCACAGCACTACAAGTTCTGGACCTGTTGTATCTTCCGGGTGGTCTTCAAGGGCAGCCCCATGTAATGCATTGCAATAGTCCAGCAAGGATGTAACCAAGGCATGAGTTACCATGAGCAAGGCCTCCCGGTCAAGGAATGGGCTCAATTGGCGCACAAGACATAACTGTGCAAAGGCCCTCTCCTTGAGCAGGATCTGCGAGTGCAGAAGGACCCCCTAATTGTGCACCACCTACCTGATGCTACCCCAACGACAGTCAAAGATAACACATCACTGGAGCTGGTGGTGGTGGGGAGGGCAAAAACCCAAAGCCACTCCGCCTTGCTAGGGTTGATTTGGAGTTGGTTCCTCCCCATCCAGACCCTCACAGCCTCCAGGCACTGGGTCAGCACCAAAATGGCATCACCTGCCCAGCCAGGGGTGGAGATGTATAATTGGGTATCATCAGCATACTGATCATACCACAATGCAGGCCATTGAATGACCTTACCCAGTGGTTTTATGTAGATGTTAAAGAGAAGTGGTAAGAGACCCAAGCCCTGAGTCACCCCATATTGCAGGGGCCTTGGGCTAGACCTCTCCCCAGCAACGACTGGAACCAGCCACAGAGAAAGGACGAGAACCACTGCAAAACAGTGGCTCCCACTCCCAATCCCTGAAGCCAGTCCAGAAGGATACCATGGTTAATGGCATTGAAAGCCACAAAGAGATCAAGAGTGCCAGGACAGGGGCTTCCAGTGGGAATGGCGGACTGAACGGCTGTGCCCGCTGGTTCAGCGGGCGGAGCTGACAACGCAGTAACTTTTTTTGGGCTCAGGCAGGTTTTCCTGAAGCCCAGAAACGTTCTCCGGATCAAGGAGAATACCTGGAATCATCCCATCTGTCCTCCAGACGGCTGCTTGCAGCCAGAAGATCGCAAACAGCGTTTTGCGTTCGACTGGTAAGAGCCAGCTGGGAGGCAGGGATTTCATCACTTTCCAAGCCGCGCTGTAGCCTTAAAGGGACACCAAGACCGGCCACCCCATTTCTAAATCACCAATTTGTATCTTTTTTAAGTATATGTACCCCAAGAGAGGCTTTCTACAGTGAGGAGAAGCTGGTTCTCTTGGTGCTTAATGTTATTTTTGGGATTACTTTTTTAAAAAAAATCTTTTAAGTTTTGGATTTCGTTTTCCTTCCAAAGGAAATTCCAAAGATTGAGAGTAAACAATTGTCTTCCTGTTATTATTTTTGTATTAAATTTGAAGATATTAGCATTTTCCTACACGTTGAATTGGCTCATTTGAACCTTCAGCTTTTTGTTCACTTTCCTTTGAGAACAGTCTGCTAATCACTCTTTTTGTAAACAACGTTCGAACTTTCCCATATCTTCAACTTTCGTTGGTTAAGCTCCTAGGGGGCGCCATAATCTACTGCTTGAGACATGGAGGATTTCAAACAGATTCTTTCTGACTTTCACCAGGATTTTAAACAGATTTCTTCTGACTTCTATCAAACTTTTATTTATTTATTTATTTTATTTATAATTCGACTTGTATTTACCGCTCCATCTCCCCGCAAGGGAACTCTGGGCGGTTTACAAAAAATCGACAGTTAAAATTCAACAATTAAAACAGCGTATATAAATACTCTCCAATACAATGAATTTAAATACAAAATCCAAGATTTGATGGGTCGATGTTTAAAAGGGCTCTATGGCACCAGCCATCCCCAAGAGGAGCTGTTCCCCCCCCCTCCCACGCAAGGCGGCAGAACCAGGTCTTTAAGTTCTTTCTGAAGGCCGGGAGCGATGGGGCCTGCCTCACCTCCGGGGGCAGCATATTCCAAAGGGTGGGCGCTACTATCGAGAAGGCCCGCTTTCTAGACCCCGTCAGGTGAAACTCCCTTACCGACGGGATCCGCAACATGCCCTCTCTAAATGACCGAGTGGGACGGTTCAACGTTATGGGGATGAGACGGTCCCTCAGGTAACGACTGAGATTGGGATTTTTATTGAGATGCTGGATGAAGATTGGATAGTGGAGTTGGAGAAATCTAAGGGGGAGAGTGATCTGCAAGCCATAAGTAAAGTCAATCTCCTGGTGGAATGCCATGAAAAGAACCTGGAATCTTTGAGGGGGGCAGTTGGGCTGTTTGATTCTTCCAAGAGGAAAGCTCTGTGCACAGTGTGGGGATATGTAACTGCTCTGGTTTATTTTGAAGTGGGATAAGGGTTGAAGAATGTTCATCTGGTTTGCTTTAAGGATTTGATTGATGCTATTTGCCTTTAAAGATTTGGATTTACTGTTTTGAATTGGCTTTGTTTTTTGGGTTCATTAAGATTAAAATTATTAAAACTGTTGTATTAGGGTTAAAGAATGTTTATTTGGTTTGCTTTAAGGATTTGAATGGTGTTATTCCCTTTTAAAGATATGGAATTACTGTTTTGAATTGTCTTTGTTTTTTGGGTTTATTAAGATTGGGATTATTAAAATAGTTGTACTATTAAGTATAATAGCAGACAACTTATGTGCTTTTTAATTTGATTCTTATTATAGTAGACAGAAATGTATAGAATAGTAATATTTTTATTATATATATGTATAGAATAGAAGTAATATTTTTATCTTTTGGAGGGGAGAAAGATGTTTAGGAGGTTTATATGAACCTTTTCCCTTTATTTTAATATAAGGGGGAGGAGTAACTGTACTTAGTGATTTTTATTATGTGTTAAAGTGGAATGACTTATAGAAATAATGTGGTGTTTTGGTTTAATATAGAGTAAGAGATTGATTATGGAAATTTTTGTATATCCTTGCTGTTAAAAGTCAGAAGCCACATCTTTTTGTAAATAAAAAAAAATTCTCTTGTGTTTCTGCACTTTTTAAATTATTTTCTTTCTTTGTAGTTTTTTTGTTTTTTGTAGTTTTTATTCTTTTCTTGAAACCTAATAAAATTTACTATAAAAAAGTGCCAGGACAGCTGCAGGTCTAATTACAGTACAAAAGTGTGTTCTATATGACTATGTGACTAGCTAATATCTACAAAACCTAGCTTAGTACTACTAAACCTATATTGCTAAGGTAATTATACTATATAACTACTCCTATCCTTTACTAATACACATATACACATATAACCTACCTATTCTTATTTTTCTACTACTACTACTAGTAGTTATTCTATTGCTACAATAGCTAGTACACAGAGCTTCTTTTATTGGGCAGTGAGCACCACACTTGCCCCTTCTCACTCCTTCTCTGCAGGACTTTACTTCATCGTGTTGTTTCCTCCAAAGTCTCTGTGTAGGAAACAAACACCACTCTGTTCCTTTTTGGTTGCTTGCTTTCTGTCTCTTTCTGGTGGCGGCTGCAAACTCTCCAAAACACCAGCTCTGCAAACTCCTTCTGTTACCTCTCACCTCTTCCTCCCCCAGCTGTTACACACGAAGGCTTTTATCGGCTGCTCCGCTGTCCCAACGCTGAGAGGAGGTTTGAAGTAGAAGGGAGGGAGGCAATCACAGGTACCAGTAATTTTTCTTGCAGCCTGCTCTCCCACACACCCCGTTATTCTTACTTTTAAGAGGTAAATGCTTTTACTCTTAAGAAGTTTTTTGTAACTTTCAACTGGACTCTGCCTTCCAGTAACTTAAAATCTAATATTCTGTATCTTGCACTCTGGAACAAGAGAGAACAAGTCCTGACCTCCTTCTGTGTGACATCTTTTCAGGAGTGTGGTCATCTCAAGGCTAAACATACCCAGTTGATTCAATCTTTCTTCTTAAGACTTGGTTTCTTAGCCTCTTATTCTCTTCATTGCCCTTCTCTGAACCTGTTCCATTTCCTTTGAATCCTTCTTAAAGTGTGTGGTACCAGAACTATTTATTGTGATGTCTGACCAATGAAGAACACAATGAAGTTATTACTTCCTGTGATTTGGAAATGACACTTTTGTGGATGCAGCCTGTATCTGCATTTGATTTCTTTGCAATCAACAGCTGTTCCAAGACCCTTTTGTAACAATCCCATTATCAAACCAGGTATCTCTCATTCGATGCAAGTTCAGCAATGCCCAAAGTGTCATCAGGTTTATCATGACTCTGAGTGACTGATTTCAAACTGCACACAGTGGTGCTCAGATGGTATTAGGATTCTGGCAACAGCCCTGAAGTTCATTTGTCTGGTTCTTCATAGCTACAACCAAGGAGCAAATCCATCCTGTTGTCTCCTCCCTGATTGTTATGATGATGCCTCCGTCATGTCCAGCAGGATTTGCTCTGTACCTGTGCCAGAATCACTCCAGATGCCTTCCATTATGTGTCATTGCTCATAATTGCTGGTTATACTGCAGAGCTGTAAATGGACTTGGGTCACTTCTAATTTCACCTTCCTATCTATGGAAGAAAGTAAAGATCTTCATTTTATTTATCATTTTCAGACAGAAGATTTAATTGTAATACTTGGCACTTGTTCAGCACATTTAAGTATTCAAGGGGGCATTTGAAAGGGCAAAACAGCGTACGTGCAGGGTACTGACTGAAGGATTATGGTAAATATATCCTTTTAGAACCTCTTGAACTCCTGTAGCTCTTGGTAGTGGCTCAGTGGTGGTGTTTATTTTACATATGATATATACTTTTTTAAAAAAGCAATTCTATTGAAATGCTTCATCTTGTCCTGTTTTTCTGCTATCCCCAACACAACAGACAGAAAGTTTAAACTGGTGTGTGTTAGTGATACAGGCTGATCTTATTTCCTTTCCTACTGCCTTAAATAATTCTAAAATTACATTAAAGAATTCCCTTCTCACCCCTATGGGTGGTGTGTGTCTTCCTCAACCTCCGGTCCTCTACCAGAGGCCTAGGAGTTTGAGGGTTCCGCGCAGTATCTTAGCTGTTCCTAGCACTGCACTCTTCTGGACAGAGAGCTCTGATGTTGCTTCTGGGATCTGTTGGAGTACCTATTCATCTACTTGCATTTGCATGCTTTCGAATTGCTAGGTGGGCAAGAGCTGGGGCTAGTGCGGGAGCTCACTCCATCACGCTAGGGATTCGAACCTCCGAATTTGCGATCTTACGATCGACAAGCCTGGCGTCGCTGAGCCACCACGCCCCTGAATATATATATTCTGTTCAGTCATGGCTGATTCTTGGAGACTGCCTGGACAAGTCCCTGTAGTTTTCTTGGCAAGGTTTTTCAGAAGTGGTTTGCTATTGCCTGCTTCCTAGGGCTGAGAGTGAGTGACTGGCCCGAGGTGGCTTTCATACACACACACATACTAATGCAAAACCACACATTGGCTGTTTGCACACAACATAACTGGGTTTTGAGTGGGGCTGGTGTGTTGCGTGAACAGGAAAACCCAGTCGCTTTGTAGTTAAACAAAGCTTCATCCCTAAACCATCCTGGCGTAGTTCTGCATTAGATCAGCCAGAGCGCTGGGTCATGCAAATAGAGGAGGACATATTAGCAGAGGAATACTCCTCTCTTCTGGCTGCCAGCACAGGGATGAGTGCCTAGACCAGCTCTGCAAAAGCAGGGCATCTCTGGGAACACCATTTTCTGGTCTTCTCTGGCTGGTGATCACGGTGAAAGAAAAGGAGAACGGGGTGTGGGTAGGTAAGGTTTCCCCTACTCTATCCACCGTGATTCTGCCTCTCTCAGGCCTCAGTAGACAATTTTACATTTTCCCCTTTGCAGAGACTGGACTTTCTCCAAAGGTAGTGGCTTTCTTTTTTGCGCATCCTTGGCCATCTGCCACAGGCACACAGGAACACTGAATGTTTATCCAAGGATAGCAGCAGGCTAGGTTAGCTCTTTCGTGCAACACAGCCCTTGAGGGTTACAGTTTGCGACTGTTAAGTCCGCACGCTTGCATGGTCTTTTAATTCAAATACAGGACTGAGTTTTAATTAGGACAAATGGTAAATTCTCTGCATGTCTCTGCAAGGGACTCCCATCCGGGAGTTCTTCTGTGCTGAGCAAATGCACCGAGAGCCTAGAATGGTGTTATTTCACAAAGGCCTTTTCTCTCTCCAAAGTCAGAGCGCCGAGCTTCTGAGGGAGAAAAAATCTGCTTCATTCGGGGCCAAGGCAACCCAAATTAACACTGGCCACCTTTGGCTTCTGTAAGAGTAGATAATTGTGCTCCTGTTGGTCAAGGAGGGGGAATGCTGTTGATTCATAGGAAGCACTGAACATTGAGAGAACAGCAAAGGCAAGGACCCTCTACAGGCGGATGCAAAAAGCTTCTGGAGGTTCAGGAGATGAAGCCGGTGGTTGCGGGGAAGCGCCCTGGGTTGTGTCTATTATGGGGACACTTCTGGCACCCATTTTTGTTTGCAGGTTTTTGGCTTAAATTGTCACCACGTCCCTATTTAAAACTGTTCAGTATGTTCTAAGAACTAATTTCACCCCTCTTCCTCCATACAACGAAACTGGCCCTGGTCTGCTGGACAGCTAGCTATGCAGCAGAGTCCAACCCCCGAAATCAACCTGAGAGGAATTCTGCTTAATCTGGTTTTGAACCTCAGCTCAAAGGTTTTGGAAAATCTGCAAGTAGCTTGCAATAAAAGGCATTCTTCCATTAGAATCTGGAGACAAGAGTCACTATTTGAACTTTTAAAGAAATTTTCAAACATCACAATTTCATTGAAATTCGACCTCAAAAAGCCTTATTCAAATTTCAAAAACAAGGTTTAATGACCAAATTCAAAACTTCTATCATGTTTTCACCCAGATTTTCAAATGGATTTAGTCATTGTTGACTTTATTGACTGTTATTGTAGGTTATAGGGATTAACCGTCCAAAGCAGGCAGCTTGAGGTAAAGGAGATCGATGTATATTAAGTTATAGAATTTGTGGCCTTCCAGAAGCAGGCCCCAAGTATGTGGTGCTGGAATAAATGGAGCTTCCTCCCCAGAAGGCCAACTTAATGTCATTTGATAGGGAGTAACTGCTACTAGCTACTTGGGTTTGAAAGTCTGAGTAACTGAAGCTATTAATCAACTGGCTGCTATTTAATCAATGACACTGAAACCACCAAAGTGAGGTTCAGAGCAGATGCTCCTTTCTCCATGTGGCACAACAGATGCAGAAAGCCCTCTTACCACCAAATCCTACTAGGCACCACAGGGACATTAATTAGTAGGTGGAGAATTCATCCTATCCAAAGCCCTGCCGAGTCCATACTGCCAAGGCAGGGGAGGAAAGTAGCACTTCCTTTTTCAAGGCAATTAGACCTTTTTTGAAATATTATCTCACCTATTGCAAGGATTAGGGATACGTCTGGGAAACACATTCTCTGAGGACTGGAAAAACATTGGATCCTGTGAATCAGAGCATTCCCATTTTTATTTTTGCCTTAACCAATTTTGGATCTTTGGGCCACCATTCAAGGGATCTTGGGAGACTTTCCTCTCTCTTTAAAAACAGTTCCTGTGTGCAATTGTTTGAACTGCAATTTTTTAATAAAAAAATACACCGTAAATCCACTTTGCAAGTAACTAAGGATACCATGCGAACAATGACAGGTGTGAATCAATAGTTAAGCAGGTTAAAATGTTCTATTGGCAGACACCACCCTCTGCTGACAAATCAAGGTACTACACCAAAACAGAAAGGATGAAAAAAAAATCAAGGAATTCCACTCTTCCTATGAATAGTTTCTTTAGTATCAACACTAGACGAAAAGCTGATTTGTCAAAATTTTTTCCTAGTGCAGCAAGTGGTAGAAATATACAGAGTATGAAGTAGAAAATTCCTGAAAAATAGGCAGAAATAAGCATTTATTTTTGTTTTAATGTGGCATAGCAAAAGGTACATTTGATTTTATTGTAAGGAAAACAAATAGCTAATTGCACAGATACTAGGTGTAGCCTCTTACACATCCCTGGCAAATACTGAGCTATCCCTGAAGTTTCATCAGATAGCTTCAGAACTGCGTCTTTCAACAGCCCCCAAGGGCAGAGCCGGGTCTTCCATTACCTAATACAGCAACCCTCTCGCACAATTTGCTGTGGTTATTACCAAAATCAGTTTGTGCTGCTATTCTGAACCATATGCTGAAGTACGAGCTCACTTGTCTACTTCCAGTTTACAGTCCTCTGTAAATCGATCTTGTTTTCATGTCAATAAAACACACATATACAAAACACTCATTCTTTTAAAGTCATTTTTAAGGAGCTTTTCTACCATTGTATTTTAAAATAAAATAAAAATGCCTCTTTTTTTGCGATTTGAGAACTGTACTGCAAAATTGGGAAAAATATTCCTCTGCACGATAAACTGTCCTTCAGTCCAGGACCTGTGAATCTGGTTGGTTCCTTTAAAGATGTGGCACCAATCTAATTTTTCAGCATCTTAGTCCTCCATCAGGGGAGAGGCTTCTTCCAATCTCTTTGCCTGACTGAATCTCCTCAGCATCCAGGACAAGGTGTTATGCTCTTGTTCCTGCTGGCATTATGTCCGTTGTGTAACTCGTGGGTTGATTAAAGAAGTTTAAAGAACCATTTCTTCTCCTTCATGCTCTCTCTTTAAACTTCGGCTTCCTTTTGAGACCTACGGTTGTTTTTGTTCTTAACTCAGGATACAAGTGAAAATTAACAGCACTTTTGGATGTCTGAGTCTCACTGATGAGTGTTTTTTCTTCAGGCAGACGGAGAAACCAACCAGGTAAAGTACAAGCCTATAGTATATGTGTAGGAAATATATTTACACTTGGAAAAAGTGATAATAGGAAGTAGAAACTTAAACCAATCATATTCTTCTAATATATTAGAATATAGTCAAGATCTTTTGCTTGAGTATTTGCTAGGCTGAACCTTAACTGAATGGTAATGATTCTGTTGGATTAAAAAAAGAAAAAGAACACCCACCTTAGAAAAGACAATCAGGGACCACTTTAAACAAAAATGGTCAGCAACCCTTCATTTTTCATTATAGGTGGCTGGAATCTATATTACAAATATAAAGGGTTGATATCTCCACATACTGTACATTTTTCAGTGGCGGTAGAGGAGGACAGAGAAACCAGACCTTAAGAATGGCAAAGGCAGAGAGAAACAAAAGGGATCCATCACCTTGAGTTCCCCCAAATGCTGTGAAACAAGGAGAAGGTTTTAGAGCCTGAGAGGGTGGCAGATCCTCATGGGCTCTGCATTCTCCTCGCCGTGACTGAAGCCAGTACTGAAGAAAGGATAGAATCTCCTGGCCTTCAACTGGTGGAAAGTAAAGAGAAGAGACATCTCCTCAGCGTTATAGAAAGTCACCTTTTTGGCCTTGCAGTCCAACAACACGCCCACTTTCCTCAGCAAGTGCTGGGGCTTCAAACGCACCCAGGGAGTCGCTGCAGCCCAATACTGCGAGTTGTCCCACAGCCTTATAGTCCAATAGCCATTCTCTGGACACAGCCGGACTCTTGCTCCCCGGTCCACGTTGTCTGCAGCCACTCCTAATTCCCACTTGGTCTTGTTGCCCACCCAAACTTCCCAGTAATGCCGCCCGCTTTCAAAGGACTCCATAGCCAACACGTTCACACTCTTCAGGAAGCGTCTGAGGCTTCTAGGTACTATCTGAGGTTTCTCCCTCTCAGTCACTGAAGTCAGATCTTTGGAGAGGATGAGGTTGGGGTGGGCTGATTCTGGATCCAGGGTCAGAGCAGCAGGAGCTATGGGAACAGTGTATAGAATTAAGTTAGGCCTCGGCTATTTAGGATTTCTTTATCCCAAGCTTCCTTTGAACAGGGAAACACACCTGGACTGATGGACTTCAGCATCTTTTGCCAAAACATGTACTGCAAGGGCCCATCATGCAGCTCCTTGTGCTGCTTTAGATCCAAGGTCAAAGTTTCTAGTTGCACTGCTGGCCTGGAACAGAAAGAAAGGTAGCTAAGCAAGACAAAATACGGACATCAGGACATTCCTACGTTATCAAGTAATTTGTCTCCAACCCCAAAGCTTTCCCATCGATTCACCTAGACGCTACGCAGTACTTTTATTGAGCACAAAATGCTCAACGCTTTTGTGCAGCAAATTATGGTGTTCCCAATTTTATAAAGAGGTGGCAGTAAAACTGTTGTAAAGTAGCTCGACCGTATCCATTTGCCGAGTCCACGTAACAGATGGAAGTATGCTCCAACTACTGGGGGGAGCAGCATGTACAGGTGTTTTTAGTGAAATCCACCAGCCCTACCACTTCCCCTCAAAGATCAGGAAATCATGCAGCCCTTTATGGCCTTCTGGAAGCAACAGCTAAGGAACGAGAGCATGGGCTCTCCCCTCTAATCCCAGGACGAGCTGGAGATCATGCAACTCATCGATGCCTGTGAATGCAGACGTTTGAAGAATGAAGCATCCTTGAAAAGTGGCAAAATTTTTCAGATTTTCAAAATTCCCACGATGTCTGTTCAGCTTAAATCAGAAGGGAAGTTTCTGACCTGGGCAGCCTGCTGCCATTTCTCACTCTGAGTGGTTTGTCGGCCCACGGTCTGGAGGGCCGGAAGAAAGTCACAAGCGTCATGCAGGAAGCTAGTTTGCCGACAAACAGAAACACGCACCGGAACAGCGTACAAATGGACTTAATAAAAGAGTAAGCCAAATGCTATTAACAAATTAATTTTAAACTCTTGACTTCAGCAGAAACCTTAAGCCATTTCCTTACATGTAAAAATATCCCCATAGCACAGTGAAGGAGAAAGAGAATTGCACAAGCAATTTTTCCCTGTCACCAGTTAACACGAAGGAAATGGATGCCACATCTCGAATTTAACCATTAGAGCAACTTGGTAGCGTCATAATAAAACAGAACAATGAGATGCATGTTGAAATCCAACAGGAGCTCGATAAGTAGGGGGTGGTGGTGGTGGTGGTGGTGTGTTTCCTGCCTACCTGTGAGAAGCTGAAAAGCTCTCCAGGATCGGCAAAGCAAAAGCAAAAAACAGATTAACTGAGCTCGTGTTGAATCTGATGTCCTGCAAATCTGGCAGGCTAGCCTTCAGGCCATTTAGATTGCTGATCAGTTCTGAGGGACTACAAGTGGAGCTCATTAAAATAGCTCAACCATTTCACAAAAGCCCCTTTTCAGTTGCAGTAGCTTTCCCTCCCAATCCTGAGCCCAGCACATCTGTGCAACCATTCACAGGATACAGATCTACCTGAATGTCCTTGGGCTGTTCAATGGCTCCCTCCAAACAGATGATTTTTAGTGCTTTGAATGCTAAGGTAATGATACCCCATTCTCCACCCTGCTCAAAATATTCCCTTGGACCGGAGCAGGTGAGAGAAGACCACCATGCGAAGCAGCTTTTTTTTCTTTTCCAGACACGTACCTGAAAGCCACAGTTTCCACCTGCAAAAAGCAGCAGAGAAAATTAAGAAACACCTCACTTAATTTGTATGGAGTAGGTCCAGTAGATCCTACTGTCTTCTGTCCTGATGTTGTACTGAAGGACAATCAATTAAGTGAACATTAAACACAATTCCAAAGGGAAGCTAAATGCTGAAGGACTATATTCTGGAGATGGTAAATAAACGTTTCTGTAAATGAATGGGGAGAGATGAGGTAGGTAAGCTTTCAGTCCCTCATTATCCAAGACATATAATTTTTTTGCTCTCTCTAGGCCCTTGGTGCTGAAGCCGGAAACCTGTACTGCATCACCAGCAAAGCCACAGAGATTTGTCCCTATCTGTATATTATAATTTTAAACTACATTGGAACCGATCTTAATTACAAAGGTGAGAAATAAAGTTTATTGTACTTCTGATGATTTAGGGAAACATGGTAAAGGGAATTACGGAATGTTTTGTATGAATATGGAGTTGGAGGTTGGTCGGTCACTGTGGTAAAAGTATTATTTGATGGAAGTAATTCATGCAGGGAAAGAAATGGAGCACTCAGTGAATGGTTCAACATGAAGCAGAGTGTAAGACAAGGATGTTTGAAGTCCCCTTGGTTGTTTAATGTAATCATTAACAAATAGGTAAGGAATGCTTGTGGTAACTTTAGAGGCGTATTGGGTGGAGATGTGAACAGATGTGCTCCTTTGGATGCAGACAATGCTGTGTTGTTGGCTGAGAATTCAAATGATTTGTAGTGAATATTAGATTGTATGGTGTAATGAGGAGAATGGATCTGAAAATTAATCCATCAAAGACTAAAGCAGTTCCACTGGACAGAGAAAGCGGAATGGTTGCAACTTATGTGCAAATGGGAGAAAAAAAAACCCACCCTAGAGCAAGTAGGTGAATTTGTCAGTTGGCCGAATGTTTAATACACAGGGAACTGGATGGAGGGATTTTAGGATGTACAAATGGGGGCAGAAAGGTGGATAATATGTGATCTATTGTGAGGAATGCATCAAAACAAGCAAAAAAAAAGCTGTGCATAAGAGCAAGCTTCTGCCTACTTTGATATATAAAAGGAAGAGCTGGTTTGTCAGGAGAAACATAAACATTGAATGTGCTGGGGTACTTACACAGGTGTGGTAAAACAAGAAGAGAAAAGAGTCAAGATTATTGGGTGTCAAATCTATGTGGAGTGAATTAAAAAGCGAGTTAAAGAAGCATGTTGAGATGGTTTGGCCACAGAATGAATGATGAGTGAATCATAAAGCAAATATATGAAGGAAGAGTGAAGGGGAAGACTGAGAAAATCATGATTAGAGTTGCAGAGATCCTCAGAAACAGAGAGGGTATAAGTTTAAAGAACAAAAGGCAACGTATGAATTGATTTATGGACACAGTGGCAACAAGGTGATTTGCAAAGACAGAAAGGCATGGAGAGCTATAGTGAACGGAGCTGGTATAAAAGAGATTTACCCATATTATACCCATAAGGGAATAGCATAATAGGGAGTTAAGGAATGTTCGTTTTATTTGTTTAAATTAGAACCCATCTTTTGGCTCGAGGATGGACTGCCAGCAAGGCAGCTTACGCTAAATTTTACAAATGTATATATTCAGCAAACTGAAAAGTTTGATGATGAAGGAAAAAATGCTATCTGTTTTCCAATGCATTTTGTAAGGAGCTCTGTCATTAAAGCAGATTCTGGTTGGATGCTGAAAAAGCTTCTTAACAATACGAGTAGCTCAACAGCGGAACCTATTACCCAGAGGGAAGCGGGCTCCCCTTCCTCGGATGTTTTCAAGCAGAAGATGGACTGTGATGCATCGAGGGTGCCTTAATTTAGATGCCTATACGGAGGGCAGATATGGCCTCTTTCAATGTATGATTCTATGATTTAACCAGGTGCTGGTGTTAGTTCACGCTCTTGGAAACCCAAGAATAGCCTCCACTGGCACAGAAGAGGTTTGTTTTGTTTTTAATGTGTCACTTCCTACCTACTGGCAACAAAACTTAAGAACCTGCCTTACCGTGCTTGGATTCTTACATTGCACAACACTGTAACTTGGTTTAATGTGACATATGTTTTATGAATCCATGGCTTATGGCTCAATATTATGCATGTATTAGGGCCATTGCAGCTGGTTCAATAATCCACAGTTAAAACAAACCATGGTTTACTGCAGTGTGTAACTGTAGTGCTAGATCATTGTTCTGTATATGGTGGCTAGCAGCAGCTCTCCAGGTTTCCAGAGAGGAGCCTTTCTCAGTTCTATGGGATGGAAGGGACTGAACGTGAGAGGTTTTCAATGCAAGGCCCATGCTCCACCACTGAACTTCCGCCCTTCCCTTCACCACCAGATTGCTGTGAGAGACTTCTGGGGTATGCTCTGGCATTTTATCTCCAGTATCAATAGCGGTGTTTCCTGAACAGCATTATTTGACAAAATCCATAGTCAATATGGCTTGTTTGGTCCCTCCAAGACTCAAGGGCTTTGTATTGTAGAGCTTGCGGTACATTTCTCAAGACAGACAACTTTCCATGTGATTTGTGGCAGAGGGAGATTCAGCTGTCCACTTAACAATCCTGCCACAGTAGCCGTAGCAACTTAGTGTAATGTAAAAAGATCACATTAAACCACTGGTTATCATTCCGTGTTGCAGGAAATGGAAATGAAAAGAGCAAGCTCTTCCCACTGAGGAGGAGGAGGAGGGAGGGAACGACAGCTGAAGTTTGCCTCGTCATGTCTGTCAAGAGTGCAAGAAATGGGACAGGGAGGGAGGCGTTCTCATTGCCCACCGCTGTGAAAATGAGAAGGGATGGGAAGACAGACAGAGCTAAAACGATAGCTGCCATTAGAAAGCCAAACAGAAATTTTCCTTTTCTGGCAGCATGCTGCAAATGACAAATCTAGTAATGGGCAAGACAGCAAAACATATGATCAATAAAGGCAAATGTTTTCAAATTGTAAATTAATATATGGGGACTTCTTGGAGCTCACATTTCCTTTCACCCAGGAGAGGACCCATTTCTCTGAACCGTCCCACACCCTCCTGGTCTACCACCTTCCCTACACCTGAGTGTGTTTTTGTAGTATTAACATGACTGAGGAAGGGCAAATTTGGTCTGGACTCCATATCCTAAGTTCAGCCCCCATCTCAGGTTAAGTGTAGAAGTTTCACCTCCAGCACGGATGAGCTCCCCAGGTTGTCAAGTTTCTTTTGTATCTGCTCCATGTTCTTCTTCAACTCAGAAACCTCTTCTATTAGTTGCATAGAAGCTTTTTCCAGTCTCAACATACACTCTTGTTCTTCTCTATCCAGTTCCATCAGCACCCTTCTTTCCTCCTTTTTCAGGATCTGATGAAGATGTTGAAATGCTGCTCGGATCTCTGAGTTCAGTTTGCCAGATGTTCCCTGAACAGAGGTAAAGATCACAAGAAATAGGAAAAAGGTGTGTGGTTGATACATTCAACAGCTATTGATGTTTCAAGAGACATTATAACCCTAAAAGCTTTGTGGGAAGTGCATCATCAGTTTGTTAAGAGCAGAGCCATGACCCTTTTATTTAAAGCATTCAGTTATCTCCTTAGTGATTTGCACTGCCACATGGCAGCAATTGTATCTATGCTACCATTTAATCTGGAATTGTCCTGTCTCACTTTTACCAAGAATCCAGATGTTACAGTCAATTCATTGCACCACAATTTTCCCAAGCTGTCTTTCGGTCTTCTTTCAAACAGACTTGGTGAAGATTTTTCTCATTTAAAGGCAATTATGGTGCTATTCTTTTTAGCATGGTCTGGCAAATCACTACCGAGTCTTTTCAGAGCTATTGCAACTTTAATTTGAAGCTTCTTTTTTGTGACTTATTTCTCTAATTGCTTACTGTTCAGTGTAATTGCAAGATTACTTTGTTCCTTGATTGGACTTTATGTGAACAGTTGCTTTCCCACATGGAATAGTTACAATGACTTGACTCCTCTTGTTCATTGTCCCTCTTAACTTTCACTGAGAAATGATGTTATTTTCTTACACGAAAAACAGTCCTTTCACAACAGAGTATGACGCAAATGCATAATGGCCAACTACTTATGCAGCAATTAATCAGTAATATTATGATTATGTTAATAGTAAACAAGAGGCAGAAGCTGAACGTTTGGGTTTTTCAAAACATCTCAAGGACCGCAGGTTGGAGTGGGCCTTTTCTACTGAGTGCTCACTGCAGACTCGCTTTTCACTTTCATTAGGATTTTTCTAATTTAGTGCATAAACATAAGCCCTCTCCCATCTTTTGTAAGCTTGTGAGCATTTTATTTCCCCCTCTCCAGTTTTCTGCAAACATGGCAGTCCAGCTCTTTTGGGGACCCAATAGTGACAAAGAAGTCTTGTCTAATCACATTAACACTGACCTCCCTTCTCCCCTGCCATTCTGTTTCATTGCAGACAAAATGATCAAAACAAATTACACACTGCTTATATTCAGGGGCACCAAAACAAGCCCCAATGTTCATCTGTCTCATATTATGATTTCTTTCTTTCTTTCTTTCACAGTCCTCTGAGGCACACTGAATGCGAGGCCTTCTACCGTGAGTCTCAATGGGATCAAAGTGATTAGGGTTAATTTTGAATCCCAATTACTCCTTTTGAAATGAACATTATTTGCTACTCACTACTGTCATTTCAAACTAGCAACGCTTGTTAAACTAGGCTACCAAAGCCTTTTAAAAATCGCTGATGGATGACAGCCTCCACTAAAAATCATAGACATTATATATTTCACAAACTGTGCCAACCCACAGCTCATCCACTTACTCTTCCGCTCCAGACCATCCTGCTGCAGGTAGGGAATCTTGAAATTTATTTCCTAGGACCATATCCCGTAATTGCTAGGGCCAGACTATCCACTTACGTCTTTTTGTGATCGTGCATGGTCACCTGTGGCAAATTCTAGTAGCAAAATATAGCAAAATTGATCTGGAAAAGGGAACTAGCCAGCAAATCTCCTGCATCCAGCTTCACAGAGCCATTCTGCACTACAAGGGCAGCAGTTTTTTGTTTTGTTTTTTTGCTGGGCAGCTATGTTTTATCGTTTTAACTTATGGTAAATATAAAGCAAAGGAAAGAGAAAAAGCAATCATTAATGCAATAGTGCTGGGCAGTGCTTTAAAGGGAAAAATGTGCTTCAGCATGTATGAAGACCCTCGGGTAGTCCCTGCCTGCAACTTTTGCCAGACTCACACAACTGCAGTCCTATGCAGGTGACCCTGGTTGTTCACAAGGGCATAAAATCATGGATAAAGGAACCCTGTCTGTGGGAACGGGGTGTTCAGTTCTAGAGCTTCTTTCTCCCATGCAGCTTATCTGCACAATGTATACTTTCTTCCCCTTGCTTGGCTGTGGAGGATTTTGTTGGGTTAGCCAAGTTCAGCGGCTTCATGGAAGTTGGCCCCCTTCTTTGGAGTAGCTTTCTCAGCTGGAAATGGAGGAAGTTGCCCCACTCATGCCACTTGGCTCATGGTGGCTTCTCTGCCCTGTGCAACGCTTCCATAATTTGTAATAAGTGGGAATGACCTTGGGAGACAGGAGGAAGGGCCGCAGACTAGGCAATGGTCAGACAAGCAGCAGCTGAGTCCGCAGAAGGAATGGAGGCACGGCAAGGGACTCAGAGGGGACCCTCCCTAGTTTCCTGGGCTGTAGAGGCGAGGGGGGAGAGATCTACTTTCAGTCTTGCAGGATTCTGTTACTGTCACCTTACAATAAAGTTAGAGCTAGTACTTCTGGGTGTGCTTCTTGTCTGGACTACCTCACAAGGCTGACATCATCTCAGCGGATGGGCCTTCTGATCACGCTGCTGGGCACTAGTGCTGCCTGAGACTCTTGCGCTTTGCTCCAATGACTTTATGATGCAGGGGTAATCCTCTCCTCTGAAGCCTCCAATCATCATCCTGGACAACCCCGGGCACACTGTCACTGGAACAAGCCACAGACAGTCTGCAGGCAGTGGCACTATAGAGAGGCCCCTTCGCTGAGATCATGAAAGAGCCACATGGAGCAGAGAAGCCAACATGAGGCATGTGGCCTGACCAGGTCATCTCCCTCCATCACCAGTTGAGTGAGTCATTCTGAAGAAGGCGGCCATGAGAAAGCCAATGAAACTTCATGACTAGGCTCGTGGCTGCTGAGATCTGCCATGACCGGGCTTTAGTTCCATGATTGAGCAAGAAAGAGCAAATACATGGTGCAGACCATCTAACCCTAACCTTTAGAAAATATACTTTATGCATCTGCGAGAAACAAGGCAAAAACTGCAAATGTGTAAGGTCTAACTTCTATCATGTGAAGCCCCAGATGACAAAGCCCACTGGTACTTCTGGAGTAAATCCCAAAAAACTAAACGAGTCTACTTATAAACTTCTGACATGAATAAGATTATGGTATTAAAAAAATCACGAAAAATTATTAACAGGAAAAGAGAAATCAGACATTTGATTTTTTTTAAAAATAAATCTAAGTTATACAACACACTATTCTTTTTCTAACGAAATTATGCCCATCCCATTTCTGCAGCCAACATGGCCAGATACATCCTGGAGGCACCAGGTTGGGAAGGCTGTTAACAGAACTCCCATCAAAAGCCCTCAATTTCAGTTTCCCAGCAATAGATCTCTATTTAATGTAACACATTCGTATCATTTTAGTATATACATAAAATTTATTCCCTGCCCATCTCACTCAGAGAGCGACTCTGGGCGGGTTTTTTATTGAACTTTGTATGGGAACCAGGCAGGTGATGCTGTCGTGGTACTGACCGAGTACCTGGAGGCTGTGAGGGTCTGGATGGGGAGGAACCTACTTTGACTCAACCCTGGCAAGGCGAAGTGGCTTTGTTTTTGACCCTCCAGGTCTGGAGATATGTCATCTTTGACTCTGGACGGGGTTGCACTTCCCTGGACAGAGCTGGTGCACAATTTGGGGATCTTCCTGGACTCACAGCTACTGCTCAATGAGCAGGTGGCAGCCGTACCTAAGGGTGTCCTTTGTCCAGATTCGTCTTCTGTGCCAATTGCAGCCTTTCCTAGACTGGGAGGCCTTGCTCACAGTCACACCTTGATCTCTTCCCGTTTGGATTACTGCATAGCACTCTACATGGGGCTGCCCTTGAAGACCACCCAGGAGTTACAACTGGTCCAGAATGCAGTGGCACATGCAGTGTTGCACGTCCCTAGGTTCACCCGTATTACACCCGTTTCACAAACTGCACTGGCTCCGAGTTTTTTTCCAGGTGCAATTCAAGGTACTATTATTACCTTCCAAGTCCTACGTGGCATGGGATCAGGTTATCTGCGCAACCGCCTCTCCCTGAGGACATCTGCCCATCCCACCAGAGCGGATAGGGTAGGCATACTCCAGGTCCCTTCCCTTACTCATTCCCATCTTGTGGGTCCTTTGCCTTTTCCACTGCAGCCCCCGCCCTACGGAACACCCTCCCCCTGAGATCGGACAGGCCCCCACCCTTCTATCCTTCCAGAGAGCACTTAAAACCTGGCTCTTCCCTCAGGCGTTGAGACAGGGCGAGGTCAGGGTGGGATGAGAATCAGGGATGTGTGGCTGTGGAGTCAGCTTTTTCTGTTTTTATCGCTGTTGGTTTTATATTGTTTTATTGGTTGTAAGCTGCCCAGAGGTGTTTTAAAATAGGTGGCTATACAAATGCTTTAAAGAAACAAACAAACCAACCATTTTGCTCACACATCCATCATGCAAATTCAATTCTGTTATAGTTTGGCTTGGGTTCTGCATTTTTAAAAAATGTTTAGAGTTGTTCCTTAGAACCTCCTAGTATGTTTATCATACTGACTCAACGATTTTTAAAATCACTGCTTCCACAGTGGCAGCTGTACCAGTTTGTACTGAAACCAAAGAATGAAAAGCTAACAGACTGATTACAGAAGAAACTTCCATGAACTTAAATCTAATGCTTCTGAGACCCGCCAGCTTCCAACCTTTACCCTGTAAAAATTTTGTGGAAGGTAGATTAGATGTACCGTTTCTCTGATAAGCTGTAAGACTGTTATTCCTTATCATGTTCCTTCACCTTGATGACACCTCAAGGGTAAATAATAGGCTTTAATTTTTTTAAAAGCCTATTTAATGATGGCTGTGGCTGTTCAGTAGAAGCCACGTATTAAATATTTCGGACAAGTCATCAAGAGGAAAACTAAGATAGTTCATCAAATATCCCTCCCATGCCCAGAAGTATGCATGTTTGGGTGGGTTGGTTGTTTAAAAAAACTTATTAATAAAGTGTTGGGAGTCAAGTTTCAGTCTAGAAAGGGCATTCTCAGATGGTGTACAATTTAATATCCTAATACATAATATACCAGAATTAAGAACATGAGAAAAGCAGAGAATGGAGTTTTTCTATTTCATTTTAATTTTTAAATTATCAACGATTACTGTATTATCAAGGCAGCCAGTGTGGCACAGTCATTAAGATGCTGAACTGAAAAGATCAAAAGGTTCAGGTCTTCATTCAGTCATGGAATGGAGACCCTACGTACCTTGCTAGACCTCCCGGGAAGAAAAGTAGGACACAGATACCATAAGAAACACAAACCAAGCCAACCAATATTTTAGCATTCTGCCTAATTAAACAAGAATCCAGGCCCCACTTCCACCAACCTAGTTTTCTTGAGAGGAGGACATAAACAATTTGAGAAAGTTCATGCAAGCCAAGGCAGTCCTTCAGATATCTGAGCCACACCAAGCTGTCTAGGGCTGGCTGTTGGTTGGCAGGAACCAGCACATTCAGTTGGACTTAGAAACACACAGAGTGCCAGTGCTGTTAAAACGGTGGAGTAATGTGATCAGCAAACCACATGTCAGAAAGAATTTGATCACTCCTTAACTACAGCTTCCAAATATTCTATACGGCAGCCCCGCACACTGTACTTCAGTGGTCTAAATGAGAGACAATTACAAGATGGATAAAGCGGACAAATATGTCTTTTCCAGTGAAGGGCATACTAGTAGAATCTAAACAATGGCACCCTGACCACAACGCCTCATAACTGTCCAGGATGAATGCTAAATTCAGAAGCATGCCAAGCTGTAAACTTGATTCTTCAAAAGGTGTCATGATTGCACATTAGCTGGTTTAATCCATCTTGTCGTGAGCCTAATCTTGCTAACTTATATCTGATGTATCACTGCATCCAGACACCAATACAGGACATGAATAACCTCCTTGACTCTGGCTGACAAAGAGGGGAAGAGCTGGATATCATCAGCATGACTTTTTCTCATGGCTTCATGGGTATGTTAAACGCATAGGGGACACAACAGATCCCTGAAGAAACCCTGAGGTTAAGCAGCAGCAGCAGCAGCCCCCTCCCCAACACCACCTCCAGGGACACCTTGATCAGGGAAATTGCACCACGTACTGCCATTATGACTGGCATTAGCCAAACTCTCCTAACTGGAAGCCATGGTCAGGAGGGACTGAGGCAGAACAAGGACTCATTAAGGCCTTTTTGGCGCTTGAGGCAGAAAAGCAAACAAGTCCACTTCCCTTCCATGGGACTAAAAATACACTAATTTAAATAATGAACAAATTGCTGCTTTTTCATAACCTCAAAGTGAGTTGCCTGAGCGGACTGCTTCATTCTTCAGCAGCTAATACATGTATACACCATCTTTCCTCCAGGGGTTCAAGGTTGCATACATCACCCCTCTTCTTTTATCCTCACAACACTTCTGGGTGGTAGGTCAACCTGAGAATGGCTGGCCCCAAAGCATCCCAGTGGGCTTTATGGTTGAGTAGGGATCTGAATCTGAATCTGCCTACCATTACACCAAACCGATTTTCTCTGATCTCTGTCTCCCTTTTTGATTGGCCCTGTAACCTACATTGAAAGCATTTATCCTTCTAGCCACATGTTGGCTATGCTGCTTTTACAAGGTTCCCCTTGTTCCACTAGGCTAAGCATTCTGGCCAAACCACCATTTCCCATTATTAATTTTAAGAACTGTGCTAATTCTTAAAGTGGTTTTAAACTAAAACTTCCTTTCACACATGGAAGATGATGCAGGCATATTTGAGGCTTGCCACAGCTCATTTATATCCTTTAGATCAGGTGCCCTCCAGATCTTTTAGATTTCAGACCCCGTTAATCCCGTCAGCATGGTCAATGACAAAGGGTTGTAGAACCGTAAGGCAAAATATTTGAAGCGTACCATGTTGCATTTCTGTATTTTAGGTAACGGCCTGAACCTGGTTATTACATTCAACAATGCTCACTGCTGTAGCTTCAGTATTTTCTTCTTCTTCCTAATGGATTATAATGATGCATAAACTGATTTCTTATACGTGGAACACTTATATGTGTGTATGTCTTTCCCATTTAAATTAACCAATTTGAAATCTTGCAGGTGTATATTTCTTCATGCATTCAGTGAAGTTACTGCACATTATATGCACGACATCACGACGTAAGAAAAGTTCTGTTGGATCAGATAAAAAAACCCTATATATTCCTGTATCCTGCTTCCACACGTTTGGGAATCTGACAAGCAGGATATAAATTCAATGCAGCTCTCATACTGCAGTTGTCAGAAATAGGCTATCTCAGATCTTGGAGGTACCAAATGTTTATATTATCAGTAGTCATTAACAAAGTCCTCCTCCATGGATTGGCTACATCTCCTCTCATTCTGATGACCACAGCTACACAATGATGAATTCCCTAATGAGTGATCATCATCATGCATACATTATGTGTACCATATGTGCTTTTTCCTCCACAGACATGCTATCTATGGAGACAGTTACTTACGGTTGAGTGTTCTTTGATCCTTATTTTCCATTTACCCTTCCTGCAATATAAGGAAACTAGAGCATCTACATACTGTATATAGGAGAAAAGTATGTACAAACTTTCCGAGTTAATTAGTATAATTTGTTTTTTTTTGGAAAACTCAAGCTTGGAATTCTAAACATCCCTGACAATGGCCTCAGAGTAAACCGTTATGTGATGTTTGCTTGAGTACTGAAAAGTCACAGAGCACAATGTACTCTGGAAAAGCATTATAGGCTTGAATAATAGGGTATACATGCTTGTTTAACGACAGAATGGTATCTACGAAACCATGCAACACCATTAAATATTATGATTATGTTAACACAGGGGTTCTTATACTTTTTCAGGCCTGTTAAAAAAAAAAATTCCCAGAACTCCTGATCAAGAGGCAAAGCTCTAGTGATAGACAATTGGCTGCTTCTGAGTGACCTTTTCTTTTTGCCCTTATTCTCTCATGGAACCCCATCAAGTTCTTGTGGAGCCCTGGGGTTCAGTGGCAGCCCTTCCAGGTTTTCGTGCGCCGCCGTTGGTGTGTCGCCAACATGAAAAGTTTGGAAAGCCCTGCTCTAAACCATCTGTCTCTTGCCTAGGTCTTGCCTTAACAGCTTCTTATTCTCTAACAATAGTGTTTCTCAACCTCAGCAACTTTAAGATGGGTGGACCAACTCCCGGAATTCCTCAGCCAGCATGTTAAAAGTTGCTGAGAGCTCTAGCAAACACTCAGCTTGCCAAGACTACCAACATTGTCAGTACTTTTTTTGGTGACATATTCCTCTTCTCTCAACCGTGCAGAGCCAGTCTTTCAGAAAAATTAATGGAATGTTATTTCACTCAGCTGCGCCCTCCACCAACTCTTAAAAACTAAACAAACCATCACGAAGGAAAAACACCACCAGAAATTAATTCATTAGTGTCCTTCATCCTTAAAGTGTTAATTCTGTATACAAATGGGGAAGCATTTACTAAACCCAGAAGGTCCACTCACTGATGCAGTCTCGTACAGCTTTCCTCAACCCATGGCCCTCCAGTCATGCTGCCAATGAACTCAAAAAACCCTCACAAATCTGGTGTGAGAAAACAGATTAATTGTATCACTACCCCAACACTAACTTCCAAGCTTTCAATGATACTGCTCATCACACTATCATAATGAGCTTACTCAAAGCCCAACCAAATTATGGGAGATCCTCCCCTATGCCACCTTGACCTCTAGAAAAAAGATGGGGGAAATACTGTACATGCAATAAATAATATCGTCAATATACCTCGTATCAAAAATGTATACTGTAGACATAATTTGGAATTGAACTAATGGAATGGGGTGACCCTGTCAGCCACTGGCAAAACTGCTTTATTTTCCTTCTATGATTCAGGAGTGAGAATTCCCTGCACAGATCATAAAATCACCTCACGTTCTGGCATTCATCTCTAATCCTTTTCAGGCTATTCGGAGTTCCTCAATGCTCACAAATTATCCTGCACCTTTTTTCGTTTGAAGATAAAAAAGCATACTTCTTTTGTAGAGCTATGTTGCTAAATTTCAAGAAACGTTAATATTCCATCTGAATTTTTCCCTGTTAAAGTTATTAGTACACAGAAATTATAATCCAATGTTGAATGAGATAAAGATGATGCATCTTTGAATAAACATATTTTATACACTCTCCTATTGTTTTTTTTTAATCTGTTCAATTGTGTCTGATTCTCGGAGACTGCCTGGACAGGTCCCTGCAGTTTTCTTGGCAAGGGTTTTCAGAAGTTTGCCATTGCCTCCTTCCAAGGGCTGAGAGAAAGTGACTGGTCCAAGGTCCTCCAGCTGGCTTTGTGCCTAAGGCAGGACTAGAACTCATGGTCTCCCAGTTTCTAGCCCAGTGCCTTAACCACTACACACAACACTTTCAGTTGTGCATAGTACAACTGAAAACAGCTGCCCGTTAGAAACCTGTTATGGCAGAAATGGCTTATGGAAGACATGGAATAAGGCTCTGTCGGGTATTTCTCATTCATCTATGTGTGCGTGTACACAAACACACACACACACAGACACACAAAATAGTAAGACGTTGAGATTTGAGGATGTTTGCTCTGCCTTCATCCCATGTTATGTACAACACTAAAGAGTCCTCCATTATCTCAGTGACCGCTTTAGAGATGTTTCTTTGGCAAATGTTTTTCAGCAGTAGAACCTTTTACATACAACATTATGTTTTCTTTTATGATGCTATCATAAACAAATCTCTGGTTTATTTTGCATACTTTTGTCTAAAAGTTTGGTATGGAAGAGCCCTCCCCCCTTTTTGTTATTTAAGAGAGATTTTGCTGGTTTTCTTCACAGAAATTACTGTGTGAAATATGACTTTTAAACCTTACGGCTCAAAGCAGAAGAAAGATTGGCTTAATGGTGTTAAGCTCTTTCTCCATCTGCGCACTCTCCCCAGTAATTCCCTCATTGCTCTGTGCAAAATCCGTAATTAGTGGTATTAATCTTCCATTCTGCTGAGAGGCCTCAGCAGATCAATGATTATCTGGGCAGATGATTAGTTTGCCTTGTGACAACCCTGAAGCAACTGTTATTTATTGACTGCCTTATCTTTTTTGCCTGTATTTTAAGAATAGCATTAAAGTCCCAGCTTTGGTCCTGTTGATTGGATAAGTCTTTCAAGGCCCAGACCATGGGCATTTCCCCCTTTCTTTTGTATACTTTCGGCAGTTAAGATTGTCTGACTAATCACTTTCAGTCCTTTCTGGCAGGTGGCCAAAATGCCCCATCTCTCTCCAATCACAAATGTCCCACCTCGGTCACCATATCTAGCACCTTAGCCATTTTGCTCCTAGCTCCAAACCAGTAACATTACCACCAAGTTCCCGATCTTCTCGTCGGTCACACGCTTCATTTTCAGCAGTTTCTCACGCTCCATCTGGTAGGACTGAAGGAGCTTTTTGAGGTCCATCTAAAAATGAATGAATGAATATACAAATACAGTATTTACCTCAATATGTCTGAATAACTTCCAATATTAATTCTGGAGCCAGTACAAAAGAGTTGCAGTTCCATCAAGAAGTAATTTGTTTTTTTCAGCGTCACATATCCCATGAAGTTGTTGCTCATTAAAAATTAGATAGCACCTGAATCTCCCTTGACCTTCCTTAGAGAAAAGTTGACATGAAAGTAGTGCCATACTGTTGTCTTCTCCTCTTTCAGTTCTTTTTCTTCAACAAAACAACTAACCTCACCACAGGCATCCAGAGGGGTGGGAGGAGTGATAGAACATGCATAGTGACGTTGTGATACAAACCCTGCAACTTACATGCTTGCATCCAATGCCAGGACACAAGTATGAAAGGGCAAGATGTAAATATGAAGGCTCCCACTTGCTCCTGACAATGGATGCAAACATGTGAGTTGCAGGGTAGTCACTGCGCCTATGAGCCTCTCTTTACTTGCTTTGCCACGGTTCCCTAATCAATGATTATCAGTCTTTTTCATTCAGTTGCCAGACACCCCCCTCTTGCTTTCCCCACTCACCCCACCTGTAACATAGATTAAGCTGAGGGACCATGCCTAAAATGCTTTCAGGGAAAACGTTGGTTGTGCTCTCGTGTGCGGAATTTAACAAAAATTCCCAACACTGTCTTCTTTCATTTGTGACCACTTCTTCCATCTTGTTTCTTATGTAAAAATCAATTAGTAAAGAAAGATGGACTAGCTTTTGGCTGGCAGCCATTTCCTATCTATAAGGAAGCATCCTTACAAAATTGGGATTTCAGGTCCCAGGAACCTAAGAATCCTAGCCCCAACCTTTTCCTCAGGCATTTTCCTCCTAACCTCTGTTTGTCCCAATGGCAGATAAGGATCCTGGACAAATTCTTGTTCTCTAGTATTGTGCTGTGAGGTGAGGAAAAGAAAATTAAGCAAAGGATTAAAACTGCAAGGACGTTAGATAGGAATAGAGCAAAATGCAGCAGGGAGAAAAAAGATAATTTCTGGGCTCTGCTGAGTCAAATGGTAGACATATTGTCTGCTGCCAAAGTGAACTGAAAAGGGGAAGGAGAGGATGAAACAAAAATATAAATATCTTGATCCAAAAGTTATCTGACTTTTTTTTCAGCAGCTTCATGGTTAAGCATTTGCTAGAAGACACTAGGCATGTTTGCACACAATGGAAAACTAGACTTCTTCAGGGAATGTGGGGCATGTACGGGGACAATGTTTGATAACATCAGTTTGGGTATAGCTAAGTAACCACCCCTGATGATTCCATCTGTGATTCATGCATCTATCTTTTCATGTGAATAGCTCTGGCTTGTCTTCTCCAAGCCAACCATAATCAGAAGCCATGCAAACCAAGAACAATCCATGATGAGCTTGTGAAAGAGGAAGAAGCCACAGTTCCTGTTTTACTCACTGTGATACAGATAAATAAACCATAGCTGGAACTAACGAAGTTCACTAGCCATGCCTGGAAGAGGAGACACTTATTGGGAGTGATTAAATAATATGTATCCCCACATATTAGATAGGGTCCCAGAAGAACTATGGACAGAAGTTCGCAACATTGTTCAAGAGGCGGCAACAAAAAACGTCCCAAAGAAAAAGAAAACCAAGAAGGCAAGATGGCTGTCTGCTGAAACACTGGAAGTAGCCCAAGAAAGAAGGAAAGCAAAAGGCAACAGTGATAGGGGGAGATATGCCCAATTAAATGCAAAATTCCAGAGGTTAGCCAGAAGAGATAAGGAATTATTTTTAAACAAGCAATGTGCGGAAGTGGAAGAAGACAATAGAATAGGAAGGACAAGAGACCTCTTCCAGAAAATTAGAAACATCGGAGGTAAATTCCAGGCAAAAATGGGTATGATCAAAAACAAAGATGGTAAGGACCTAACAGAAGCAGAAGAGATCAAGAAAAGGTGGCAAGAATATACGGAAGATCTGTATAGGAAGGATAATAATATTGGAGATAGCTTTGACGGTGTGGTCAGTGAGTTAGAGCCAGACATCCTGAAGAGTGAGGTTGAATGGGCCTTAAGAAGCATTGCTAATAACAAGGCAGCAGGAGACGACGGTATCCCAGCTGAACTGTTTAAAATCTTGCAAGATGATGCTGTCAAGGTGATGCATGCCATATGCCAGCAAATTTGGAAAACACAAGAATGGCCATCAGATTGGAAAAAATCAACTTATATCCCCATACCAAAAAAGGGAAGCACTAAAGAATGTTCAAACTATCGAACAGTGGCACTTATTTCACATGCCAGTAAGGTAATGCTCAAGATCTTGCAAGGTAGACTCCAGCAATTCATGGAGCGAGAATTGCCAGATGTACAAGCTGGGTTTAGAAAAGGCAGAGGAACTAGAGACCAAATTGCCAATATCCGCTGGATAATGGAGAAAGCCAGGGAATTTCAGAAAAACATCTATTTCTGTTTTATTGACTATTCTAAAGCCTTTGCCTATGTGGATCATAACAAATTGTGGCAAGTTCTTGGTGGTATGGGGATACCAAGTCATCTCGTCTGCCTCCTGAGGAATCTGTATAACGACCAAGTAGCAACGGTAAGAACAGAGCACGGAACAACGGACTGGTTTAAGATTGGGAAAGGAGTACGGCAGGGTTGTATACTCTCACCCTACCTATTCAACCTGTACGCAGAACACATCATGCGACATGCTGGGCTTGAGGAATCCAAGGCTGGAGTTAAAATCGCTGGAAGAAACATTAACAATCTCAGATATGCAGATGATACCACTTTGATGACTGAAAGCGAGGAGGAGTTGAGGAGCCTTATGACGAAGGTGAAAGAAGAAAGTGCAAAAGCTGGGTTGCAGTTAAACCTCAAAAAAACCAAGATTATGGCAACGAGCTTGATTGATGACTGGCAAATAGAGGGAGAAAAAGTGGAGGCAGTGACAGACTTTGTATTTCTAGGCGCAAAGATTACTGCAGACGCTGACTGCAGCCAGGAAATCAGAAGACGTCTACTTCTTGGGAGGAGAGCAATGGCAAATCTTGATAAAATAGTTAAGAGCAGAGACATCACACTGACAACAAAGGTCCGCATAGTTAAAGCAATGGTATTCCCTGTAGTAACCTATGGCTGTGAGAGCTGGACCATAAGGAAGGCTGAGCGAAGGAAGATCGATGCTTTTGAACTGTGGTGTTGGAGGAAAATTCTGAGAGTGCCTTGGACTGCAAGAAGATCAAACCAGTCCCTACTCCAGGAAATAAAGCCAGACTGCTCACTTGAGGGAATGATATTAAAGGCAAAACTGAAGTACTTTGGCCACATAATGAGAAGACAGGATACCCTGGAGAAGAAGCTGATGCTAGGGAAAGTGGAAGGCAAAAGGAAGAGGGGCCGACCAAGGGCAAGATGGATGGATGGTATTCTGGAGGTGACGGACTCAACCATTGGGGAGCTGGGGATGGTGACGGCCGACAGAAAGCTCTGGCGTGGACTGGTCCATGAAGTCACGAAGAGTCGGAAACGACTGAACGAATAAACAACAACAACAATCCCCACATTGCTAATTTCTTCAGAATTCTGCATCATCATTACTACACTACAGAGTTCCAAAACAATTCAATTAAAAAGGTTTGATAAGATGTTCACTATATTGGACATTTTTTTTAATTTGTTCAAAAAATTTACCACAGACTTCCTTAAATTTCTTTTGTTGTACTGTCAAAGCCTAAACAATCCACAGATTTGTACCAATTTATAAAATGTCCTCTTTCAAATTTAGTTATTTTATTTATCTGATTTATATAGCCACCCACTCAGCACACAACTCAGGGTAGCACACATCACCAACAAACAAACCCATATAAAAACAATATAGTAAACAAATAATAAAAACAAAATACAAACCCATAAGGACATAAAGTGCTGGGAAAAATTCAGCCAACAGGATCATACCACTCCCTGACCCAGTGCCTGGGGATTACTAGTAGCCTAGCCACTTTTCTCAATCAAAGAAACACCAAGAGCCATAATTAATTCTAAAAAGTAGTTCAGATGGGAAAAACAAGTCATGCTAAGGCATAATTTGTTTAATCATGTTTTACTGACTTAGCCATTATTCATAGCTTCGCATCAAGCCATAAACCATTGCTTACAACATGCCAAGTCAGTTCATACAATGTGTTTAACTAAAACTAAACAAGCCACATATTGCTTCTTGTAATTTTTTTTGGGGGGGGGGGTGCCTTTGAGTTAGTGTTGGCTCCTGGCGACTGCCTGGACTAGTCCCTGCAGTTTTATTGGCAAGGTTTTTCAGAAGTGACTTGCCCTTGCGTGCTTCCTAGGGCTGAGAGAGAATGACTGGACCAAGGTTACCCAGCTGGCTTTGTGCCTAAGGCGGGACTAGAACTCACGGTCTCCTGGTTTCTAGCCTGGTGCCTTAACCACCACACCACACTGGCTCTCCGTTGTAATGTGCTGCATAAATATGCTATTTGCCAAACGGCCAAGGAAAACAGAAGCAATTCTGATTTCACCACACGGGTGGAACTCACCTGGATTTTCCTTCTGTGCTCTTCAGAGGCACATCTTCGAACTGTCTCCACTACATTAGATACAAGGAAATTGGGATGAAAGGACCGGGAAGGGAACTTTTGCCGACACTGGGGGCAAGTGGCAGGTTTGGCACAACTACTCCAGTATTTCTGGATACACTCCTTACAAAAATGGTGCATGCATCCCAGCATGACAGGGTTCCTGAAGAGGTCATAGCATATAGAACAGGTCAATTCTTCTTGAAGCGCCTGCTCCTGGCTCTTGCCAGCCATTTCTGCAAAAACATAAAGGAGGGCCTGAGTTCTGATTCTGTGCAAACAGATTTTTACAACTGGAACATACTGAGAAAAACACGATTAGCTTGAATACTTCCCCTAAAAACAGAAATAGCCATTCAGCAGATCTGCGTATCCTTTCCTTTGTACAAAAGCTTCCATCTTTATGCAACTGATGGCATAACAAGCATGAGTAAAGTTACCAGTAAAAGCATTTTTTAATAAAGAAAAGTAGCAAAGAGAAATGCAGCACTTCTTGCTTTTTTTATCGGCAGCCAAAGACACAGGACGTACTTTTACTCAATTTGATGCCCTCCCGGTGTATTCAATCTTAACCGCCTTGAGTTATTTATAAAAATATTAAAGGCGGGATAGAAAATAAATAAATAAATCTAACCATATTAGATGGGAATAACGAAGGGCTACTAGATCTGGGCTGCAAAAGCGCGCACCACCGCCAGATGGCAGGGAACAGTTTTGTCTCTCTTTACTGCCCTCTAGCGGCCGCTTGGAGTTCTGCAGCCCAGATTTGCTCGCCCTAAGCAAGCATCACGTGGGGGGAGCCAGGCGTAGCAAGCAACCTGCTAGAAAAGAAAGACATGGCATCTCGGAGACCAAGTTTCCATCTCAACAGCCGCCTGCCTGAAATCCAGCTCCTTACGAGTTTTCCCCCAAAACAACGCGAAGCGGAGAAAAGTGCCAAGAACAAGGAGGAGCAGCGGTTCAGACAACAGCCACAGCACCCAAGCGGATCCCTAAAGAAAAGCAAGTGCTCCTCCGAACCGACCCACGGAGCTACAAGGGCTGGGCGAAGGGGAATCCCTTGTTGGGTCGGGAGGGGGCTTCCCCCCACGGGCCTTGCTCACTACAGGCCAAGACAACGACAGGGCTATCGGCCCTTCTCAACTGCAACGCCCTGCTTCGGCGCCCATCGTTTTTACTAACCCGCCACGTTGCGTCTTCGCCGAGGGACTCTGGTCCGAAGTCCCCAACTTGGACTGCAAACTGCTACAGCCCGATTGAGCGGCGGCCCTTTACACCAATCGAGACAGACCCCGACCGCCGATCTCGCCCTCTATTGGCCAACCCCGGAGGATGATTGAACGCTAGGCCGCGAGCAGCGTCGCCTGCCTGATGTTGGTGCGGAAGCCCCCCGGGCACTCGCGGTTGGCTCCCCTTGCCTTTTCCAGTGGCTGTTATTTGCAGCAGAAGAGAAGTGCTTTTAAGTTTGCAGTGACGGGCTGAGTACCAGGGTCTTTTTCCTGTTCGTTGCAAAACCGGAGCAAGTTTAGATTCAAGACTTAATTCTGTGAACTCTTTAATGATCGTTTGGGAGGAAGAACGGTGGAAGCCTGCAATCGGTCATTTCCAAAACAAACAACTTTTATCTCTTGCAGAGTTGGCTAAGTTGCATAATCCAGCACAGTAGTGTGCCGCGCTCCTTCTCCCCCCCCCCTTTCTCACTTATGGGGGGAGCTCAAATGACAGCCCCGCAACCACTCACGTGGGCCCAACCCTTTGAAAGGCCTCTGTTCTACTCGCGTGGCTATTGCTCCAGTAAGGAGAATTAAATAGGAGGAGGAGCGCTATAAATACAGCAACAACAACCTAAAGGGCTTGACCCCAGCATTGAAGTAACTTTTTTTGGTTTGCATAGTCGGCTGATGTGTTTACCTCTTTTAGCAATCAAAATGGTACTTTTCATGCTGCATTCCTGGTAGCAGTCTGAGCCAGCACAGGGTCAGCTGAAATGGTTGCGAGGCTGACAAGCTTCTCTTGTATCACCGTGGAACATAGATGTATTTTTTATTAACTTGGAAAAACTGTTTTCCCTGGCAATGGTTACAGGGAGCATTAGAAGTATATGCAGAGCAACAAAAGCATCTGGAAAGAGGGGGATCATCATCTTTGTGCTCATATGTTCCAGAACAGCCTTTTGAGTGGTCCTGCTGAAATGGTCTTGAAATGGCTTCGGTTCACCATTTAAATCACTCGAATCAATTTGTGCATCAAGTGACAACACTGTCTCCATTGCCCTGCATTTTTAGTGTACAACTTCAGGAATAGAGAGGAGTTTTGGGATATCATTGATTGATTATGTGCCATCAAGCTGTGTCGACTCTTAGCAACCACATAGATTTTCTCCAGGATGACCTATCTCTAATCTAGTCTTTCAGGTCTTCCACACCCATCACCACTATAACTGAGTCCATCCACCTTGCTGCTGGTCGTCCTCTTTTTCCTTCCACCTTTCCCAGCATTAGAGCCTCCTCCAGAGAGCTGGGTCTTTGCATAATGTGTCCAAAGTAGAATAATTTTAGCCTGGTCATTTGTGCCTTGAGTGAGAACTCTGGGTTGATTTGTTCGATGATCCATTGGTTTGTTTTGTTGGCTGTGGAATATCAAACAACATCCCAAACGTATAGCTCTCGCCCTTGAGCTACAGCTGGTTAAAGAATTTAAGTGATTATCCCATGCCTTGTGATCAAAATATCATCTTCTGTAGTGACTCTTGTATTCTTGAATGGGTAGGATAATAGCTTCAATGTGAAGTTCCTCAGGCAACTCCTATGACACTTCAAAATTTTTTTGAATTTCTCACCTGAAAATTGTAGGTATAACTTTTCCCCACCAGTTGTTCCATTCCAGATATGTCAAGGTCTTGCTGATATTTATTTAGTTATGAAATTTACACACTGCCTCAATCAGGTTGGATTCTAGGCAGCTGACAAGTATATAGAATAAATATAACAATAATTCTACAAAATAATTTAATAGAAAATATAATACAATGTAACTATACAGTAAAACTTAATTCCATTTATTTCAAACTCTGTGTCATGCCACAACCCTAAGCCACACAGAAATTTAAAGTTAAGTTTTTGGTTATTCCATTTCCCTCTGCCATTATTCTTCCATGAAGAGTTCCTGTCAAAGCAACTGTGGCATCATCTATCTTCCCAATTTAGTTTTTGATAAGCTTCATTGCCTCTACTTGACTTTCCCATCATATGTCACTCAGTGGTTTCACTGTCAAAGAGAATATTCCCAGATTTTTCTTCAAAATATGCAGCTGATGAATCAACGCAGGAAGAAAAGATGTTTTGAAGTATATGAAAAATTTAAGCAGCCTCGCTAGAAGCCGATGCAGCTTCACTTCCCCACTAGGTTCAGTGAATGAGAATGGTAAGGGACAAAAATGTTCAGATCCATGTCTGCATGCCTTTCCTTTCATTTTGGCCCTGTTACCATAGCCCTGGTCTCATGTCAGTTGTGTTGGTTCCTGTATATTCCAGCTTTTTAAGAAACCCACATATCACTCAATTCTTACAGTATTATTAATGTCAATAAAGGAAATGCTCTCTGACAGTCTCCACTGCAGGAACAGTTTGTCTAGGTCCTTTTGTTGTTAACAACATGTACCACTGAAGTCATTTGCCAGGTATGGCATGCAAATTGACAGAGTAGTATTTCACTTATTTCCGATCTGCCACAATCTTCTGCTTGACTTTTCTTTCCAATGACTCCTTTTGAATTGTTTTTCCAAAGTAGGGATGCATGTGAATTCTTGAGTGATGAGTCTTCTTATATGTTTCTGGAATACACCATAAAAATCAGCTATCAGCTCCAGAATTTTAAGGAAGTTTGTAGTGTTTTGTGTATATCATGGACCTGAAATGCCATGCAGTACTAAGTTTTGGGGTAGCAAGTGTTCTTGCAATGACAATGAGCCTTTTCATAATATTTTGCCTCTAAAAGACTCTGATGCAATCTTGTCTTGATACCGATCACCTCTGGTGGTCTTTAATTTTAGACCAAGCTCTTTTTCCTTGTGAGATGCTTTCAGATGATTTGCTGCCTTCTCATACCATGTCAGATTATGAACGAGATCGTTTTAGTCTTTTTTCCCCTATAGAACCTATGGTGGTTAGAACAACAGACTGGAGGAGTATGCAAGAAAACCAGCATGCAGCCTTCTGGACTGTTGAGTACTTGAGCCATGGCCTCCCCACTTTGTCACCTCTAGGGATTTCATGCCAGTAATGTCCTAGATGGAAATGCTGTTTTCATTGTCTTTGGAAAACATGTAGTTTTTCACTTGCTGTAGCCCAAATAAGACAACAAAAGTCCCTCAGGTTCAAGTGTATCCCCAATCCTGCATTAAATAGACTCAGCAGCAGCTGTTGTTTGCGTCTCCACCACACTCTTCTCTGATTTACACTTCAGGAATGTGCATGGTAACATCCATTTGAGATGGGGATACAGATATTGCAATCGCCGCCAGTTTAGCTGTGTTGTAACTAGGAGATCAGGCATCTCTTCATCACTCGCATCCTCACGGGATGAACAGTTGTGACAGCTCCTTCCTGCTTAGACACAATCAGAACTGTAGACTTGGAAAGGACCACAAAGATCATCTAGTCCAACCAGTGAGAGGTGGCTCTACGGCCTTTTCTTAAAAACCTCTAGAGATGGAGAACCCACAATCTTCATAGGTAGACTGTTCCCCTGTTTTACAGATCTTAACATTGTGAAGAGTGTTCTTAATGAAATCTAGGTCATCATTACTGGCGATCACTCGTAGCCGAGTAAGATTGTCTTCCAAGGGTAAAATCTTAACAGTGGATCCGTAAGTGGCTGTAAAGGCCAATTCTGGATCCGCACAACCTCCCACAATGAGGGCATAGGTTTCCGGGTGGGAGACGGTCACGATGAGGGTTTGCTTGATGTGCCTTCCTCTTAGCTCTTTTCTCCCTTTCGCCCTGTACTCGTGCTTCTTCAAAGTCCATAGCGCCTTTAATAAAGACTGACCTCCAATTGAAACGCTCATGAGTTAGGGCTTCCCAGTTCTCAATGCTGATATTACATTTTTTAAAATTAGCTTTGAGAGTATCTTTGAATATCTTTTGCTGTCCACCAATATTCCGTTTTCCATTCTTAAGTTGGGAGTAAAGTAGCTGCTTTGGAAGACGATGGTCAGGCATTCGAACAACATGACCGGTCCAGCGAAGTTGATGTTGGATGATCATTGTTTCAATGCTGGTGGTTTTCGCTTCTTCTAATATGCTAACATTAGTCCGCCTACCTTCCCAAGTAATTTGCAGAATTTTTCGGAGGCAGCATTGATGGAATCTTTCAAGAGGTGGCGTTTGTAGAGGGTCCATGTTTCACAGGCGTACAGAAGGGTTGGTAGTACAATGGCTTTTTAAACAAGCATTTTGGTCTCCCTGCGAATGTCCCGATCCTCAAACACTCTACGCTTCATTCGGGAGAAAGCTACACTCGCAGAGCTCAGGCGATGCTGAATTTCAGCGTCGATGTCGGCTTTTGTAGATAGATGGCTGCCGAGATAAGAAAAGTGGTCGACATTTTCTAGTGACACACCTTTAAGCTGGATTGATGGCGCTGTGGAGGGATTGGTTCGAACTTGCTGGTAAAGCACTTTGGTTTTTTTAATGTTAATCGAGAGGCCGAGCTTTTCATATGCTTCTGCAAAGATGTTTAGGGTAGTTTGAAGATCTTCCTCGGAGTGTGCACAGACTACGTTGTCATCAGCATATTGAAGTTCTATAACAGAAGTTGTAATTACCTTATTTTTTGCTTTCAGCCTACTAAGCTTTCCATCTGTTTGATATATAATTTCTACACCAGTAGGAAGTTTCTCTTCAACAAGGTGTATAATCATAGCGATGAAGATAGCGAATAAGGTTGGAGCAATAACACATCCCTGTTTAACGCCGGATTCCACTTTAAATGGATCACTTTGAGAGCCATTGTTATCCAGGATTGTTGCCATCATGTCGTCATGGAGTAGCCGCAAGATGTTCACAAATTTATCAGGGCATCCGATTTTCAGAAGGATGGTCCAGAGAGCAGTACGATTTACAGTATCAAAAGCGTTAGTCAGATCAATAAACACCATGTACAGAGGGCGGTTTTGCTCCTTGCATTTTTCTTGAAGCTGTTGTGCAGTGAAGATCATATCCACTGTTCCCCTGGAAGGGCGGAAGCCATTTTGCGTTTCAGGGAGGATGTCTTCTGATATAGATAGGAGACGGTTTGCGATTATCTTTGCCAGGATTTTGCCTGCTGTAGCTAGAAGGGAGATGCCTCGATAGTTTCCACAGTCTGTTCTATCACCCTTTTTAAAGAGAGTGATAATTATGGCATCCCTAAAGTCTGCTGGAATCTCCTCCCTCATCCAGATTTTTTCAATGAGTTTATGAAGTTGTTGTGTAAGTTCAGGCCCACCTTCTTTAAAGACTTCAGCAGGAATCCCATCAGGTCCACTAGCTTTGTTATTTTTCATTTGTTTAGTGGCTTTACTGACTTCCTCCAAACTAGGGGGTACTGCAAGCTCATCTCTTATTTGTTTTTGCGGGATTTGCAAGAAGACTTCATCAGCCACAGTAGAGTGACGATTAAGGAGATTGTAGTAATGCTCTTTCCAGCGCAGTGCAATAGACTCTTTGTCCTTTAGAAGTTTAGCACCATCTATTGAGCGTAAGGGATTTGTACCATAGTTTGTTGGTCCATAGATGGCCTTTATGGCATTAAAAAAGCCCCGTGCATCATGAGCATCTGCAAAATGTTGGGTTTCTTGGGCTTTTTTTATCCACCATATGCTCTTAAGTTCTCTAGTTCTTCTTTGGTCTTCTGCCTTTGCACTGGCGTAGATTTTTTTCTTAACGGCACAGTTAATATCTTTTTGCCATATCTGGAAGGCTTTCCTTTTCTTGTCAATAATATGTTCAATCTCACTATCGTTCTCATCAAACCAGTTCTGATGTCTCTTAGTTTGGTATCCGATAGTTTGTTCACAGGCTGAAATAATAGAAGTCTTCAATTTAATCCAGTGTTCCTCAACATTTTCAGGGAGTTCCATAGGCAGATGTTCCTTGAGAGTTGATTGAAAGCAAGCTCGTTTAGTAGAATCTTGAAGGGCCAGTGTATTCATTTTACGCCTTGGTTTTCTTCCTTGGAGCCTACGATGAGGGACGATCTTTATGGCCATCGTGGATCGAATTAATCGATGGTCTGTCCAGCAGTCATCGGTGCTCGTCATGGCTCTGGTGAGAAGTACATCACGGCGATCTCTAGCATGGACAATTACATAATCTAAAAGATGCCAGTGCTTCGACTGGCATTCCTACCAGGAGTACATGACTCCCGACGGCTTCGCTCACAGGGTTCATTGGGAACACACAAGCCCACTCACCACAACAAGGTGACGATCCAGCGAGGGGGAAAACTAGGCAGCTGCAACTTATACCCATTATTTCTGTGGCCGTGGAAAACAGCTCTTGACCATATTCCCTTTTATCATGCCTATCGCACCTGTCTTCTTTTCTTCAGACTGAACAGCCTAAGTTCCTTCAGCCGATCCTCATAAAGAAAAGTGTCTTTTGTGTTTGGTTCTTTTCTCTGAATGGGCCTCGGGTTATATTGTTCTTTCTCTTTTGGCTGCTGTTGTGTGTAACTAGGGTGGCTTTGTCAGGATAAGAAGTAGAGCCTAAGCAAGGGAAGATATTTTTGTCTTAAGGGCCCAACTGCCCCTTTTGAGCATCATCTTCTCTGGCTCTGAAGAGCTGACTGCTTGTTCTCCTTGGGTGAGTTCAGGAAAGCAGCTGGAAACAGGAGGATTCTGAGAAGCTGGTGTTAACTCGTCCCCGATTCTGTCTCCGCTGCGGCTTGCCTGCTTGTCTTGTGCCCTCCATCCCAGCAGAGCAGTCCACCATCTCTGGGCATCTAGAGCAGAGATAATTTTTACTTTTATTTTATGTATTTAACCAACATGTATGCCACCTTAGTGATGAAGGTGACTCTAGGCGGCTTACTTATGAAGGTTAAAAAGAGTGACACAGAATAAGAATGAAGAAATATATCCAGCAGCATATCGAGGAAGAATGATACAAAACACAATAATAGTAATAAAACATAAAACTAACTAATCCGATGTCAGGGCATAGATCATAAACTACCGTGCCCCAGGACCCTCAGAAGAGCCAGGTGGTTAAAGATTTGCAACAGCCCAACAGGGGCTGAGATTTGTCTCAGATTTGCAACAGCCCAACAGGGCTGAGGCTTTACAGACTGGCTCTGTTGAAATTAGAGTTGAAATTAGAACCTTGATCGAGACGTTATCTAAATTAGGAGTAAAAGCTCTGTAAGGCCACCACAACTTGCTGAGCCATTGAAATTTTGCTCAATGTAGAGAACATAATTAAGATGGAGTAGAACTTCCTGCCTCACTCAACAGGTCTCAGCAGTGCAAGGTAGAATGACATGAGTATCTAACATTCAGTGTCTAAATTCATCCATCATACTAAATCATGGTTTGGTTTAACTAGTCCTATCATTTCTGAGGTGCAAAAATATGGATGGCCAATAGATGGCAGTGAAAAATTCAAGTGTTCTGCATCTCTTTACTGCCTTCTAGTGGTCATGTGGATTTTTGCGGCCATGTTACGCTAGGTCTACTGTATTTTAACAAGCCATAGCATTCTGGTTCACACATTGCAAATGATTTCTCACATTACAGTAAGCTATGATGTGTTTTGTTTTGTTAGAGCTCAACATGATTTGCAAATCTGGTTACTACAGTATTATGCAAATACTGTATTTGCAAATACTGTATTTGCATACCCTTGATTGATTGATTGATTGATTGAGGAATGTAGAAGAGGGTCAGCCTTTGTAAATCTGGCCACCATTCTTCTTATACAGTATAATCCATCACTTCTCAGCTTGTTCTTCCCCACTCTCTTATACAGTGGAAACTGGAGCCCATGTCTTTCTCCTCTCATTTGTAATATAGCTGCCAAGGTACAGTATCGCAACAAAGCCATCAAGATATGAACTAGTGGACAATGAGAAAAGGTTTATTAAAGCAGCATTTAAAAATAGTGGCTGGTTAGTTTTTATCAATACATCAACTCCCATCTTTCTAAAAATCTCAATCTAAATACCACCTCACTTGGCATTTCGTTCAGTTCCCCAAATGTAACTCTGCGTTCCAAATAATTTCAAAGGCGATACCCTCATTTGAGGGTGGTTCTGAAGTGTTCTTGGAGTCTGATGTTCAACATCCACAAGCAATTCCATCTTAGCTTGCTTAGCTGTGGTTTATGCCTGGAGGCCCCAGTGCAAAAAGCCCTACAAGATGTGTCTAGATTGGGCCTCTGTGATAAGCATTAGTCCTAGGCATAACTTACTCGCATTAAGTACTGCGGCTCAGGGCAGACTTTGATAAGAACATACATTAACATTAGATTATAATTGAGTGTGGGACGGAGAAATTCCCAGAGCTACTCAGTTACACTATGGGGTATGATTTTATATTCCCATCCACACTAATCTGTCAGATTGGGATGTACAGTTTCATTAATTTCAACATTATTGTTTTTCAGCATACTATAGAGGTGGGAAATATAAAGCCCATTAAACTGCAAAGCAATATTATTCCTCTCCTACTTTACTTTCTAAAGGTTTATTTGCAAAACTACATTTAAATGCTGATTTCAAGTTGTACCTCTCTTTATCTCTGCAAAGATGGCAAAATGGTTTGTGCTTTTTCTAATTTGACTTGGTGACAGTGGAGAGAAACAAATAATGACCATTATTCAAACCCTGGGAGACCAAGAATCCTCTGTTGTACAGAAGGAAACTACACAGAACAAAAGAAAGTGTCCTTCACAAATAAATTTAAGAGTGAAGTTATTGATTTTTGCTACTTAAAGCAATGCAGTTAACAGGAAAATCATTTTGACTAGTGCTTTAGATCTTGATTGTGGTAAATTCAGATTCAGAGATTTGCTTAGGCAAAGAGGTCACTGATGCAGAGAGTTATAACTGGCTTTGTTTTGAAGACAACACTAATGATTATTTAACATTACATTAATTAATATGGGCAAGCCTCAGGTCATATACTTTCCTCTCCTTTCACCTTTTCCGACAATGGCTGTAGGAGCTCAGAAGTGCTTGCTTTGTGCTTTTTGACTTACTCACATTACTCTGGATTTAAAAAAAATGCAAGTGTTATATCCAAGGGAGGCCAGTCTCTCTCAGCCTAACATATCTCGCAACATGATTACGAGGTACAAATGAACAGACCCCATTTAGAGTTTCCTGGGCTTATAGAATGTAGGAACAGCGGAGTCAGACACTTCGTTCACATAGCCCAAGACTGTTGATCATGGATCTATTTCAATCAGGCTTTCAACCAGGATATGGTGTTGAAATTGCTTTGGTCAGCTTGGTGAATTACCAGTGCTGGAAACTGGATATGGCAAGCGCAGCATTGCCAGTTTTCTTGGATCATTGTAGCCTTTTCTCATAGGGGAATTGCTTTAGCTCTGTTATCACTTCAGCTACCCTTTCTTGCACTTTCCTCTCTTCCCTAATATTGGTTTAGAGCGGAGCTTTCCAAACTTTTCATGTTGGTGACACACTTTTTAGACATACATCATTTCGCGACACACTCTTACAGCAGGGCACAAGGCAGGCACTAGGACCTGCGTGGAATCACAGCACGTTTGGAGGCAGCCAGGCACAAGGCAGGCACTAGGACCTGCGCAGAATCCTGGCAGGGCTTGGAGGCAGCAGCAGCCGCAACACACCCAGACACTGCAGCCGACACACTAACGTGTCCCGACACACAGTTTGGAAAGCTCTGGTTTAGAGAGATAATTGTCGGAACTGTACAGAATATCCTAAATTATGCCTCACTGTAGATTTATATAAAAGCGTTACTTCATTGGTAATTTTATTTTCGGTTCTCTTCCTAATGATTCCAAGCATGGATTGTACAGTACAATTTTTTAGAGCTACATACTGGGTTGATCTTTCCACTGAGTTATGCATCATGATTCCAAGATCCCTTGGCTGATCAATCATTGCCTATTTATCTGTGAAATCTCAACATACATTACTTTATAGCTGCTAACACTGAAAGTCATTCTGGAGATAAATTTAGGAAACTGTAATCCCTGCAATTTGTAAACCATGGTTTATTGGTTTTGCCCACTAAACTCACTGGGTTTTATTAAATAAATCATGGTTAAACAAAGCAGGGTTTGATATGAAATATGAACCCAGGGCATAGTTAGTCATGTGCCCGTGTCATATGCTGGTTGTAGCTAGGGTACTTTGGAGAATTCACTGGTTTTCATTGGCCTGCAGTCTAGGCTTTCTGCTAGTAGCTGGGCAGCTCCTGATCCTAATGGCCAGTGGATATGCTTGCATATATTGTCAGCCTTGTGAGGTGGTCCAGACAAGAGGCACACCCAGGAGTACTAGCTCTATCTTTATTGTAAGGTTACACCAACAGAATCCTGCAAGTCTGAAAGTAGATCGCTCCCCCCTCGCCTCTACAGTCCAGGAAACTAGGGAGGGTCCTTTCTGAGATGTTTGCCATGCCCCCATTCCTTCTGTGGGTTCAGTTGCCTCTTATCTGACCATTGCCTAGTCTGTGGCCCTTCCTCCTGTCTCCCAAGGTCATTCCCACATACCATTACATATATGGGCTAGAGAGAAGGAGGATTATATAGCCTGTGCTGCAGTAACCCCACTCACATGCCCCCCTTCCACCCCTTGCCATCATGGCTTTTATTGATTAGTGTGCTGCAGAATGTTTAGACTCCACGTCTCTCCTGTTCGCACAGAATGATTCTGAACTTACAACATAGATGGTGATTTGGAGCAGCTTTTCAGTGGTGCAAAATTAAATGTAGTGCTCCTACCATGGTAGCCCATAATAGTCAGAAATACTGATACATAATGCCTTTATCATGTGAAGGGAACATAGCCAAGAATAATTGTGGAGGCCAAGTGTCTCAAAAGTATGGTGAAGAAATTGATGAAATAAAGCTGTATTTGGTACAGTGCAATTCTTACATTTGCCATGAGGTGGCAGTGCAGCAAACATGATTAGTTGGCAGAAGTTTAGAACAGGGTTAATTAATGGGGGGGGGGGAATCTGCCCCCCAGCAACATACCCATGCATGATTATAAGAGCATACATCTCAGAGGAGGACCTACTGCACCAGTAGTATCTTTTTATGCATTTTAGATGCATACTCCTAAGCAAAAGCAAATGGGAGAGGGAATGTGAGCTATAGAAAGAGCCAAATTCTATTAGAGCAGGGGTGGGGAATGTCCAGCCCGCCGGGCCGTATAAGGCCTGCGAAATCATTTGGTCTGGCCCTGCCAAGGCAACCACAGGCAGGACTCGAAATTCAATAAATCTAGGAGCTCCCGCCCACAAACCCCGCCCCCTTCTGCACGATTGGCTCCTGCCCGCAAACCCCGCCCCCGGTGCTTGTGATTGGCTCCTGCCCGCAACCCCTGCCCCCCGGGTCCGCGAATAATGTTATAAATATCCAAATGGCCCTTGGCAGAAAAAAGGTTCCCCACCCCTGTATTAGAGCTACCATAAATGAGCTGCAAAAATCCATTTGACCACTAGATGGCAGCCAAGAGAGACAGAAATCCCATAGCTTCCTTCTGCTAGTCATTCAGATTTTTGCAACCCAGAGGTGAGAACCCCCAGGTTCTCCCTTGATCAGATGATGCTGGCCTTAGGTTGCTTCCAGCCCAGAAATTTGCCCATTCTGTCATCACTTCAGATTACTGCTGCAAAGATTAAAGTGAGAGGAGACCATCACAGTAAGATGAGTAACATTAATGCTGCCTCTTTGTCCCTTGGGGGGACAAGTAGGTCAGGGCACCTGCCTTTGGGTAGTGCTCTCATATTGGTCATGCTCTTTTCCTTCTGGGCCACGGGATGGCATCCATTGACACAACTTATCTTCAGGTATTTGCCTCTCAGTTAGGATTCCTGTTTATTTCCCCCTTTGAAAAATAATATTATTAGGATATTCAGCTATATATGTAAGACCATTGGTGCTCCCAACCCATTTCTCACTCTCTTGCTGCACTCCACCTGCCATGCACTACCTCAACACAAAAATGCAACCAGGAGTGTCCACAGGGTATGGTCAAAAAGTCATGATGGTGCGACCGAAACGCGATGGCACATAAAAAATAGATGGAGCTGGGATTGCACAGCTGCGGATGCCAACTTTTTTGACCACACTCTGCAGACACCCCTGACTGCAACATGCCCAAGAGGGGAAAATAAGCATTTCCAAATGACCAAAGTCTCCTTTTTAATTTCAGTGGCTTTCTGTAGTAAGATTAATCAATTTTGCCTTTCAAGCAAATGTGTGAGGCTTTGACCACATAAAGTACTACAGCCTATGTTGGTCTATGATCATGACAAATTCATTCATTCATTCATTCATTCATTCATTCATTCATTCATTCATTCATTCATTCATTCATACTACAGACTAAAAATAAAACAAATCAGAATGGGGATGGGAAACAGTGGTAGATTTGCACAGAACAGAAATGGTGCAAAGTGAAATGATGTCAGAATGAGCCATCCCTGTTCTTCCTTGTTACAGTATCCTGATTTGTACATTTGTTTTCTGTGAACAGGTGATGTTGCCAAAGAACAGAATAGCATGGGGGGGGGGGGCAGGGAGAGACTGTTGCATGCACACACACCAATGAAGACAGCACAATTCAGCATCAAGACACTGCAGATGCTGCAGAACCATGGTGGAACTCATGATCTTGACAACCAAATTTATGATGGCAACGTTATTTGTTGAGTTAAGGAAGGATAGGTGGTGTGGTTAAACCAATAGTGAGGATATAGCTTGGACATTTGGAATCTTTTCATTAAAAAGCTATTATTGCTCTTTAAAAAAAATCAAATTCCATATATTACATAAATGTGTATATTCACACACACACAATTCATAGCATACTGTACAATAATGGAGGGAACAACCCATCTCCATGGTGGTGATATGAGCTAGGGATTGGCAGCAAGGTATGGAAGAACAGTGATGGGTGCACTGTTGGATGACCCGAAGGGCCAGGCTGGGGACAGATCATCCTGGAGATGGTCTATGTACTGTGTGTGGTTGCTGCATTGACACCAACTATGTGGCACATAGTCAATCAATAATCAATTATGTGAACTCCAAATTATCTAAGAGACTGACTGAAACATAATTTGGATAATTGCCTTGTTTAAATGAATTGTTTCCTCTTCTATAAGTGAATTGTCTCAACAATTCTTTTTTTATTATTAGAAAAAGGACTTTCTCCCCTGGAAAGAGAACTGGTTTAATGATAACTATCTTTTCTGGAGAAAGATCCATATTCTCCTTTTTTAAGTGAGCAACACACTTTTTAAAATATACTAACTCTTTTCAAAGTGCTTCTAACAACTGCAAACAGATGCCACTGTCTTAGGCAATGGCATTATTTCCTTTTCCCATTCTCAAAGCAAAGTACATGTTCGGCTTCAAAATTAGTGTGTGTGTGTGTGTTTTGCATATGTTAATTTTTGTGTTTGCAATCAATCAGTGGAATTCCTATTTCTCAGGTGACTTCTTCTCTCCTTCCTTCCCAGATAGAAGAGTTCTGAGCAAAACCCAAGGATGTTGTGGCTTTGGATGGGCATTTGAAACTGTCAATCTTGAAAACCCAAGTTAGGGAACAGATTCCAAGAGTAAATGTTTATTTTCTTTGAATGCTTGTGCTGGTCATGTCCAGGTGTATTCTATCCTAGGCACGGTTCCCAGAACAGAGTCCTTCTTATGATTTATGAGGCTTATTCCAAAGAAAGTTTATGCAGAATTGCAGCCTTTAAATGAGTCGTTTATTTATCCTGTCATACCTAATTTAAGCTTCACTGAAATTGATGAGGCAGTTTTTCTATTTGTCCTGGATCAGGCTACAGACTGTGGTCAAATGCCACATGACATGTTTACTAAAGACACTGAAACAGCTACTAATTTCATTCAGGAAGTGGTAGAGGGGTTGGACGCAGTATGGTGCCATTTCAGAGTGCTATGAAGGAAGAAAAATCATAATTGTTTCTGAGGGTAAGGCAGTATACTGTATGTTTTGCACATTAAACATGATTTGCCTCACCTTGTTCTAGTTTCCATCGTAATATACCTAGCACCTATTGATAATCTTGTTTCACTCCTGAGTAGACTAAATGAGCATATTTATCTCATTTCTTTTTATTTGTATTGTCGAAGGCTTTCACGGCCGGAGTTCAATGGCTCCACAATTTCTTTTTATTTGTCTGCCCTTCTTCCAAGCTGAATCTTTGCTGGGATTCAATTTGGTTCAATTGGGTAGCTATACTATGATTGTGCTTCAAGTATCTATTAGGATCTAATCTCTAATTTGGCATGTGATGGTGATATAAAAAGTTAAAGTAGATCCCCTGCTTTAAGAGAATGCATCCTACACTATATAGTCTGTATTTTGTTTTATTTTTGAAATGCAGACTATATAGTGTAGGATGCATTCTCGTAAAGCAGGGGATCTACAATATTTCAATTTTTTATATCACTATATGCTTTTCTTCTGGCAAAAAGACTGATGGATAACACTTTAATGTAGCTGTCAGACTTGACTCCATTAACTGTGTGACAAGCAAAACACTTGTCAAAACTATTTGATCACTTCAATAAACGACTATAAAATGGTCACACTGAGCAAAGTTAGCATTTAAGTCAGAGCTTTCCAAACTGTGTGTCGCGACACAAAAGTGTGTCGCCACACACAGTCTGGTGTGTCGCCACACAACCCGGAAGCGCTGATCATCATCAGCGCTTCTGGGTTTTCCCGCGGCGACACACCAACGGCAGCGCGCAAAAACCTAAAGCGGCAGCAGCGCTCCCGGGTTTTTGCGCGCTGCCGCAAAGGCAGCACTTCCAGGTTTTCCGGAAATGCGGCGACACACCAACGGTGGTTGTTGTGTCGCCGCGGGAAAACTTTGGAAAGCCCTGATTTAAGTGATCTGAAATGACAATCTAGCCATCACTGTATTTAAGATACTTGTAAACATCAAATAGTATCAGGAAAGTCTGTTTTCCTCTAATACAGAGTTACTAGATTTGAACCATCTGTTCACACTCATATACTTTTCAAAGAGAGGCACCAACTCTCTAGGGCAGTGTTTCTCAACCTTGGGAACTTTAAGATATGTGGATTTCAACTCCCTGAATTCTCCAGCCAGGATGACTGGCTGGAGAATTCTGGAAGTTGAAGTCCACACATCTTAAAGTTTCCAAGACTGAGAAACACTGCTCTAGCGATACACACACACACACACACACACACACACACACACACACACACACACAATTCTGGGGCTACAGCCTGTGCTGACAGTTGGGTGGCAACTCAGAGTTAGCATAAAGCTCTGAATGATAGTTGCAGAAGCTGAGAAAAGATGATCAGAGCTACCATTAAGAAAACTAAAAAGGCCCCCGTGTTACAGAAATCAGTGAAATTAAATTGTGGAAAATAACTAAACCAGGGGTCGGCAAACTTTTTACCCCAGGAGCCATTTTGGCATGCTCGTGCACATTTTGAAATGCTCGAGAGCCAGGGGGCGGGGTTTGCGGGCGGGGGCCAATCGCATTGAAGGGGGCGGGGTTTGCGGGCGTGACCAATCGCGTGGAAGGGGGCGGGGTTTGCGGGCGGGAGCCAATCACGTGGAAGTGGGCGGGGGGCTCACGGAGGGAGGGAGCGCAGCCAGCGGCACCGCGAACCCAGCCCGGCCGCCCCACCGGGAGTGGCGGAGAAAGAGCTGCCACCCTCCGGCCGGCAGGACGGGTGCGGGAGAGCGGAAGGCTGCGCCCTCTCCACCGGGCGGGACCCGCGCCAAGGGGAAGCGCTGGGAACCAGCAGCGGAGGTTGGCCGGCTCCTAGAGGCACGGGTCCCGCCCGGTGACCCCCGTTCCGCCTTCCGCTCTCCCGCGCCCCAGGTTTTGAGCCGGGCAGAGCGGAGAAGTTGCCCGCGGCAGCCGCTCTAGGAGCCGGCCAACCTCCGCCGCTGGTTCCCAGCGCTTCCCCTTGGACAGGGAGTTCCCTCCCGCCGCCCCCCTCGGAGAGACTGGCCTGAAGGGACGCAGAGGCCGGAGAGGGAGCCCCTCCGTCTCCCCTTCTCTCCCTGCCTTGCCCGCCTGCAGGGAAGGTCCCGCCCGGTGAAGAGGGCTCAGCCTTCCGCTCTCCCGCGCCCCAGATTTTGAGCTGGACAGAGTAGAGAAGTTGCCCGCGGCAGCCGCTCTAGGAGCCGGCCAACCTCCGCCGCTGGTTCCCAGCACTTCCCCTTGGCGCGGGTCCCGCCCGGTGAAGAGGGCGCAGCCTTCCGCTCTCCCGCTCCCCAGGTTTTGAGCCGGGCAGAGCAGAGAAGTTGCCCGCGGCAGCCGCTCTAGGAGCCGGCCAACCTCCGCCGCTGGTTCCCAGCGCTTCCCCTTGGACAGGGAGTTCCCTCCCGCCGCCCCCCTCGGAGAGACGGGCCTGAAGGGGCGCAGAGGCCGGAGAGGGAGCCCCTCCGTCTCCCCTTCTCTCCCTGCCTCGCCCACCTGCAGGGAAGGTCCCGCCCGGTGAAGAGGGCGCAGCCTTCCGCTCTCCCGCGCCCCAGATTTTGAGCCGGACAGAGTAGAGAAGTTGCCCGCGGCAGCCGCTCTAGGAGCCGGCCAACCTCCGCCGCTGGTTCCCAGCGCTTCCCCTTGGCGCGGGTCCCGCCCGGTGAAGAGGGCGCAGCCTTCCGTTCTACCGCGCCCCAGGTTTTGAGCCGGGCAGAGCGGAGAAGTTGCCCGCGGCAGCCGCTCTAGGAGCCGGCCAACCTCCGCCGCTGGTTCCCAGCGCTTCCCCTTGGACAGGGAGTTCCCTCCCGCCGCCCCCCTCGGAGAGACGGGCCTGAAGGGGCGCAGAGGCCGGAGAGGGAGCCCCTCCGTCTCCCCTTCTCTCCCTGCCTCGCCCGCCTGCAGGGAAGGTCCCGCCCGGTGAAGAGGGCGCAGCCTTCCGCTCTCCCGCGCCCCAGATTTTGAGCCGGACAGAGTAGAGAAGTTGCCCGCGGCAGCCGCTCTAGGAGCCGGCCAACCTCCGCCGCTGGTTCCCAGCGCTTCCCCTTGGACAGGGAGTTCCCTCCCGCCGCCCCCCTCGGAGAGACGGGCCTGAAGGGGCGCAGAGGCCGGAGAGGGAGCCCCTCCGACTCCCCTTCTCTCCCTGCCTCGCCCGCCCGCAGGGAAGGTCCCGCCCGGTGAAGAGGGCGCAGCCTTCCGTTCTCCCGCGCCCCAGATTTTGAGCCAGAGCAGAGAAGTTGCCCGCGGCAGCCGCTGTAGGATCACTGCAAAAAGTGACGGTGGGGAGGGTGCCCTGGGGTGGAAAATATCCATGCCGATCAACTGTGCGGCGGGGAGGAGGTGCGCCTCCACCTCCCGGCCGCACAGCTCATCGGCGCGGATATTTTCCACCCCTGGGCGCCCCCCCCGTCACTTTTTGCAGTGATCCGAGGCTTTTTTGCGAGCTGGCGGCGGGCCATCAGCGCTTCCGGTTTCCGGTGTACTGGTGCGGCATCAGTGCTTCTGCATTCTTGCGCAACACACTTGGGGCCCCCAGGCAACACAGTATTGTGCCCTTTCAGGCCCGTCTCTCCGAGGGGGGCGGCGGGAGGGAACTCCCTGTCCAAGGGAAGCGCTGGGAACCAGCGGCGGAGGTTGGCCGGCTCCTAGAGCGGCTGCCGCGGGCAACTTCTCCGCTCTGCCCGGCTCAAAACCTGGGGCGCGGTAGAACGGAAGGCTGCGCCCTCTTCACCGGGCGGGACCCGCGCCAAGGGGAAGCGCTGGGAACCAGCGGCGGAGGTTGGCCGGCTCCTAGAGCGGCTGCCGCGGGCAACTTCTCTACTCTGTCCGGCTCAAAATCTGGGGCGCGGGAGAGCGGAAGGCTGCGCCCTCTTCACCGGGCGGGACCGCGCCTCCTTACCTGCGGGCGGGCGAGGCAGGGAGAGAAGGGGAGTCGGAGGGGCTCCCTCTCCGGCCTCTGCGCCCCTTCAGGCCCGTCTCTCCGAGGGGTGTGGCAGGAGGGAACTCCCTGTCCAAGGGGAAGCGCTGGGAACCAGCGGCGGAGGTTGGCCGGCTCCTAGAGCGGCTGCCGCGGGCAACTTCTCTGCTCTGCCCGGCTCAAAACCTGGGGCGCGGGAGAGCGGAAGGCTGCGCCCTCTTCACCGGGCGGGACCCGCGCCAAGGGGAAGCGCTGGGAACCAGCGGCGGAGGTTGGCCGGCTCCTAGAGCGGCTGCCGCGGGCAACTTCTCTACTCTGTCCGGCTCAAAATCTGGGGCGCGGGAGAGCAGAAGGCTGCGCCCTCTTCACCGGGCGGGACCTTCCCTGCGGGCGGGCGAGGCAGGGAGAGAAGGGGAGACGGAGGGGCTCCCTCTCCGGCCTCTGCGCCCCTTCAGGCCCGTCTCTCCGAGGGGGGCGGCGGGAGGGAACTCCCTGTCCAAGGGGAAGCGCTGGGAACCAGCGGCGGAGGTTGGCCGGCTCCTAGAGCGGCTGCCGCGGGCAACTTCTCTGCTCTGCCCGGCTCAAAACCTGGGGCGCGGGAGAGCGGAAGGCTGCGCCCTCTTCACCGGGCGGGACCCGCGCCAAGGGGAAGCGCTGGGAACCAGCGGCGGAGGTTGGCCGGCTCCTAGAGCGGCTGCCGCGGGCAACTTCTCTGCTCTGTCCGGCTCAAAACCTGGGGCGCAGGAGAGCGGAAGGCTGCGCCCTCTTCACCGGGCGGGACCGCGTCTCCTTCCCTGCGGGCGGGCGAGGCAGGGAGAGAAGGGGAGACGGAGGGGCTCCCTCTCCGGCCTCTGCGCCCCTTCAGGCCTGTCTCTCCGAGGGGGGCGGCGGGAGGGAACTCCCTGTCCAAGGGGAAGCGCTGGGAACCAGCGGTGGAGGTTGGCCGGCTCCTAGAGCGGCTGCCGCGGGCAACTTCTCCGCTCTGCCCGGCTCAAAACCTGGCCACCGCCCCAGCCAGGCCCCCTGCGCCGCCTTGCCGCTCGCGTCCCGGGCCTGCGCCCAGCACCTGGATGCCGCGGAGCAGCGCCATCTCCAGCCGCAGCAGCCCCTGTAGCCGCTCCTGCGCCGCCTCCGACAGCGCCGCGTCCCGGGCCAGCAGCGCCTCCCTGCCGCGCCGGGCCTCGCTCAGTGCGAGAGCCAGGGGGCGGGGTTTGCGGGCGGGGGCCAATCGCGTGGGAGGGGCGGGGGTGAGTTCAGCTGCGGAAGAGCCACACTCAAGGGGCCAAAGAGCCGCATCTGGCTCGCGAGCCGCCATTTCCGACCCTTGAACTAAACTATAGTTGCCTTAAAGAATAAGGGCCGCAACCACTAATGTGGGTTAGTGACAGTTGCTGTCTGTTTTAGGGATAAATGACAAGTAATATGTTGCCATGGGAACTATATACTCAGAAGCATTTGGGAATGTTCTGGATAGGAGAAAAAAAAGCCAGATGTTTTTCTAAGAAGTGAGATAGAATGTTTAACCAAACGTGGGGCAATGGAGCTGAATGTGGTCTCCTGAACTTCACAAAGTATTGGCTATATTTTTATTGATCTGATCAAAGAGCAGGGCGTTATTGATGCAGTATTAAGGCCAGTGTTTCAACCTTGGCAACTTTAAGACGTGTGGACTTCAACTTCAAGTTGAAGTCCACACGTCTTAAAGTTGCCTTGGTTGAAAAACACTAATTTAGGCAGTATCCTATGTATTTGTGGTGGGGGCGTGGTGGCTCAGTGGGTAAGATGCCAGGCTTGTCGATCGTAAGATTGCAAGTTCAGAGGTTCGAATCCCTAGCCCTGTGTGCAGAGTGAGCTCCCGCACTAGCTCCAGCTCTTGCCAACCTAGCAATTCGAAAGCATGCAAATGCAAGTAGATCAATAGGTACACTTCGGTGGGATGGTAACAGCGTTCTGCGCGCGTCATGCGGCCACATGACCGTGGAAGATTCAGAAAGACTTTTTTAAAAAATGGACAAACAATTGAATCATGCACGAGTTCTCTTCTGTTAGCAGGTGGCTTTGTCATTATAATTTATGTTTCACTCAAACATGTTTACAATAATAAACACCTTCAGAGCAATAGCTACCCAAGTGCAGTTCGGGGCAACTTTACATAATCCAGTCATTTGTGTTCTGTCATATATCTAACAGAAGAGAACTGAAGAGAACTCGCTAACAGAAGAGAACTCACTCATGATTGAATTGTATAGTGGAAGGCTTTCACGGCCGGAATCCAATGGTGGTTTGTCCATTTTTTAAAAAGTCTTTCTGAGTCCGACAGGTTAGGATCTTACCCACCTACAGGAAAATATGAGCTTTCTTGCATTCTTCTCTAGTCAAGGGAACACTCAGTAGAGGGATTTTTTTTATCCCAATTTTCCTTAATTATAATTATATTTTCATATGGATTGTTAATACTCTCAATGCAATCCAAACTTGCAACTATCTCAAGGAATAACAAGGTGGGAAATATGCCATGAGCTCTGTGTGTATTTTGAATCTCAACTAACAACAAAATATCAAGGGACTGTAGCAAATTTTATCTTCTGTACTAGTTCTAGGCCTCCTTTTAAGGCTCAGGCAATTTTTGTTAAATTTCTTCTGTATTCGGGTGGGGGGGGAACCCTCTATAGAAATACTAATGTCAGTGTAGATGGCATATAACACAATAAGAGAACAAGAGATTACTTCCCTCAAGTATTTATAACCTAATTTCAGCAGCATGAAAAGTAATAGAGGTAGGGAACAAATAGCAAAGAGTGAATGTAGCATATACTGTAATTTGTACATTGGTGGTCTCCACCGTTCTCTTTCTATTCAGAAATAATTTTAAATATGTGTGTTCCCTCCCCTTTTGTGCATACCTCTCAAGTAACCCAATCTGTATTCAAAAGAGTAAATGACAATATTTTGAAAGAAACAGCAACAGCAGGGGACTTTTTCAGCCTCCAGGCACTTCCACATCCATAGCTCTTCGTGTTATCAGTAAAGAAAGACACTGCAACTATTACAATTCAACTTCCTTTCCTAATTAAAAAAACCCAGCAACAATGAAAAAGTGGGAGAAGAGTTGAGAAAACACATGAGCTTGCAAATGAAAAAAATCACCATTAGATTAAATTCAGCACATGAGGCAGTGTGATTATACGTTCAAAGATGTGTCTGTGCCCTTAATGTGACAAAGGTCATGGAAAGGGTGGCAGTTTTCTTTGGCTTCAACCAGGTCCAAGTTTTATTTTAATTTTTTTAACATCCCATTAGCCCAGAAATGTCAGAATACCAGTGCGGAGCGATAAAAGGTGCAGGAAAGGGCAACCCTAATGATCGGTCAGTTGCTGTGGCCAGCAGCTCTTCCAAGAAGGAAGATGATGAAGTTGAGACTTTAGCTCAGCAAAAAGGCAAGTGGGGTTATACTGCTATTACCTGGAGTCATCCAGCAAAGGCTGAGAAAAACATCCAGGACACAGAGAAGGAAATATTTCTTCATAGAATACATAGTTCATTTGTGGAAACTGCTGCCAAAATGTAGTGATAGCTGCTATTATTGGTGGATTTTAAAGGGGATGATACAAATCCATGGCGGCTGTCATTGCCCTTCAGCAAAAGGGCTCTATCTTTAGGCTGAATCACAGTGAGTGAAAGGCAGCTGTCATGATGAATGGAAAGAGTAAGTGGAGGGTGTTACTTACCTGGCTTGCTTGTTTAGAGATCCAGGGTTTCCTAAATGCATTGTATGATTGAGCTGTTGTTTCACTACATGCTGAACTGTGTGCACATGTGCAGAATTTGGAGGTTTTATTATTTATTTATTTATTATTTAAATTTGTATCACCACCCATCTCCTCTATACCAGGGAACTCTGGGCGGTTCACAACAACAAGTTAAAAATATAAAATTACAACAACAATAATTTACATATAAGTTTTGTCCTTAGGCGCATAGGAAGAGGTAGTGGAAATGGAGCTGATGGTTCCGATGTGTGGATAGTTAAGCGGGGACCCTGCATGCTTGTTCTCTCTCATGTGTTGGGTGGGATGCAGAAAATGTATTGACTGATTCAGCCCTCTTTAAAAAATCCTTGATGACTTGGAAGCTGTTCGCAGGGAATCTCCACCCATGCACTTAAGTCTCCCTAAACATTTTGATTTAAATGTTATTGTTTCTTTATTATGAGGGTCTAAGACTGTGGTCTGTGACCACTTAGGAGATCAACACCTACTAAGAGGCAGTGGCTTATTTTATTTTTTTAAAAAAAGGAATTGCTGGGATTTTTGGGCATTACTATGAATCAGTTTTGCACCTGCTTCTTTTTCTTAAAAGGGGCACAAACCCACCAACAGTATTCTATTCTTTAATTATTATTTGTGCTGAAGACTGTTATTTCAATAATAGGATTATAATTGTTATTAGTAATATTAAACCTTGTTTAAACTTGCCTTTTATTTTTTACAAAATGTTTAAATTTATCCATAAATCTGTTATTATGTAAACATGCTGATAACAATTTGTAATTTGCTTTGATTAAAGTGTAATGTATTTTGTGGATTGAATGTTTTAATGCAACTCAAATGGTCCCATTCATTTCTAAAGAGTAGAACAACTCTTTAGACATCTACTGATCATTATAACAAACAATTATTCGATACTGGCAATCCATTGACACTAACTGCTGAGAGTTGAGTTCAGCTTGTCTCAGAAATATTCATGTATGGCCAGCATTTCTTTTGGCATTTAATAGTATATCCATAGTCTTTGGAATGTCTGTAAAAGAGGACAGGTTGGTGAAGATCAATATTTTTACTACTTGGTAATAGTACATTTGCTACTACCAAAGAGGAACAATTGATCAATGTCTTTTCTGACACTCGTTTCAAAATAAAATTCCTGATAATGTTGCTCCCTCATTTTCTGATCAATATGCAAAATGAGTATAAAAATGTAAGCGAAGGTTAGGAACCCAGTGATTCCATTCACAACATTCTGTTCATTCAAATCAGGGGTTTCCATAGTTGCTGCTATAAAGAGCCAATAGAAATGAAAAATAAATAATGAACAAAAATGACAGCAGCTGCCTCAAACCCAAATTTCAGGAATTATGCAAAAGCAAGGAAGCTCAACCTTTCCATTAAAAAAGCACATCAACATTTTGTGGACTTACATATTGCAAAATTTGAGAAGCCCTGCTTTATGGACTTGGAGGAATGTGTCAGTACAGAGTCAGTTAGAAATGGACTGTTGGCTGTGACTGAATAAATGGTTGAAAATAAGTAATAAGTCCCTTACTGTTAATAAATAATATTATTACCATTAAAACCATCCTGTTGATTTTCAGGATGGGATAGAGCTTGTTGCAGGTGGTGTCTGTGTGACAGATGTAATAGTTTCCTATAATTTCCCTTGCGTTAAGCCTTCTTCGATTTAGTGCCCTCAGAAGAATTGAGCCTCAAGGTGAAAGGACTGATGGGACTTGTAAAGTCTAAGGGAGGAGCCCACCCTGGGGAAGATGTTCTTGCATTTTATCTGCTTCTTGTTCTGCTCTGAGTGCAGATATTGACAGGTGACAGTTTGGTCTCTTTGTTCTTTATGCACCTTCATTCAATCACTAATTCAGCTGAGTGTATTTTAAAAAAATATACCTTCTATATTTAACCATGAGTGCCAATCTCTGTTACTGCCTGAAAGAAAAATGACATCCGTCATAGGTGAAACAAGATATTTTGGGGGAGGAAGATGGCAGCAGGGGGATTCTTTGGCATATAGAGAGGTTGGAACAGTTTGCAAAAACTGCCAAATGGATCATTTTTCTCTCTCTACCGGTAGCTTTCCCACTCCAAGATAGTGCAGTTAAAGCAGTCCTAGTTCTTTATTCTCTCAGGCTAAGGTAGCTGAATATTCTTCCAGATGTGCAAAGTACTTATGAGTTCTGTAAAGTTTCTAATGTACGCAAGGAAGCCAATAACCTTAATTGTATTTCACCCTAACTAACAGTAAGTGGATATTAACTTTATAACTTTGCATGGGTCACCAAGTGTATGTTGTAAGAATTTGTCATTTCTGCATATTTGTCGGTGGATTTGTATATTTGTATTATTTGTCAACATTTGCCAGAGGGTTTTTTCAAAGATGCAATGTGTCTCTTCATTTGCGCAGGAAAGGGATTTCATTATTTTGATATCTTATTTGCAGAGGTCATTCTGAAAAAGAATGATGTGGCTTCCACTGTCTCCTTCTCTGTATGCATTGTATGCCGTAGATATCATCAAATCCTTAATTAGCCACTACGTTATCCAGAGACTTTTTGTAATAAATGAAATCTGATATTAACACTATTTTTAGTAGTAGTAGTAGCTTTAAAAAAATGGATAGGAGCATTCATGTCATCCTTTTATGTCTCTGTAGCAATCTAGATATTTCCTTTTATGAAAATCAAATGAGCTTCAGAAGTGAAACAGGTTCAGCAAAAGTAGAACAGGGTGACAAAGATGTTTGAGGGTCCAAAGACGAAGCCTTATGAGGACAGACTGAAGGAACTGGGTACACCCAGCCATGAGCAGAGATAACTGAGCAGGATATGTTAGTACTCTTCCACTGCCTGAAAGGATGTTACATAGAAGATCAAAACCTATTCTCTCTCATTCCAGAGTACAAGATAATGGATTCATGGAAAGGAATATTTTGATTGAATGTTAGATAAAACTTCCGAATAGTAACAGCAGTTCAACAATGGAACCGATTACCCACAGATGGATTTGGGTCCAGTGGTCTAAATCAGAATTTTTCAACCTTAGCAACTTTAAGACATGTGGACTTCATCTTCCAGAATTCCCCAGCCAGCATGCTGGCTGGGGAATTCTGGGACTTGAAGTCTACACATTTTAAAGTTGCCAAGGTTGAGAAACACTGGTCTAAATGACCCCTTCCAGCTTCATGGCTCTATTCCATAATTGTATCATAGGTAGCCAAGGCTGAGGTTTGCACATATTATTTATTTATTTTCTTTATTAAATTTAGAAGGCTGGCCAACTCCATAAGACTCTGGGGGTGTACAACAGTAAAATGGTAAGAACAAGAAAAACAAGAAAAGAACAAGAAAAACATTCCTCGTAACAGCTAAAATCCTATAAGGGGCTTGACATCCATCCTAACCCAAGGCCTGGGGAAACAGCCAGGTTTTCAAGCACTTCTTAAACAACATCAGGGTGGGAGCCACATGGATCTCATCTATGACTGAGACCATTAAAAAAATAGCCATAGTTTATGACAGATGGTCTTCAGCACTAATGTGAGAACCTTATTTCCACTAAGTAGTGACCCTTCAAAAAGCCACAAGAAGGGAAAAAGTAGCATGGCTGACTTCTATAGATAAGGCTTCAATTTCCACATGAAAGTAACCAGTAGATAATTGCTCTTGCAAACAGAATAGCTGAAAGTATGTTAACTGGATCCAATTTAGAGCAGATTAGCCTAAAAAGAATGTCATGGTCATTTTTCAATACAACTGAGGTTTGTTCATAGAAAGTACACAGTATAGGCCAACCCCCAAATAGATCCATTTTTAGAACCACTTGGTCCATGTGGTTAAGGCAACGGGCTAGAAACCAGGCGTCTGAGAGTTCTAGTCCCGCCTTAGGCATGAAAGCCGGCTGGGTGACCTTCGGCCAGTCACTCTCTCACAGCCCAAATCCCCTCACAGGGTTGTTGTTGTGGGGAAAAGAGGAGGAAGGAGTATTGGGTATGTTCGACGCCTTGAGTTATTTATAAAAATAATAAAGGTGGGATAGAAAATAAATAAAATAAATAAATAAAAATAAATAACACTTTTCTTCCTTCACAAACAAAGGGCTCAATGCTCCTAAAATTGGTTGTGAAGGTCCAAATGTCTTTGGCCCCAGCATTCCTAACCGAAAGACAAGAGTATCAACCTGCATATGGAAGGATTTGGCTGAATACTGATGGGTTTCATCTAAAAACCTTCAGAATTATTTGCCCTACATTGTAAGGGGTGCGGTGGCTCAGCGGGTTAAACCGCTGAGCTGTAAAAGACTGCCGGTCTAATGGTCGGCAGTTTGAATCCCCGCATGGCGAAGTGAGCTCTCGCCATTCACCCCAGCTTCTGTCAACCCAACAGTTCGAAAGCTAATGCGAGTAGATAAATGGGTACCACGTTAAAGTGGGTCAATTTGCTGGCGTCCTGTTGGGGGTCGCCCTCGGAACCAAGAAGATCTGGTGAATCCCATGGATGGTGGCGGAGGACGGCGGATCCCGAATGACAACTTCCAGGATGTCAGCAGCCGGCTCGGAAGCGAGGGATTCTGGGGCATGTAGTCCAATTCCTGCAGAAGAAGAGCCGGTTCCCTCACCCCCTCCCTAACGCGCGGGTAATACATTGTTAATATATATGCTGTATAATATGTATGAATTCAATGATTGTAAGCCGCCTAGAGCCCTCCGTCTAGGGAGGGGATAGGCGGGGTATAAATACGTAAATAAATAAATAAAAAAATTGTAAACAGTCTCATAGCAGCTGTGGAATTCAATGCTGCAGAGATCAGCATGTAAAAAGAATTGCTTTTGCCTTCTAAAAACAAGTAAAACCAATGGCATATGCAGGGGTCCCCAATAATAATAATAATAATAACAACAACAACAACAACAACAGCAGCAGCAATGATGGTGCTATTTGAAGGAATGATAGATTTGCTCCCTCCCCTAACATGGTACTCCCACGTCAGACCTGCTCTAGGATCAGTTACAAATAAAACCTTTTATCCTTTGTATAACTTTACTTAGACTAAAGTAAATATTAAAGCCTTGTTCAGAGGCCTATTTCAGAACTGTTGCTTGGCTGCCCAGCTCCATCAGCCTTGGTGCACCTGGATTAATGCTGGCTGCATCTACCGCCCATTGCAGAAGAATAGAGAGAGAGAGCCCTTCTGAAGCAGGAAAAGGATTCTGCCAGACCAGTATCTCAGGACCCCTTTCCACTTTTAAAAATTATGGAGGACGCCCAAAGAGCTTTTGTTTGTATGGGTTGTATTTATCAATATTTACTATATTAAAAATTAAAATTGATGCATGGGAAAACGTACTTTGTACTTCACTAGAAGCTGGTAAAATCCATTGAAAAATTCACTTAAAATGGGCAAAATGCCAAGGACATGATAACAAAGGGGGCTGCTCTGATTCTTTCTCCAAGGGCTGGAGAGCAAAAATGATTTCATCCCCCCTCCTTTTTTTAGAAACATAGTTAAAATGAAGGCATAATGGTGTCTGTGTCCATCTGCAAACATAAAACTGGACTAAATCCAATGTACACAGGAGCAATCAGAGTCAGAAATTGCAGTACTTTCAATCACTGAAAGCACGTGGTCTTTTTAACACCTTTATTTTTTCTGTTATTACAAGGTGTGTAACCCACGTGCGTATACTGTACTAATCACAGCAGATATCTGGACTATTTGTCATGTGCCTACTGAGCTACTACTACCACTGCAGTTTCTCACACAGGAAAGATCCAATGTAGAGCCTGCCCTGGATCAAACTCTGGGTTAGAGCTGGAAAAATGTTCTTTTTGCTGTTGTCATCACTGATGGAGTTTTGAAGGTTAATAAAAGAACTCCAAGCAGCTAACAACAATCTTGCAAAGTAGAAGCGTGAACCAGAAGGGACTTGCACATTACGCTTAATTACATTCAGAAATAAATTAAGTCTTCACATCATAGTTAGATGAAGAAAAAAATAGAGATAGCTTACATTTATTCAGTAGAACTGGATACAAATAGATTCATAGTAGATCTGTGTGCAAGCGAGAAGAAAGGACGAGAGCTGCATTCTGCAGCACCTCCTGCTTGCAGGTGTGCCCAAAGAGTAATGGAGATTGTTAATCCCCCAAACTCAAGAAGGAGAAAGGAAGTGGAAATCAGGTGACCCATGTGACATCCCACAAGCACAATAGAGATGTGTTTACTAGAAAGGACCCCCCTTATGCTTAAGAGACAATGCTGAGTTGACCCCTGATAATTCCAACAATCACCACCACCACCACCACCACCACTAGTTAGACTTTGATGATTTACTATAAAAAAAATAATCATAAAACTAAGTTAAAACTAAGAATATTATACAGAGCAGGGAGTGTATTTCAAAACATGGGACAGCTGCAGAGAAGGCTTGACCCCCCAGCTGACGTGAGAGGAGCCCACAGCAATTCTAGGTCAGCTTTCTCACCTGTAAAGAGCAAACATTGTGATCTCCTCTTCAGAAAGGTTATCATAAATATTCTGCAGTAATGCTTAGATATCACCATAACAACGAATGTTAGTTCCAGATTTTTTTAAAAAAAATCCAAAGAAAAGAACAATAAAAGGCCTTTTCAGCAATTTTAAATTATCTATTTCTAACTTATAACAAACAGAGAGAAAATTTTATGTCACTTATGACCTTCCAGATCGAGATATTATGGTCAGATGAAGTACTTCCTTTGGGTGAATTCAAGGCAGCTGATTCAGAAAACAATACAAAAATTCAGCTCAAGGTTTGACAGAAATAGAATTGGGACAGAAAATGTTCAATTAGGGAGCCTACAACTATATGTTATTTGCTGAGACGTGCACCAGTTGTGTTTGCTACTGAGGACCAATTTCATGTCTTGGGTTAGATTCTGGGAAGACCAGCTTTGCGTTTTCTCCAGGGACGCCAGTTAGACTGCAATTATTGGCTGACATTGGCAGTGTCCCAAAGCCACTTCCCAGGCTATTTCCTAAAGTGGTTTTCCAAAGGGATCTGTCGATGATTATGTGGTTATTTAGAAAGGAAGATGGACTGACCCCCCTGACGGACTGAATTTGATCAACATTTGAATCACTGATAAATGTGGTTAAGGTGCTGGGCTAGAAACCAGGAGTCTGTGAGTTCTATTCCCACCTTAGGCATGAAAGCCAGCTGGGTGACCTTGGGCCAGTCACTCTCTCTCAGCCCTGGGAAATAGCCAATAGGAAACCAGGAGATTGAGAGTTCTAGTCCCACCTTAGGCATGAAAGCCGGCTGGGTGACCTTGGGCCAGTCACTCTCTCTCAGCCCTGGGAAATAGCCAATAGGAAACCAGGAGATTGAGAGTTCTAGTCCCGCCTTAGGCATGAAAGCCGGCTGGGTGACCTTGGGCCAGTCTCTCTCTCTCAGCCCAACTCACCTCACAGGGTTGCTGTTGTGGGGAAAATAGGAGGAGGAGAAAGGAGTATTAGGTATGTTCGCTGCCTTGAGTTATTTATAAAAATAATAAAGGCGGGATAAAAATTGAATGAATGAATGAATGAATGAATGATTAAATAATTAATTAATTGTGACTCTAGGTGGTAGAAGGGAATCAGTTCCACTCTGCAGAAAGATAAACCATGATGAGAGCCCAGATTAAAGGTACATTTCTATTTACTATTTTAGGAAAAGAACTGTAAACCTAGATGTGGCAGAATTCTCTGAACTTGGTTTCATACGAATGAACTCTAGAAACTGCTGCAGTAGCTATGGGAACCAGAGAACATCACACATGTCAAAGACCTGTTTTGTTCCTTTGTGGTGTGGTACTGAGAGGACAGGGCAATGTACGAGGGAGATAACATTCTTTGAATTTCCAGAGGGTGCAGGTGGATGGCTGGAGGGAAAGTAAGATTTAAAAACATAGAAACATAGAACAAGGCTCCTAAACCTTAAAGATTCTTTATGGCCTGTCCTTGCTTAACAAATGGGCTGCACCAAGATAGCTATATCACTTTCCACTGCAGCCAATGCTTTTTCAGTGTTTTTCATGGATGCTATAATTCGTAGGTGCACTGTCTAAGGCTCCAGAGCCTTTGCAATCTCTTGGAAACCTGCAAATTGTTGCCAAATTGTAATTTTTAATGTAACAGGGAAAATTATTCAACACATGACAGATGAGTATTCATATTAATTCATTTTAATTAAATATTATTATAAATGAAATCAGATTTTAATTATTGTGCCCTCATCACCTCCTTCTTTGCAAAACAGGTCTCTGAGTACACTACTCAAGGGATCAAGTTTTATTTATGGGGGTGCAGGAGACATTTAATCATCATCTGCTGGGAACTTTCATCTTTGCTGCCTTTGATCTCAGTGATCAATTGCTTGTTATTGTCTGGAAGGCAAGATGATACTCTAATCCATGAACACACAATCAATCCATTTATAAGATGCTCTGTACTGAGCTATCTTTAAAGGCAGCACCTGGAACAATGCCCTAACCAACCTTTCTGCAACCTTGGATGGTGTATCTGGATGATCCTGAGTTGGAGAAGGCTGCGTTAAGATGTTGGGGCAAACTGTTCCATCCCAATGTCCCACAGCATATATTACTGGTCATTACTAATTCAGCAGACTGACTCTCCATAAATGCATTGGTATGAGAGACATTAAAAGGGGCATGGTGGCTCAGTGGGTAAGACACCAGGCTTGTCGATCGGAAGATTGCAAGTTCGGAGGTTCGAATCCCTAGCCCCGCGTGACGGAGTGAGCTCCCGTACCAGCTCCAGCTCTTGCCAACCTAGCAATTTGAAAGCATGCAAATGCAAGTAGATGAATAGGTACCACTTCGGTGGGTAGGTAACAGCGTTCCGCGTGCGTCATGCCGGCCACATGACCATGGAAGCGTCTTCGGACAACGCTGGCTCTTCGGCTAGCAAACGGAGATGAGCACCGGCCCCTAGAGTCGGACACAACTGCACAAATGTGCGGGGGGAACCTTTACCTTTACCTTATGAGAGACATTAGGGTTATTAAATATATCCAAATGTATATACTGCATGTAGCATGTCAGAAATATTATAAATGTCAAGGGAAATGTTTTTACTCTCAATCTTGCAGAAGCTTTTCAGGGATTTTTCCAAACAAAGCAAACTCATCTATTTTCTGTGCTTGGGAGGAACTTCTCTGCCAAAGCAAGAGGGAATCTCTCTAAGGATATTGGATGTCAAGCACATAGTTCAGGATTCATTCTGGAAATGACCTGTTTGCTAGCATACTCTCCTTAATACAATTGTTCAATTTGTTCTTGCAGAGAAAGGACAAACCAAGAGTGAATTTTGTTATATAATTCTAAATAGAAAAATAAATACAATCCTAGTTTTGTACACATGACTGTATCTGCCTTTAGCATATATCTAAATACATATATATTATAAGGCTACATGCTTTTTCTGAACTTACGCAGTTTCTATGAAGAGCCTGTCCTGGGCTCAAGTCTTTCCTTCCATATACTGTGAATGTGTGAAAGTTACAAACTGCTTTCTGAAAAATAGGTTTACTTTTGATGGCCACTTGCCTAGGTTTCAAATTACAAAAAAGCGAAAGGGGGAGGTATTTACAACTTTTGCTTGATGAGCATCTTAGGTACTTTTTTAAATGATGGAAATGCCCTGATTCAGCTGAAGTGATGGGGTTGGGGAGTGGAGGGAGGGAGGGAGGGAGAGAGAGAGAGAGTTGGAGAAGCTGATAAATTTTATCAGGTCACTTATTTCTCTCCCCATATTTTCATGCACTAGAACCAATTCCAGTGCAGATATTGCATGTATAGAACAGTATGTGTAGGTAGGAACCATCTTGTAGTCCTTTCTTTCCCATCTGAGAAGTATCTGTTACTGTGTTTCCAAATTCATTCATTCATTGTACAATTGTCCTGCTTCAGAGATACTACTTTTCACGAATTCCAGACATGGTCTTTTGCAAGTTCCTCTTACTGTCCATCATATCTTCTGTCTCTTTTCTTTCCACAGAGAAATCTGGTCTGGAATTGCCATTTATTTTTTTCTTTGCTTACTGATGTTCTTTGTATACCACTTTTATCCAAGACTAGTGTGGGTGTATATACAGTATGTGGGCATGTGTATGTCTTTCTTGCCAGATGAAGTAGAAACTCACAGTGTTTTGTCATCTAGCTGTTCTGAGAATAGTATTACTGGAACTGTATTAACAATGGATCCAAGCTGGAATCCAACAGATAGTGGGACCTGTTGGAACCTTACTTTGGAGTCCTTGGTGCTCTCTGAGCCTTGTCGTTTTCTTGCAGACGTTTCATTGCCAGACTAGGCAACATCTTCAGTGCGAAAAGGGAGTGGGACTTGCTCTCTGTTTATATATCATGGCTTATCCTGCTTGTGTTGGTGGGGGTGTTGTTCTCTCCTTGGTAGTTCCTTGATTGGGCTGTTGTTTGCTGCTTGGTTGATTGACTGAGTTAATAGTTCCTTGATTAGGGTAGATTGTGCTGTTTTATTGTTCCTCTGCTGCTAATCCTGGTGTTAATCCTTGCATATTTGGGTGTTGATTGCTGGCAAAGAGGTGTTCTGGACTTTTGGCTTTTCTATTGTCTCTTATGAATGGTATGTAAATGTTGTTTACCTCTATGTGTCTGTTGATGGCTGCTTTGTCTGAGTGCCAAGCTTCCAGGAATTATCTAGCATTTTTGGATTTGGCTTGGTTTAAGATGCTCATAGTTTCCCAGTTGAAAGTATGGTTGAGTCTGTCCATGTGTTGTGAGATTAAGGAGTTTTCATCATGTCTTCTGACTGCTAGTTGGTGTTCATGGATGCGTTCTGCTAGTCTTCTGCCGGTCTGTCCTACATAGTAGCTGTTACAGTCCTTACACTGTATGTTGTAGATAACCCCTGTTTTTTCTTCTTGGGCTACTGGGTCTTTTGGGTTACTTACGATGTTCTGAAGGGTTTTGGTTGGTTTGTCGATGAAGGTTCTCAGTCATCCAGGTGGAACAGTCTGTAGCTTGAATCATGTCAACTGGATTTCTATTTTCTCAGTGGAAACATTTCATGAATGAAAATCAGCACCTGAGAACAGCTCTGAAGGCCTGTGGATAAACGGAAGAACCTGGTCATTCCTTACATGGCTGGCATGTCTGAAAAGATAAAACGGATATTGGGCAAACACCACATACCTGTATATTTCAAACCCACCAACACACTGAGACAGAGGCATGTACACCCCAAAGATCAAACTCCAAAACACAAGGAAAGCAATGTAGTGTATGCAATCCAGTGCAGTGAGGAGTGCTCTGAACTCTACATTGGAGAAACCAAACAACCTTTGTACAGGAGGATGGCCCAACACAGGAGAAGTAACACCACAGGACCAGAGTCAGCAGTTTATCTTCATCTAAAGGAAAAAGGACACTCATTTGAGGACATTAATGTTCACATTTTAGACAGAGAAGATAGGTAGTTTGAGAGAGGGGTCAAGGAATCCATTTATGCCAACTTGGAAAATCCTTCCTTGAATAGAGGTGGGGGCCTCAGGCACAATCTTTCCCCTATCTTCCTTCCTGCTTTGTCTTCTGTGCCTAGGAAGATTAAGACCATTTCGCAAGCTCAACAGCAGCAGGGTAATCTTAACGATCCTCATTTGGATGATAAAGGGACTTAGAAATAAACATCTCAAATAACCATGACCTAGCCCCAGGTGCAAGGTCACACAGCCACCCTAGAAACATATTTAAGGATTCCCTTACTAACTTTGCTCAGACTGAAGAAGCTCCTTGGATAAGGAGCGAAACGTTTCCACTGAGAAAATAGAAATCCAGTTGACATTATTCAAGCTACAGACTTTTGGTTGGTTTGTGTGCTACAGTGATGCCGTGTGGTTGTAACAGTCTATTAGTAAGACCAACAGAAGCTATGAAAAGGATTACACTGCCATACATCAGAAACATCTCAGAAACTACTAATAGACTGTGAGAAGGATAAAATATAATACTAATCAAATCAAATCTTTATTATGACCAGCATAATATAATACTAATATATTCATTTCATATTATAGATACAATTCTGAGATTATTAGAAACGAACAGTCTAAGGAGAAATTCACTATCTAACAAACCTTTCAAAACAGATACTGTATATTACCATATCTACAAATGAGTTTTTGAGAGCCAGTTTGGTATAGTGGTTCAGGCATCAGGCTAGAGACTGGGAGACTGGGAGTTTTAGTCCTGCCTTCAGCACAAAGCCAGCTGGGTGACTTTGGGCCAGTCACACAACTACTTAGCCCTAGGAAAGAAGCAATGGCAAACCACTTCCGAAACCTTGCCAAGAAAAATGCAGGGACTTGTCCAGGCAGTCACCAGGAGTCAACAATGACTTGAAGGCATAAAAAAAAAAAGAAAAACTTTGCATGTATGTGTGCTGGGGAACAAAAGTTTTGAAGATCATCTACACTGGAAATTAATGGGATATGCTTCTTTAAAAATGGTTTCCTTGCTTGCTGCATTTAATGAATAAGTTTGTACATAATCCTAGTTCTATATTTGAAATCCATGGCTTTCCGAGGTGGATAGCTTCCCATGAAAGCCACCATAAGGCCAGCCTTTCAGAGGGCACCTATTCATCAGCAAGTGCTGATGCAAGTCCTTGAAGCTCCTTTTCAAAAAAGCCCAGGAACAGGAGAACCAGGCTTTTTGAGAAATCTTAACCCCCTCTCAGTCAATCAAGCAGATTTCCTGAGCACTGCATCTGAAAGACTCATCAAATCTCACTTCATTTCTAATCATCCTGACTTTGTGTGGAACTGTCATTCTGACAGGGTTTCTGCCAGCACCGCTCTACTTCCAGCCTTCCTTTTTGCTATGACATGTCATCGTGATCTGTGCATGGAGCAGTTGACTTTGCTGCCCCAAAATTATCATGGTGTCATGAAGTCAGCCTTAGAATTTAAGGGAATGGCTATGATTTCAATCAGTAGATTCAGGGCAGCTTTCTACCTTGTTGCAAGAGTTGAAAAAGGACTTTAGAAATACAACTCCATAAGAAAGCAAGATGGACATCTTGAAGAAAATAATAACACCTCTCAGAAATGGAACATTTAAAACATACAGTCAGTGCTAAGTTAGGACATCTCCATCCTGGAAAGTTTGAGATTCCTTTATTAATGGAAACCACCATATCTACTGAAGTTCTCACTTATAGATAAATATTTAAAGAGACAGAAATCCTGTTCTTTGAAGTATGGAAAATCTGATTTTTTGTAAAGTCTTTAAGTGGTCTGCAACTACACCAGACACCCAGCATTGGAGCGATGGAAGCAGAAGCTGTCCATATCTGTCCTGTTATGGAATTTGGCAAATGACCTGTTGAGAACAAACCTGGTTCAATTTTTCTGTGATTGTCTGAAAGGCCTACTCTTTTCACAAGGCCATGCTACTGACTTTTTTTAGCAGAAGACTAAATGTCAGATCCAGGTGACAGCTGATGGGACAAAGCAAATAAACTCTTACAGCTTGAAACTTTCAGAAGCATCTGAAAGGGTCAGGTGCTGATACAGGTTAGATGAGCTGACAGAGCATTCAAAGGATAGAATCCAGAAAAACTCCTGTCTGGACAGAAACAATTTTGTAAGGGTGGCAACTAAATGCACATCCAGACACCTGAAGAAGAGCATGGCCTAAGAACCCAGGTGTTCTTTCTTTGAAGATGGCATCCCAACTGATGGGCAATTGGCTGATTGAAGATCATTCAGTGGCCTGTTAGAACCAGTGAACGGAGCAGAGCTTAACATAGTTAAGAATATTGTTTAAAAACAGAGCCTGTGAGTACGTTAGAGAGATACAGGTTATTAATCTTACACACTTAGCCCACCCAAGCATAAAGAATCACACACTTAGATATTTCAGGTTCAAAAAGTAAGTACAAAAGAGTTATTATGTTTATTGGTCCAGTTACATCCATATTGTTGAGAAATGATTCTCCTTTGGTTCCCTAAACCCCTGGCCCTATTTTGCTGCCAGGGCTGCGTGGAGAAAAGGGGCTTGAGGCCTAGGCATGGCCTCTTGATCGAAGGAGCTCAGGCACATGCATCCTACTCCTTCGGTGAAGAAATCAGAGAGAGCTGACTACAAAGAGAGAAGGAGGAAGTGGGAGTGGCAACAAAACAACTTCCTCAAAGACATGGAGAATTGCATCCTGGGATGAACTCATCTACATGCAAATGAGGCATGTTGATTTGCTGAATTTCTAACACTGATATGGTTTGTTATATTCTGCAACAGGACCAGATCTTCATGCAAGAAATTGCTGTATTGTCTGTCAGCTTATCTATTGCACTGCAATTCAGGATCAGCTCATAACAGTTTGGAGTTCCCAGCTGCAAGTAATCAACTAGCCCTTCTAAGTTTGCTTCTTCATTCTTGTGCTTGTTCTTTTGCTGTTATGAAGGATACTCTTATCTTCTATGCCAGATTCCCCCCACCCCCGGCCTTCACTGATGTGTAGCAACAGCAGCAGGAAGAGAGATCCTAATCTATTATTTCCTATCTCCCTTTTTATGCTGGTTGCCACTGCAAATACCTGGGTAATTGCCATACATTGCAGCAAATGAGTTTCTAGTTTGGATTGTTCTGCCTATTAAACTGCATAAGAATCAGTTAAAAATGTGCCAGCTAAAAGGCTTATGAAATCTAAAGGCAATATTATAGAACTGAAAGGAACCAATTGGAACTGATAATCCAATTTGTTTTCTTATGACAGAACAACTTCTATTACTTTAGGCATTTCCCCTGAATATCTGTCCAATATTTTTTTATATAAGATTTTACAACGTGGTGAGGCAATGTATTCCATTGCTGAATTGTACTGTAGTCAAAAGGTAAGAGCACGGGACTCTAACAGGCTACTCAGTTCCTTGGAGAATTGAGTATCAGTGGGAGAAGAGGAGGAAATGGAGGATAGTAGAGTTAGGGTATTTCAAGGATATTTTGGAAGAAGGGCTCAGTTTACAGCAACAGTGTATTAGACTTAATACACTGCCGACTCCTGAAGTCTCTTGGCAGTTTCCAATAATATAATGGATCACACAAATATTGCACAGTGAAGTCAGCTGAGAAAAATAGTACCAATTGAAGAGAATATTTGTAGGTCAGGGTTGAACTGTGGAGTCCTTGGTGCTCTCTGAGCCTTGTAGTTTTCTTGCAGACATTTCATTGCCAAACTAGGCAACATCTTCAGTGCAAAAAGGGAGTGGGACTTGCTCTCTCTTTATATACCATGGCTTGTCCTGCTTGTGTTGGTGGAGGTGTTGTTCTCTTCTTAGGAGTTCCTTGATTGGGCTGTTGTTTGCTGCTTGGTTGATTGACTGAGTTAATAGTTCCTTGATTAAGGTATATTGTGCTGTTTTATTGTTCCTCTGCTGCTAATTTTTGTCTTATTATAAGACAAAATTATTGTCTCTTATAAGAGACAATAATTTTGTCTTATAATAATATTATATAATAATATATAATAATATATAATATAATGTCTCTTATAAGAGACAATAGAAAAGCCAGAAGACCAGAACACCTCCTTGCCAGCAATCAACACCCAGATATGCAAAGATTAACACCAGGATTAGCACCAGAGGAACAATAAAACAGCACTATCTACCCTAATCAAGGAACTATTAACTCAGTCAATCAACCAAGCAGCAAACAACAGCCCAATCAAGGAACTCCTAAGGAGAGAACAACACCTCCACCAACACAAGCAGGACAAGCCATGGTATATAAAGAGAGAGCAAGTCCCACTCCCTTTTTGCACTGAAGATGTTGCCTAGTCTGGCAATGAAACGTCTGCAAGAAAACAAGACTCAGAGAGCACCGAGGACTCCACAAAAATATTAGTCATTAATAATGGCTAAATAACATTGAAGACAGAAGCTAAGGACATTTCCATGCAGCACCATTTCTGCTCTCCAGTCCCTCATATTATTCTGAATTTGGCTGTGAAATGGTTTTTACTGCTCCAGACCTTGAAATTGTTGGAGATTCTGACAAATCCAGCATGCCTCATCAGCATATGGATGGCTGCTCTAGGATGCAAGCTCTCCATGCTTTTGAGGAAGCTGTTTGTGGCCACTCCCACTTCCTCTTCTCTCTCTCTGATTCTTCCATCAAGGAGGATGCAGCATGTGGCTGCTCCTCTCCATGGAGAGGCCATGTGCTAGGCCTCAAGCTCCTTTCAACACGCATCTCTTGCAGCAAACAGGGCAAGAGGTATAAAGTTTAGGGAACAGGAAGAAGAAATGGAACATCATTTATCTACCAAAAATGCTGTACCTGCAATGAATAAACGTAGGACTCTTTTGTACTTACTTTTCATATCTGCCATGTCTAACCGTGCATTTCTTTGTGCTTGGGTGTAAGACTAACCTGGATCTCTCTAATATGCTCATGGGCTCTGTTTTTAAACAATATTCTTTTCCTGTACACGAACTTTGCAGCTCTGCTCCATTTCAGTAGTTCTAACAGACTGCTGAATGGACTTCAGAAATGCAGGGAACTGGCAGGGAACACATGAGCATGTGCTTTTCAGGGCTCTTTTTCCACCTGACCAGCTGAACTAATTCAATCAAATACCACAATCTAAGTGATTTTTGCTTTGCAAAAAAATCTGAGCAATTGCTATAAGGGGTAGCTGTGAAGTTTTTTCTACTGTTATATTTAATTGCTAGCTGTGAGGATGAAAGGAGGGCATGCTGGCAATTTTGCAGCCAGGCACTTTCTCAGTATTTGTAACCATGGTTGCATGTTGGTGGCGTGGTTGGAGGCAAGGAAAATGGAAGAGACTTTCTAAACAATGGCTATAGATAAGCACTATGAAAAATACCAAAAATTGCCTATGGGGATGAGAGAGAGAAAATCCCATAGCGATAACAATCCCATCAACACTTCCCCTTTCAAAACAGGAAGAGAAAAGCAGTTGCTTGGGATGGAAGAAATAAGCAGCAGTCTGGCACTTGGCAGGGGACTGGTCCTCGGAAGAAAAGAGGGGAAAGACAGATAGAATCCTTCTCAATTTCACACCCACCGTTTTTGTCTGGGCAGAATCCAAGAAGTCTGATCCACTTCCTTTCACTGGTCCACCAGTGAACGCACCAGACAGGAGGGTGTCAAATAGGTGGGATCATACAAAAGGTCTACCAGAGGGAGTCAATGGAAGAAGGCTGGTACTAAAGGTCTACGAAAGAAAATGCCATCTTCTCAAAGACCTCTCCGAGGAAAGCTATTAGTGCTAGCTTTCCTGGGATGGGGCAAAGGGTAAAGAAGCAGGGGAGTTCACCAATTAGGGCTGTGATAAGTGCAGTCTGGATAGAGCGCCAAGCTATTAGCGTGGTCAAAGCAAAGGAAGGGGTTGAAATCTGGAAATAAAGTTCTGGAGGTGGCTTCATTTCCAGGTGGGAGTCAAACATGGGAGTCAAACAGCTTAAAGCTGTCTGGAAAAGCCCAGCATCTGCTTAGAAAAAGATCCCTTTGTTTTGAATACGTGGTTTAAGCATACTCTATTCATACATACATGGGGCAACGTGAACTGAAATCTAAAAGCATGACTGATTTGATGGTTTGTGAAAAAAATAGTGAAGGATACAAGTGTGATGAGAGGCTCTGACAGACCATTATTTGGTAATGTCAAGAGTGGGTCTTGGGGAAAAAACAGACATGGAATACTACAGTAATAGAATCACAGAGTTGGAAGGGATCTTGGGAGTCATCTAGTTTAGCCCCCCGCTCAGTGCAGGATCGATTACAACGCCTCTAACAGATGATCAACCAGCCTTGGTTTGAAGGCCTCTGATGAAGGAGAAGTAATGTGACAGTCTGCTTCATTGGCTGACAGCCCAGACAGGAAGCTCTTCCTGATGTCTAGTCTGAACCTGCTTCCTTGTAGTTTTATGCCATTGGTTCTGGTCTTGCCCTCTGGGTAAGTAGAGGAAAAGTCCATTCCTTCTTCTATGTGCTAGCCCTTCAGATATATGAAGTTTGCTATCACAGCGGTCCCCAACCTTTCTGGCACCAGGGACCAGTCATGGAAGAAAATTTTCCCACAGACCGGGGGGGCGGGGTTTGCAGGCGGGAGCCAATCGCGCGCACCAGGGGGTGGGGTTTGCAGGCGGGAGCCAATCGCACGCACCGGGGGCAGGGTAATTGCGCGCACCGGGGTGGGTGGGGTTTGCAGGAGGGACCCCTGTGCTATCATATCTCACCTCAGCCATCTTTTCTGTAGGCTAAACACACCATATTTTTAAACCATTCATTCCAGGCTCTTCACCTTCTTCCTAGCCATCCTCTGAACTCCCTCCAATTTGTTACTGTGCTTGTTTGAACTCAGGTGCCTCAAACCAGATACTGCACTGCAAATGCCTTTTGCAGTAGATAATGTATTAGACATGCTAAGGATAGTTCAGAGACCCAGCTGTCTGTCACTTCAGTGGGTGGAGATGAGGAAGAAAAGATGTCAGGGCTTGGTCCCTACCCCACCCCCGAGTTTTAGGGTTGACAGTAGGATGCCTGATACTGATTCTGGGTCTGAAGGTGATACACAATATTAAAATATTACACAGATGTAGATTATAAGATATCAGAGTAGACCATAGTGATAGTCTTTAATCAATACCTAGATAGTAGATAGTACAACTGGAAGTTGTTAAGCCTTTCCCCCTTCATTGCTATATGTGGCCAGTTTTTCCATCATTTTCCCTTCCAATACAGTTCAGATTTTCTTTTTCTTTCCTTTTGTGCTCTTTCTTTTCCCTTGCAACATCTTTCTTCAGTAAATATTGACTTCTTTATTTCTGTACTTTTTAGGGTCCTTTAACAAGGCAAGTAATAAAAAAGCCTTTTCAAGTCAGGTCACAAAGAACAGAAGTCTTCTCTCCGATAAACCGAGTCAATTTGTTATTTCTATAAATGTAGAGATGGGCATTCCTATTCATTTCACTGCAAATACTGTGGTCCTTTTCTTCTACTACTTACTTCAATTTTCTCTGATTTTCTCCCACATCGCAAATGTGGTGGGATTGCAACTCCCAAAATTCCTGGCCAGCGTGGTTTTTATAACTGCAACCCAAGTAGGGGGATACTGGCTGGGGAATGGCTGGATGTTCATGTATTGTTAGCACATGTACCATTTTGTAGCACAAGATTCTTCCACATTATTCTATCACAATGGCAACTTCTTGCATCTGTGGGCAATTTGCTTAACAGTATGGATAGAACTGCTGAATTAATTGCATTTAGCTATTATGTGTTACCGCCAGAAATATATGACGTAATTTCTGCCTTTCTGGAGTAACTGAAGAATTCAACAAACATTATAAACACTTGTGATAAATGCACACAATCAAACAGATGTTTTAAAATGGAGAGGATGCTTTACAAAAATTTCTGTCTCACATATTGCTGGAATTTGATTTCTGCAGGCAGAAGTGTTCTGAACTGATCTGAAAATCTTGCTAACAAAAGCAATATGGCAAATTCCTTGTAGAATAGAAATGTTGTCACAAGATTTGTCACATAGAACTAAGATTACCTACAACTGCTTATTTATTGCTGTAGAGTTCAACGTGATCTAGAATTAGAGAGTTTATGGAAATTAAATATAACCCTTGTGTTGGAAGCAAGGGTAGGCAGAGGAGCATAGCCCTCCAGACGGCTGTAGAATCATAGAATGTAAGAGTTGGAAGGTCCAACCCCTTCCTAGAACAGGTATCCTGTACTACAGTTTATCAGCTTCTCTTTAAACCCAACTGGTGAGGGAGAGTTTGCCACCTCCTGAGACAATCGGTTCCACTATTGAGCAGCAATTACTGTTTGAAATTGGTCCTGCTATCCATTTGAAATCAACTTCCTTATAATAGAAACCCTTTGCTTCTTGTCCTGTCTTTTGGAACAACCTGAACCAATGCTGACCTTCAGATACTTGAAAACAGCTATCCTGTCTCCCCACAATCTTCTCTTTTCCAGTCTAAACACACCCAATATCTCTAACTGTTCCTTGTATGTTTTTTCCCCTAGGCCCCTTCTCATTTGGGTTGTTCTCCTCATGGCATTCTCCAGTTTGTTCATGTTCTTCCTAAAAGACATTGTCCAGAACTGGAAACAGTAATTCTAGGTGCAGTCTGACCAACACCCCATAAAGGGGAGCAATGGCTTCTTTTGAACGTGGTACTATACTTTTGTCAGTGCACTCTACATGCATTTTTTGCAGCTACACCACACTGTTGGCATATGTTCAGTTTGTGTTCCAGCAAGACACTCCAATCCTTTTCACATGTATTGCTGCTCAGTGTGACCCTCCCATTTCTATACTCATGTCTTTGCTTTTTCCTACCCAAATGTAGGACTTTTCATCTTGCTAGCTGAAATTCAGCTTGCTATTCAACTTTGCCCAATGTTCCAGCTTGTCAAGATCTCCCTGAATCTTTATACTGTCCTGTAAGGAGTTTGCTATCCCCCATATCTCTGTATCACCTGCAAATTTGATAATCCTATTTTCTAATTCTTTATCCAAGTAATGTTTTATTTTATTTTGTCTTTAAGCAGAACAAACAAAAACACAAAATAAAAGGAAAAGAAATATAGGCATTTCATGCATGTATATATGAATATAGAGTTGTGTAAATATAATAAGAGTTGTATAAGCATAATCTATATCTGTAAGTAACACTTTCAAGTCACAACGAACATCACTCAATGCTTCCCTCCAGTTTGACACAGAGTCATTGTTAGATATTATTGCATTCATCTAATAGTAGCACAGTCCAGCCCACATCTTATCATTTTCTCTACTGCAGTCTCATGAGAGACTTTGATCAGTAAGTTAAGGTATGCTATGTCTACCATGATCCCATGATCAATTAAACTGGTCACTCTTTCAAAAGGAGATCAAGGTTGGTTTGGCCTGATTTGTTCTTGATAAATCCATACTGGTTTCTGCCAAGCAAAACACTATTTTCTAAATGCTCAAAAAACATACTATTTTCCCCCCAGAATTTTGCCTGGTATTGATATCAAGCTCACTAGTCTGTCGTTATCTGGGTCCTCTTTGCTCTCTTTTTTGAAAATAGAAACATTTGCTCTTTTCTAATCTTCCAGCACTCCACCCATCCACCATGATTTCTCAAAAAGAAGCTCTGAGATGACATCAACAAGCTCCTTTAAGACCCTCAGCTAAAACTGGTCTAGTCCCGGAGTCTTAAACATATTCATTCTCTTACTTACTTAAACTTCTGTTACTTTGGGTTGTCCTTTTGCCAGTTGTTCTGCTTAGGTCCATTTGAACATAATTGTCCTTTGAGGAAAAGACTGAACAAAGGTAAGTTAAAGAACTCTGCCCAGTACCAGTTATTTTTCCATCATCTTCTCTTAGCAAAGGACCTACCCCCTTTTTTCTACTGAAATAATAATAGTAATAATAATAGTAATAATAGTAATATCTTCTTGTTGCTTTTATTTTCCCTTGTGAACCTAAGCTATTTTTACCCTTTATCCTTTCTTTCTTTCTGCACATACTAGCTACAGTATTTGCCGATACAGCTCTTTGGTGATTACATCCATCTTCTACTTCCTACACATGTCTTTTAAACTCTTAGTTCAGTTGACAGATTCCTATGCTGTCAATTATGCCAAGAGTTCCTATTCACAATGTTTTTTTAAGCTAACCCCATTTTTTAAATCTCATTGAAATAGTATTAGTTTGTACTTCCCGTATTTTAATTTTGAAAAGTTCCCAATCTTCCTGCATTCCCCTTCACCTGAATATTTATTTCCATGGGATCCCATCTAGTACTTCTCTAAGCTTGTTGAAATTTGCTCTTCTGAAATTTTATTAATTAATTTATTTATTTATCAAATTTATATGGCCGCCCATCTCACAAGCAGTGACTCTGGGTGGCATACAACACAGAATTAAAAACAATAAATATATAAAACAATCATGATTAAAAATGTAAAAAAGCAGAGAAGAAATCTAGCATGTTTGTAAATCTATGCTTTAATTTCTTTTTTTAATAAAAATTTTATTAAGTTTCAAGCAAAGATAAAAGCTACAGAAAAACAAAAAACTACAAAGAAGAAAAACTAAAAAAGTGTAGAAACACAAGAGAATTTTTTTCAAAATTACAAAAAGAGGTGACTTCCGACTTTTAACAGCAAGGATATACAACAAATTTCCATAATCAATCCCTTACTCTATATTAAACCAAAATCACATTATTTCTATAAATCATTTCCTTGGCACATTATAAAAATCACTAAATACAGTTGCTCCCTCCCCTTATATTAAAAGAAAAAATATATAAACCTCCTAATCAATTTCCCCCCAAAGATAACATTTATTTAATTATTTCCTTCCTACTACTATTCTATACATTCCTGTCTACTATAATAAAGATCAAACTAAAAAACATATAAATTGTCTGCCATTGTACTTGATAATACAACAGTTTTAAAAATCTTCATCATATTAAACCCGAAACCAGACATTTATTATTTTTTATTATACTTTAATAATCTTAATCCAAATCGTTAAAGATAAATGAAATCAGACAAACCCTAAAAGCAATCCAGATAAATATTCTTAAACCCTTATCCCACTTCAAAATAAACCAGAGCATTTACATATCCCCACAATGTGCACAGAGCTTTTTTTTTTTTAAAAAAAAATCGAACAGCCCAACTGCCCCCCTCAAAAACTCCGACTTCTCTTCAGGAGACCTCCCATACACAATAACCCCTTCTTTTCCATGGGGTTCCATCAGAAGATCAATTTCACTTATGGCTTGCAACTCGATCTCTCCCTTTAATTTCTTCAACTCGACTATCTGATCTTCATCCAGCATTTCAACAGAAGTCCCAATCTCACTCTTAGAAGAGACATTTCTGTCGCTGTTAAATTCCTCAGTTTCATCCACAACATCCCCAACCAGATGACACATTTTAGACCTCATATTTTCCACAGTGTACTGAATGCCTTGCATAAAAACTTGGTAGGAATCAGAAAAAATCTGTTTAAAATCTCGGTGGAAGTCAGAGAAAGTCTGTTTAAAATCCTCCATGTCTCACGCAATAGATTATGACACCCCCTAGGAGCTTAACCAGCGAAAGTCGAAGATATGAAAGAATTCCGGAATGTGTTTACACAAGCAAAAGTGAGATATGCAGACAGTTCCCCAGGGAAAGTAGAAGCAGAAAACTGAAAGTTCAAAACAGCCGATTCAACGTATAGGAAAATGCTAATATCTTCAAATTTAGTACAAAAATAATAACAGGGAGACAATTATGTACTCTCAATCCTCCTTAATATTTGGATAGAAAACAAAGTCCAAAACTTAAAAAGATTTTTTAAAAAAAATTAATCCGAAAAATAATGATAGGCACCAAGAGAACCCGCTTCTCCTTGCTGTAGAAAGCCTCTCTTAGGGTATGCGTACTTAAAAGAAATATAAATTGGGTGATTTAGAAATGGGGTGGCTGGTCTTAGTGTCCCTTTAAGGCTACAGCGCAGCTTGGAAATTGTGACGTCCCAGCCTCCCGGCTAGCTCTTACCAGTCGAGCGCGAACACTGTTTGCGATCTTCTGGCTGCAAGCAGCCGTCCGAAGGACAGATGGGGTGATTCCAGGTGTTTTCCTCTTTCCGGAAAAACACTCCTGGGCTTCAGGAAAAACCTGCCTGAGCCCGAAAAAACTGCCACGTTGTCAGTTCTGCCCGCTGAGCCCGTGGGCACAGCTGTTCAGTCCGCCATGTCCCCACCGGAAGTCTTTAATTTATCTTTCTTAAACTCCAAGGTGATATGGTCACTTCGTCCCCAAGTTCCCATTGCTTTTACTTGTTCAACCAGCTCTCCCCTATTGGGAAAAATAAACTCTAGAAGAGTTGACCCCTTGTCTATTCTTCAACCTACTGAAAAATGAAACAGTGAGCAAGACCCCTGAGGAATTTTGGGAGACTTTGCAAGTGTTAGCCAAGTTGGTTTTCCAGATGGTAAAAATCTCTCATTATTACTATGTGTCTTCTCCCTGAAAGTTCTGTAATTTGGTCCAGGAGGACATTATTGAGATCTTCTGCCTGGCTTGGGGTCTTTAGCCTACAACACCTACAACAACTACAACTTCCAGCATCTCTCAAAATCGCTTTTACTAGCTAGAGTTCTTGGGAGAAGCTCAAAAATCCCAGAACCCCAATTTCTCTGGCTCTGTGTTCACATTATGGATTAAGGGCCTTTTATGAGAATCAAAAGCCACATCATCTAAACTACTCCCAATTTTAGCTGACCCGCCCAGTCTGCTAAAAAAAATGTAGGGGGAGAAATAAGTATTACAAGGCTCTCTCTCTTTACATTTCAAAGTTTGTGCAAGTTAACTGTTAAATAAGTTCTACCTAGTTATATGCAGATGGAATATCCACATGCTGAAGCGAGCTGCTCCATTCGTGGCTCATGAAATGGGCTCAAATTTGAGCAACATTTGGCGGTGGGGAGATGGGGATGAGGAGAGAAATAATTCTTAGGCATGTTATGGTTGGCCCAGTCTGCTGACAGAGTTTTATGAAGCAACAGACTGTTTTAGGAGGAAATGGCAGTTGTCTCAAAAACTCACTGCTGACACTTTTTGGCCACCAGGGAGTTGAAGTATCATTGCTAAAGAGATTGTAGTATAAGTCCAACCCAATAACTACCTGTTGTCTCCCCTGAATGTTGAGGGCACCTTTGTCATATTCTCTATCAGAATTACCTCCCAGGTTTGGATCCCTTTGTTGTCAGTTCCTGAATTTCAAACAGTAGATTGGAAATGTAAAGTTTTAGCTTAGCTGTAAAAAAAGGTAAAGGTTCCCCCCGCACATTTGTGCAGTCGTGTCCGACTCTAGGGGCCGGTGCTCATCTCCGTTTGTTAGCCAAAGAGCCAGCATTGTCCGAAGACACTTCCACGGTCATGTGGCTGCATGACGCACGCAGAATGCTGTTACCTTCCCACCAAAGTGGTACCTATTCATCTACTTGCATTTGCATGCTCTCGAATTGCTAGGTTGGCAAGAGCTGGAGCTAGCGCGGGAGCTCACTCCGCACGCAGGGCTAGGGATTCGAACCTCCGAACTTGCGATCTTCCGATCGACAAGCCTGGCGTCTTACCCGCTGAGCCACCACGCCCCCTAGCTGTACCTTAGAGTTAATTCCACAAACAATTTTTCTCACCACAAGGTGGCTGCCAGTTGAGGCTTACCACTTTCTCAAGTGATGGTTTTGTGAAGAGTAGCAGTATTTGCCCATTGTTGAACATGGGTCTCTGTGACGCCTTGTGGCACAAGCTCCTTGTAGGAGGATGCCATAGCTTTATCAAATGTGCTTTGTGTTATCTTCAGCTGGCAGATTTGGCTCTAGTGAAAAGAACTTTATACCACAATAGATCTGGTAGTTTTTAAGGTGACACAATACTCTACTGCCTTTAGTGAAAGCTTGCATTAATTCTCAGAATAGAGCATCTTTAAAGAAAACAGGATAGCGGGCTCAATTTATTACAAGGATGAATGGTCTGTGCTTATAGCAATGTCAATATTTTGCATGACCAGAATTTGAATGAGACGGGGGGCTGGGATAGGAGAGCAGGCTGGCTTTGACTTTTCTATGTCAGTCAATAAGCTGCCTTTCAGACTTCTAAGGCAAAAGGAGATGGATTGCAAATCTTTTTCTAGTTGATCAAGTTCCCTAGTTCATTTCCACTGGTCAAGAGACAAGACTTTAGTTCTATTGCTAGTTTGCTGTTGGCACAGGTATTTCTGAGGTTCATACAACTAATTAAAAACAAGATGGGATTCACAGCATTCTCAGCATGAGAAGTAACACATTATTCAGTCATAATTACTCTACAGTACAAAAAGAGATGAAAGAGGCTGGCATTTTGCCCATCCCCAAAGTGAAGTGAGGAAGCAAAGGTCTGTAGAAACCACCACAGCAGAAGCATTAGATTGACATTGCAACAGCCTTCAGCTTGTACTGCTTGCAGGGGATATGTAGGGGGATATAAGGAGTGGGACTCTTTTCCACCCAAAAACCTGGTTATAAGTTATGATCTGATCATGATATTCTGGCCTCTTTCATCTGTTTCTAAACTCAAACTTGCTTGCTCCTTCCAAGGATGACATGTTTGGTGAGAAAGTGATAATTTAATGCAATTTAATTACATAGATTAGGGGGCGTGGTGGCTCAGTGGTTAAGACACCAGGCTTGTCGATCGGAAGGTTGGCAGTTCAAGACCCGAGACCCACGTGACAGAGTGAGCTCCCGCACTTGCCCCAGCTCTTGCCAACCTAGCAATTCGAAAGCATGCAAATACAAGTAGATGTATAGGTACCACTTTGGTGGGTAGGTAACAGAGTTCCGCGTGCGTCATGCAGGCCACATGACCATGGAAACATCTTCGGACAGCGCTGGCTCTTCGGCTAACAAACGGAGATGAGCACTGGCCCCTAGAGTCGGACACGACTGCACAAATGTGCGGGGGGAACCTTTACCTTAATTATGTATAATGTATAATGTCAGATAAATTCTGTATGTAGCTTGATACCCAATGTGTTTTTTGAGCTCTGGCCAAACTGACTTGTTCAGTACTATCCCAGCAAAACCGAAAGTGGCTTTCAGAAGCATAAACACATAGTTTGGGAATGTCCTTCAGTGGACATTTTATGGGAAATACAGGATCTGGTCAATCCTGAAATGGGGAAAGAACCCTGTCTTCCCCTTCCATGTTTGTTAATGACACAATCTTATTCTGAATGACAAAATGTATGTCACCTTCCAAGGTGACTTGAACTAGTTAAAAATTAAATTAATTTAATAACCAGAATATAAAAAAAGCAGCAGCACACAGTAGACTCAGCTTAAAATGATTTGTAAAATATCAAAATATGAAAGGCTTTGGAAAATAACTTCTTTGCCTAGCATTAAGTTATTGAAGAGCATTCCAAAACTAGAGTGCCTCCCTTAAAAAGTCCCTTTCCTCACTGATCATTTTATACCCATTTCTTGGGAGGGTGATTTTGAGAAGAGTCTTTGAGGATGATAATAATATTCATGCATTACTATGATAGGGAGAAAGGAATTCTTGAGGTGCCTCGGTTTCAAGCCATTTCAAATCACTGGCCCATTCCTATTCCTTTTCTTAATATGTCCCATTGTTATATTCTGAGCAGATGGTGCTGTGTGGGACTGACTCTAGGTTTTGAGCGATGGCACATGATACCTTGAAGTTCTAGTTCTCTGCATCTGATTTGGGAAACTCGCATCTTGATCTTCATGGGCCACCAAGGGAGTAAAGTACAGTCAGAACTGGCAAGGTCATGTGATAAGTGTGATACGCACGTACTGAGTGACTGCATCATATAATGTGTCCTACTGCATCTATTCATTCATACTATCACTCTCACAAGGTGTGACTTGAGAAGTTTAGTGCGTGCTGCTGAAATAATCCTATGATCATAAGTTTAACTTTTATGAGCTGAGTTAAGAGCAGTTGAGCATCACAATGGCTGATCAGGGCTTTGCAATGATTTAGGACAGCCTTCTCCGATCTGTCATTCCCCCCACATCTTGCAAACCTGATATCCTAGAGAACAGCAAAGTTATGATATGTGGTGTACCTGCTGCTCCTTTTCTTTCCCAAAGAGCAAAACAGCAGCACTGAAATTTGAGCAGGTTTCCTGTCCTTCAGGCAGGAAGATGGAGAGGACTCTCCAGGTATGCAGCTGTTTTACTCTTGTATTCCTAAGCTGGATTTCTTTAATTTGCTGGGGTAATGGACCGTGGCCTTCTGCACATAAAATGACAAGGTTGCTTGGTTTAACCCTATTGGGAAACACTTGTCCTTTTTCTCTGAGGCCTTTCTGGCCGGGCTGTGATCAGGGAGGAGTTTGTGTTCCATCAGGGCTCCATGGTGATTGCTCAATCTCCCAGGCTCCTTGACCTTATTTTGCTGTGGGAGAGGTGGAAACTCCGACTGCTCCTCTGATTAAGCAACTCAGAGTCTACAGAATAATATTAGTTGTTCGTTGTCCAGCAAATTCCAGATTTCTCCCGGCATCTAATCTTTGGGGGATAAACTCTCCACTGGGACCTGTTTTAACTGTGAGAGAAGATTGAGGATTGAAGTCAACGGTATCTGGCATTTGGCAGAAGTCTCTACATTAATAATGCTGACATCCAAGCTGTCAAGATACTTTATTTTTTGTATTGCAACATTATCACGTTCCCAAAATTAACACTCTTTTGCACATTTTAATCTCTTTAATTTCTTACTATTTCAAGCTCCTTTGGGGAAATTATTTTGCTCTTGCTAGTAGGAATCACAGTAAAGGGCTTGCCTCTTCCACATATTTATTTTGGTGCTGCAGATAAATAGCTTTGGATTTGACTTGCAAAGTAGAATGATGTCACCCACAATAACTGCATCTTTTTGGGAGGCATGAGGATGGCTACAGGTTTTTATTTATTTATTATTTTTCATATCAATTTCCAAGGCTGCCCACTTGCCAATTACTCTGGGAGTCTTACAGAAGATTCAAAAGAGTTGATAACAATACATATATGCATCTATGATAATATTAAGTTTGAATAGTGTTAGGATTTGAACTGATAATTCCTTTAAGAGGCGAACCTCAGGTTGATCTTAGTGTAATAGAGAATATATGTGCCAGATTCCCAGATTGCTGGCACTCTCAGCTACCAATGCCACCTGTCATAAGAACAAGATGGAGTTGTTGCTTGTCCAGAGGCCATCTGGTTCCCTGTCTACTCCAGTGGTTATTCCGGATGGTGCACATCTGCACATCTCCCGAAAGAGCAGGCCTGTGACTTGGGTGTGCTTCTGGATGCCTGCTACTGTGGGTAGGCTAGGTGGAGGCTGTGACCAAGGGAGCCTTCACTCACCTTTGGCTGGTTTGCCAGTTATGGCTCTACCTGGAGTGGGAAATCTGGCCATGATAACTCATGTGCTCATTACACCAGAACAGACTGCTGCAATGCACTCTATATGGACCTATCATTGAAGATTGCTTAGCAAATGCAGTTGCCCATGTGCTGGTGGGTGAGAGCCATTTCAGCCACCTGACATCTAATTACAATGCTGCATTGACTTCCAACAGATTTTTTGGGTAGAATTCAAAGGGAATTTAAGACCTTTAAGACCCTAAATGGCTTGGCTCCTAGGTGCATGTTGGATTGCCTCCCCCCAGTTAGCACAAACTCATCCAATTTGCCCATCCATGTTGAGGCTCTGTGTTTGTGAAAGTGCCTGGAAGCTGGGCTTTTCTGTGGTGCCCTCCCTTTTTTATGGAATAGCCTTCCTCTAGAGGTGACAGTGGTACTAACTCTGGCGGCCTTTTGAAAATCTGCCAATATGGAATTGTTCCATAGAGCTTTTGAGGGTTGATGTTGGCCAATGCAGGTTGGCACCATCCTATTCTAATGTTTACTTTTTACTTTTTTTAAAATTCTGAATGCATAGTTTTTTAATGTTGGTTATGTTTGAAAGGTTGTAACTAACTGGGGATTGTACAATTTTAGCAGTATATAAATGAAACAAAGAAAGAAACAAACATAATTGCCCTGTCAGATTTTGCGTCTGTCGTATGCTCACAAGTATGAGACGGAGACATATTCCTTTCCCATTTTTGTTCTTCTGCAGTTGATACTCCCTCCACCCTGAAGTAATACAAGATCCTAATGTTTCAAGAGACAAGAAAAGCTCTTCTTTGTCCCCTTTTAAAATTCTGCACATAAGCATTTCAATTATATCCCCCCCAAAACCTTTATCCAAACTAAAAAGTCACATATATTCAAGACTTTTTTCATAAGGAAGTTGTTTAAGTCCCTGATTATTTTAATTGCCCTCTTGCCTTTTTACATTTTATTATATCCTCTTTCAATGTGGCAACCAAAACTGTACATTTTTCCAGATATGGATAAACCATAGATTTGTATAGGAGTAATACAGTGTTGGCAATTTTATTTTCAGTCCCTTTCCAATGATCCCTAGCATGAAATTTGCCTTTTTCACAGCTCAGTTCACACTGAGTTACAGTAGTATATTTATTCAGCTTTCAACCAGGACCTCAAGATCTTAGTTACAGACAGCTCAAACCCCATATTTATGAAGTCCGAGGTTTTATGCTCCAGTGTTCATCCCTTTACCCATATTTAAACTGAAATACATTTACAATTGGCTGACCATTTCCCCCACTTAAATAGCTCCTTGGACTTTGCAATCACTTTTGGCTTTCACTGTCCTGAATAGTTGGTATCATCTATAAACTTGGCAGTGGCATTAATTACCCTAAGTAAAAATCAGTTATGAAAATGTTTAAAAGCACAAGTTCCCACACATTTCCTTGAGGGACTCCATTTTTTATTTCCCATCATTGAGAAAATTACCCATTTATTCCTACTCATTTTCTTCTTTTAACCAATTAGCAATCCATAAAAGGACATGTCTTCTTATCCCATGGCCACTCAATTTACTCAAAAGCATTTGATGAGGAATTGGTCAAAGGTCTGTTGAAAATCCAAGGATATAATGTTAACAGGGTGAGTTCTATCTATGCGCTGTTGGCACTTTAAAAAACTGCTTTAGGTTGCTAAGGTGGGATATGCCTTTACCAAATCCATCCTCAAGTTCTAACAACAAAGCTTGTTTCTCTATCTGTAGCTTGAATCATGTCAACTGGATTTCTATTTTCTCAGTGGAAACGTTTCGCTCCTTATCCAAGGAGCTTCTTCAGTCTGAGCAAAGTTAGTAAGGGAATCCTAAATATGTTTCTAGGTAGCTGTGTGACCTTACACCTGGGGCTAGGTCATGGTTATATTGAGATGTTATTTTAAGTCCTTTTATCATCTAAAGGAGGATCGTTAAGATCACCATGCTGCTGTTGAGCTTGTGAAATGGTCTTAATCTTCCTAGGCACAGAAGACAAAGCAGGGAGGAAGATGGGGGAAAGATTATGCCTGAGGCCCCCACCTCTATTCAAGGAAGGATTTTCCAAGTTGGCATAAATAGATTCCTTGACCCCTCTCTCAAACCACCTATCTTCTCTGTCTAAAATGTGAACATTAATGTCCTCAAATGAGTGTCCTTTTTCCTTTAGATGAAGATAAACTGCTGACTCTGGTCCTGCGGTGTTACTTCTCCTGTGTTGGGCCATCCTCCTGTACAAAGGTTGTTTGGTTTCTCCAATGTAGAGTTCAGAGCACTCCTCACTGCACTGGATTGCATAAACTACATAGCTTTTCTTGTGTTTTGGAGTTTGATCTTTGGGGTGTACAAGCATCTGTCTCAGTGTGTTGGTGGGTTTGAAATATACAGGTATGTGGTGTTTGCCAAATATCCGTTTTATCTTTTCAGACACGCCAGCCATGTAGGGAATGACAAGGTTCTTTCGTTTGTATATTTCAAACCCACCAACACACTGAGACAGATGCTTGTACACCCCAAAGATCAAACTCCAAAACACAAGAAAAGCTATGTAGTTTATGCAATCCAGTGCAGTGAGGAGTGCTCTGAACTCTACATTGGAGAAACCAAACAACCTTTGTACAGGAGGATGGCCCAACACAGGAGAAGTAACACCGCAGGACCAGAGTCAGCAGTTTATCTTCATCTAAAGGAAAAAGGACACTCATTTGAGGACATTAATGTTCACATTTTAGACAGAGAAGATAGGTGGTTTGAGAGAGGGGTCAAGGAATCTATTTATGCCAACTTGGAAAATCCTTCCTTGAATAGAGGTGGGGGCCTCAGGCATAATCTTTCCCCCATCTTCCTCCCTGCTTTGTCTTCTGTGCCTAGGAAGATTAAGACCATTTCACAAGCTCAACAGCAGCATGGTGATCTTAACGATCCTCCTTTAGATGATAAAAGGACTTAAAATAACATCTCAATATAACCATGACCTAGCCCCAGGTGTAAGGTCACACAGCTACCTAGAAACATATTTAGGATTCCCTTACTAACTTTGCTCAGACTGAAGAAGTTCCTTGGATAAGGAGCGAAACATTTCCACTGAGAAAATAGAAATCCAGTTGACATGATTCAAGCTACAGACAATTCCACCTGGATGACTGAGAACCTTCATAGACTTGTTTCTCTATGTCTTTACTTCCCCCCCCCCTTGATTACCATTTCCACCAATGTTCCATGAACCAGATGTTAAACTGAGTGGCTCCTAGATCTCCTTTGGGTCACGTTTTAAAAATTGATACCATATCAGTTCCTTCCTGTCTTTTGGCGTGAACCTGATTTGAGGGATAAACTACATGTTTTGCTAGGAAATAACTGCATATTTGAGTTATTTAGGAAATGTAAGATACAGTAGATGCTATCAGCACCTGGTGATTCATTTACTGTATAGTTTCTCCAAATATCATTGAATATTTTCTTGTTACCTCAATTTGCTTTAGGTGTTCTAATTCCCTCTCTGCCTGAGAAAGTTAATTCTGGCTCAGATGCCAGTTCTGTATTGTCTGTTAGATGTAAAGAACTCATTCTGTTTCTCAGCAGTCTCTGTATCTTCCTTGCACATTCCTTTCTCATTTAACAGCTGATCTGCTTCCTTGCCCAGTTTTCTCTGCTGAATATGTTTTTAAAAGTTCACAGTTTCCTTTATTGTTTTTTTACTGCTCCCCTTTGTGCTTTCTATTTGCTAAAAAAAACTTTCTTAATCTTTACAGCTTCCTGGACATTAGAAAACCATGTTGGCATCTTCCTGGACTTGGCTGACTTTTTCTTACAATGTGGAATACATTCCACTGAGTCTCAATTATTGTGGTTTTAAATAACTGCTGGCATTATGGAAAGATGTGGCACTTTTTCATCAGTCCCCTCCTTTTTTAGAAGTTTTGCCTTTTGTAGTCAGAGTGACTAGGTTGGACCTTGCTGGCTATTTTCCACTAGCAAATGTGCTAAATGTTTACTTTGTGTAAACCGCCCAGAGTCCCCTCTGTGGGGGGAGATGGGCGGTGATATAAGTATGATAAATAAATAAATAAATAAATAAATAAATAAATAAATAAATAAATAAACAAATAAATAAATGCAATAGTATTTTTATCAATGTTTCCTCTCAGTTCCATTACACTTATGTATATCTCACACCAGAACACAGTCACCATTTAAGATAACAGCTTGGTCTGCCCCCTCTAATCATTTCCACAACCAACTTCATACACACACACACACACACACACACACACAAAGTTTGTATTTTTAAAAAATGACTGAATCTAATTTTCTCAATTCTACCATACTTCTGTTATACCTACTATATGTATTTTCTTGCAGACGTGTTTCCAACTGGTTGCAACCAAGTTGCTACTTTTGCTCTGCTCTCACTTAAACTTAGGAAGAAATATTTAAGTTCTTAGTTGTAGCCTTGGCTCTGTTTTGCTGTAACCTTTTTCTTTTATATTTAATGCTTCTTTTATTATTTTATTTTATAATTTCATTTTATTGTTTTAATGTTATTATATTTTATTGTATTTTATTGCATTCTTATGTTATGACCTGTGGTTACAACAATAAACTTTACTACTACTACTACTACTACTATATGTATTTCTTGCCTGCAACCAAAGCCCTGACTCCTCCATCTTTAAATTAATACTTAAGGGGTTCTCATCCTTTAAATGAAAATGATGAAATGCAGGAGCATTCCTTAAAATGATCTTTCAGTGGGTGTCCAAGCCACTCCAGAATGTGTTGAGTAATACTCACTAGGGCAGAAGAGGTCACCATTAGTACCTCCATTTTATCTGAATGGAGCTTCAATTTATTGTTCCTCATCCAATCCATTACAGTAGTTGGGAGCTATTTTAAATTTTGTTTTGTTAGTTTGGGGACACTTCCATATTTTGTCAAAATCTACATAAACCCTATTTCTGTCTTCTGGTATATTAGCTCCTCCACTGTGAATGAGGCAATGTGCATAGTGATGGGATGCCTCAAACCTATGCCCATTAATAAACTATACCCCCTTGTTGGCATTGCTCCACCTAAGATTAGAAGGGAAGTAAAAGCAGACGCCAAAAGAACCAAGCAAGAGACTGACTCTCGTCACCTTCTGAGTGGATATGCTCCTCCAATTCATCGACTTAAATCTAGAAAGAGCTTTATGGCAAGAACTAATATGCTAGAGGGGTCCAAAGAACAGAATCGAATAAGTAAATGGAGGAATGAGCCTACCGATTTGAGTATTTTACCGAAGGAAGAAATGGCTGCTGGAAACACTCTCCCTTATACAATTTGGAGGACAATGAATAGGATGAGGGTGGGGGTACCAAGGTGCAAGACGGATTTATTTAAGTGGGGGTTGTTGGCTGACGACAATACATTATGTGAATGCGGAGAAATCCAAGACTCGGAGCATCTGATGGTGTGTCGATTACTGTAGGAGCCTTGTACTGTCGACGACCTACAGCAAGCTAATGACAAAGCTGTGGCGGTGGCTACATTTTGGCAGAGTAAAGTTTGATCTGGACATGAAATAAATAAATAAATAAGCTCCTCCGAGTTTGGTGTCATCTAAGCCCAAAAGAGAATCCATCAGCTATGATAATCAGCTGATGATTATTATCATCAGTAATTTTTTTCCAAGTTGATAAGCACTGTTTGTGTATGTTCCATTATAAATCCATGCCACAGTTGCATCATGTATCCAGGGGTTTTCAGACTCTTCCATGCTGTGGCACCTGCTAGTTAAAAGAAGTTCCTTTAGTGACCTGGGATGCAATGCATCTGGCCTTACAGGGGCAGGTTTACTTTGGGTGGCGAGGTGGTCTGTCCTCTGAAAAGTGCCTTCGCTTCAGAAAACAGAAGTATATATTTAATAGCCATTTTTTTTTCATTCTTAAATAAGCATTCAGTTGTGAAACAAGGAAATTTGTGTTGTTTGATAACTACACGAGGAAATTAAATTTTCTTGTCTTTGGCTTATGGTGCATAGTTTATGTTTATGTATAAGTATTACACATAATTTGAGAGAATAATTGGGCAAGGGAAAGAGAGATGATACGGTGATGAAGGAGAAAGACAGGGGTTCTGTGTTAGAATCTTTCTCTGGATCCTAAATTCGCTCTCCTATTTTTTAGATGTTGTTAGATGTTCCTTAAACATTCTTTCTCTACTGCTATCAAAATTATAAACCTGTTTCTAAAAAACAAAATTCTGAGGAGTATGAATCCTGTATCAAATTCTGGAATTCAGCTCCATCTATACTCTACCACCCACAATTTATAGGATTCAAACTCTTTAATATATAAAAAACAATGCAAAGAACTCCTCCTGTCATCTTCAGGGCTCACAAACAGTGTAACATATATATGCACTGAAAAATTTATTTTTTTATATCCTCTTTTAAGACGAATCATGCAGTAGCACAAACTTAATGATACAAATTATGCAATGGTACAGACTTTCAGTGCCATAAGTAAAAAAAAAACCCTTACATATCCCCCTCAACAAACATCTATATTGTCTTGCTTTAAATATAACTGTTATTTATGCACCACTCTTGTGATGGAATCTGTCTCTGAGGGAGAAGGTGATGTTATGGAGATCGCGGGCGAAGGAGGAGGGGGCGCCTTCCAGGGAGAGAAGCGCGTTCACAGCCTCGAGGACCTTGGACGCCCCTCCAAGAAAGTCAGGCCGGATCCACCTTAGAGTGCCAGGGTTTTCTTCCAGAGAACTGGTTAGCGTGGCTTAGTTTGGCAAGATTCTATGTAAGGTAGAACAATAACTGGAGAGCCAGTTTGGTCTAGTGGTTAAGGCAACAGGCTAGAAACCAGGAGACTGAGAGTTCTAGTCCCGCCTTAGGCATGAAAGCCGGCTGGGTGACTTTGGGCCAGTCACTCTCTCTCAGCCCAACTCACCTCACAGGGTTGTTGTTGTGGGGAAAATAGGAGGAGGAAGGAGTATTTGGTATGTTCACCACCTTGAGTTATTTATAAGGCGGGATAAAAATTAAATAAATAAATAAAGATCTAGAGCTTCATTCCGAGCTCAGCATTGTTCTTCGCCTAACCACGACAACTCTTTTATATATGTTAGATTCTTGCATTCAAAATAAAGAATCAATATTAAACAATTTATGAAATGTATTCAGTTGATTGAGTTATTCTTAAATTAACTAGGGAACATAACACTGTGTATTTCTGGCCCCAGAGATGTACATGTAAATTCAGAGGACATTGAAAAGATGCTTTTTCCTACAATGAGCAGAGTTAGACATATCAGTCATAAAAAAAAAAAATCCCAAAATCCTTAACCTAGACAAGTCTATTGGGCAAGATGGGCAAGAAAAAGTGAACACAGGGTGTGGAGGGACTAATTTTCATGTAATAGGCTCTACATTTTGTTAAACTCTCAAGATGAAATGTAGGAGTAGGTTAAAGGTATTCAAATTTGGCTCCATCACACTGAGGCTTGCTTCAGAATCCACACTTTTCTGATGACCAATTTTAGAGAACTTGAAAGTGTGTACCGTATTTTGTGTCCCTGGGTTGGTCTAACAGAGGTAAAGCCCGAACATTACCTACAAGTGCCTTATGTAGCATATCTGTCATTTGAAGAGAATATCATTTGAAGAGAATATCTATCATTTGCAGTATAGAAAACAAACATTGTGTTTCCAAACTCATGTTTTTATGGGAAACACCAAGTAGCTCATCTCTCTCGCTCTTTATATAATTTAGAAGCTGCCCAGCTCCAAACGACTCTGGACAGCTTACACTTTACAAGTAAGAAACAATAAAATAAAGTAACAGATTGTGGGTGTGTCCAGAAGAAGAACCATACAAACATCTGCTGAAGAAAATACTTGTGTGCAGTTTTTTCTCATCCAACCTGATTGAAACTTAGGATATTAAAATGTATGACCTTGACAATATCTCAAGCTGGCACTATTTCTCAAATACATTCTTCACTCAACATACCAAAACATTCAGTTATTCTTAGCAATATACTTGTTGCCAGCCATGTGCAGAAGAACAGAACATTAATGGTGTAGCGTGGAATCCAGGCATTGCCAGATGAAAAGTACATTTGCTTTCCTGAAAGAAGTCTTCAGGCCTGTGGCTGGGGTACGATTCCTGTGCGAGGAGCTCTGGTATAATATGGCCTGTAGGAGTAGCTTGGACCAATGAGAGAGCATCCCAAGGCTTTATAAGGGATCTCATATATCTATATTTGTTGTTCAAGCACTCTCTAGAGCTCTCCGAGTACAGCTTGCTTAGTACATTAACCAATAAGGTTATGCTTGGTTACTTTCACTGAATATGCTCATTTACTGAATGGCTGGAAGCTGCAGGTGATTTGAAAAGGGATGCTAATGTGCCAGAGCGAAGGACTGCATTTTGAACATGCGGCTGCTTTCCTTTCTCTTTTTCAACCATCTGGAATGCTTCCTGGGAGACTCCACTTAGAACCAGAAAATCAATGTGCTTAAAAATCCACTTCAGCTTTGCCTATTCTGATATTTGTACCTTGTGAGATGTGGGGGTTCAGCATGAAGTAGCATTGGAGGATTCGGTATTGAATGTTCAGACTAGGTTTCAGGCTGAAGCAAAGGCCAAAAAGCTTATTTGGTCACCTTTGGAATCCATGTTTCTTCTGGGCATAGCAGCAGATGACAACCTGAAAGACTATTTCTGCTTGGGTTCGATTATCTGTTAGTAGTCACGCTGAATGTATGTTTCCTATCAACTCATTCCCCCCATTCCTAGGAGAAAATAGCCAAATTTAGAATTAGGAACTCACAAGTACTAGTCACAGATTTGTTTTTAATGGCCTCCCTTATTACTTCTTGGATTTTTTTCACTGGTTGTATTGTATAATTTGCACTCAAATTCCACTTGAGATAAAACCTGGTAATTTTGGGATATTTCTGTATCCCATGCAACTAGCTAGTCCTACCCATTTTCCTTTCATCTGATATGCCAATGGCCCCTTTTAAACCACTGTCATTTTATTAATGGGAAAAAACTGCATTCATCAAACGATCTCAGTCTGGGGATAATTTAATGTAGCCTGAAAGAAACTTACTCTCTTGATTTTAAGGAATGGATGTAGGATATGAGTTTGTTAATTATTTGTGAAAACCTCTGTGTAAAGATCAATATGTTGATATAGGGTCTAGATTTAATGATAAGCTAATGCCTAATTCACCCCTGTTTATTTTTCAGATTTGGGGAGAAAGGATAAAGTGGTGCCTGATACAGTCTCTGCAGCTGTATGATTCCATGCACTGATTTCTGTAATGTGCTTGCAGCAAAATCCCCTGAAAGTAAGTCCTAAGATTACAGTTAGGATTGTTTTCTATAATTGGGATGGATGGATGGATGGATGGATGGATGGATGGATGGAAGGAAGGAAGGAAGGAAGGAAGGAAGGAAGGAAGGAAGGAAGGAAGGAAGGAATGAATGAATCCAGGGGTATAGACCTGTAGTAATCAATTATTCTAATTGTCACCAAATGCAAAAACTTTTCAAATTGTGGGGAGCACCAGGCACATCCACATCTTCAGACCAAGCTATGGTGAGTGCCTTTGCAAGAAGCAGAACTAAGCAAGTTGTTTGCAGATGAATGTAGGAGAGGATAAGCCCTAATATTAAACATCTATATTAGGAAAAGAGAAGCCACGAATAAGAGCAGAATGAGAGGACTTGCCTAGGGGTATTAAGCAACAAAGTCCCGGACATGAACGCGGCACTAATCTGCTGAATTCCAGACCTCTAAAGAAAATACACGCTGTGCGCTCTGGAACCCGTATTTCATAGGGAGTGAATCTTTTGAATCATCACAGGACGTTTCAGCTCTGTAAGAAGCCCTGCAGTGGCTGAACAATGCATGAACAGCGGCCGCCGTTTCTCTCTCTCTCTCTCTCTCTCTCTCTCTCTCCCCCCCCCCTCTCTTTCTGTTGCTAAACACGCTTCCTTCTCTCTTGCTTTCTCTCAGGCAGAGTCGAACAGAACATCCAGCCTTATGGGGTAGAGATTGCCGGTGGCATCCCGTCGAAGACTTGGTCCATCAGCTTTTAAAAACAGGGCAGCTTTCAGGGAAAAGTCCTAACCTGTCGTTTAGAGGAGCAGGAGAGGGAGGTATTTCTCCAAAAGAGTTACTTTGAAGAAGAGCTCTTACCTTGGGCTCACCCCAAGATTCTGCAGAGTGGAAAAAGAGTGGAAATATAAGAACAAAGAGCTTGGCCTGATGCTGCAATGAAACAGTAATTCCAGGTAAGGGGCTCTCTTCTTCTTCATTTTCCAGCAAGGAAGTTGGACGGGGGTGAGATGGGGGTCCTTTTTTTCTTTAGTGGAAAGCTTAGAGGTGGGAGAGAAGAGCTCGTTTCATACCATGCAGCTGAATGGGTCGATTCTGCCATCATCTATAAAACCTCCTTCTTTTGCTGCTAATTTTTGACAGGTGAGAGTATTTTTTTTAAGAGAGGTGCAGGAGGTAAGGTGGAAGCATGGAGCCTCCTGTGCCACCCGTAGACTTGTTTCTTTTGCTTCACTGGCATCTCTGATCAAATGGGCTTTGCAGGTTTGGGAAACACTACAGTGATCTGCAGAACTTATGAATGGAGGCAACATGTAAGCGTTCAAGCCGTGGGCAACGCCGCATCTCACGGCCTTCCTTTATCTGAAAAGATGGTCTGTCGCTCGCTTCAGTGCTGGAGTTAGACTGCACGTGCCACAAGCAACCCTGCTAGGAATGTCAAAATGTTTGCGCGGTGAGGCTGAGGGAGGAGAAAAGGGTAGGACTGGTCAATATTCCTGGCTTCTTTCTTTCCCCGGACTTTTCCCCAGGAGAAAAATCTTGGGGAATTCTCCTCTCCATCTCCTTCACTTCGGGAAAACGGTCCGTTTCTTCTATCCGTTGCTCTCCCACAAAGACTGGATTTACAGACCCAAGGCTCCATTTCTCGCCTGCCGTGCTTTCTGGCCTATTTGGACCTGCTGTTTTGCCCACTTGTTCTGGGTCCAGCCTGCAGACTCAGAATGAACTCTGTGCTTTGGTAACTGAGCATTGAGCAGCCTCTGACCGTTTTGAGAATAGGCTTCCCCATCTATAATGGAATCCCGCTGCATAATATTCGATGGCCCAGACCTGGCGTGACTTCTGGTGAAGATACCAGCACTTTGAGCGCTCCCTGAACTCTATTTCTTTCCCTTCCTCCATCATTAGCTTATTGCTTCTTCTGTTCTCTGCCGGCAGAGCTCTTGGGTTCTTCCTAGAGAAAGAAAGAATTCGTGCCCCAGCTTGATTTTTTTAATGACTGGATAGAAAACTCAAACTCATATAGGAAATCAGTTTAGATGTCCTCAAAAGAGGACTCCCTGCAGTTAATTCTTACAGCTTGGCTAGATATGTTTGCATTCATCAGTGGAAATGCCCTCCCCCCTCATTCTCCCCCCCCCCCCCACGTTTGGGAATTAAAATAAATGCCTCCAGCATGTTTTGGCTCAAGGCTTGCTGGATCTTTAGGCAGCACAAGACAGCTACCACTGGTGGCAGACGCAGCAGGGTACAGTGGCATTATTCTTCCTCTTAATTATTCTTTCTTTTTTTTGGGGGGGGGGATGAAATTTGCCAACCTAGCAATTCGAAAGCATGCAAATTTTTGTTGTTGTTCAGTCGTTTAGTCGTGTCCGACTCTTCGTGACCTCATGGACCATAGCACGCCAGGCCTTCCTGTCCTCCACTGTCTCCCGGAGTTTACTCAAATTCATGTTCATTACATCGGTGATGCTATCTAACCATCTCATCCTCTGCCGTCCCCTTCTCCTTTTGCCTTCAGTCTTTCCCAGCATCAGGGTCTTTTCCAGGGAGTCCTCTCTTCGCATTAGCTGGCCAAAGTATTTGAGCTTCAGCTTCAGCATCTGTCCTTCCAATGAGCAGTCTAGACAGCATATTAAAAAGCAAAGACATCACCTTGCCGACAAAGGTCCGTATAATTAAAGCATGCAAATGCAAGTAGATGAATAGGTACCACTTCGGTGGGTAGGTAACAGCTTTCCGCGTGCATCATGCCGGCCACATGACTGTGGAAGCGTCTTCGGACAACGCTGGCTCTTCGGCTAACAAACGGAGATGAATCGGACACGACTGCACAAATGTGCGGGGGGAGCCTTTACCTTTATGAAATGGTATACACCGCCCCTAAGTAACTTGCTGAAATTCAACTCTAGTTTGTTTCTCTTTGTGAGAGGGGTTGGAGAACCACGTTGCTTTTTGTTTAAAGTACCACCTTTTCTTTTGTTTAAAGAACCACCTTGGGCTAGTCCTGTTAGTCCTGAGCCCTTTGGGTCCCCTCCACCGGTGGCCTTTGTGCTGCTCTTGGACTGGCTCTGTGCCAGCATTATCACAGCCCATCATCCTCATTGGATAGTAGAGCCCATGATTTTTCAGCTCAGTGGCGGCCCAAGAGGGATCATTGCAAAAGCATTTCTGAAGCACAGCGTAGGAGTTGGACACAGGCAATGTCCCATTCCTAGGAGGAACAACCACTTTGTCCTGCCTCCTCAGCTCTCCCTCCAGGAGTTGAGATGCCATATTGTTCCATGCACTGTTTCATCCGTCTTTTAAGAGTGAGTACAGGGACTCTTTGCATCCCCCCTCACAGTGGCTGGAGATTTTTGTTTGAATAATAATTGCAAAATCAGATGGAGATGAAACTCGGACAAGGCTTTGTCTACCAATTTTTGTGTTCCCTGTTGGTCAGCCGGAGGAAAAGTTGGTTGGCAGTTCCTATTGTGGCAAGAATAGAGATGGTGAGGACACCTGCAGGCTACTGTGCATTGATCTACGAGAGCTTGGGGAATGAAAACGGTGGCTGTGTGGAAATGCCTTTAAAAGGTAAAGGCTCCCCCCGCACATCTGTGCAGTCGTGTCCGACTCTAGGGGCCGGTGCTCATCTCCATTTGTTAGCCGAAGAGCCAGCGTTGTCCGAAGATGCTTCCGCGGTCATGTGGCCGGCATGACGCGCGCGAAATGCCTTTAGTGGGGGCTAATGGAGCTGTTGCACAAATTGGGTGTTGTCATGCTCCAGTTTGCATTTTTATTTCCTTAATTGTAAGCACCTGAGGGCATCATCCAGGTCAAGAGTACTGTGTGCTTCAATAACCTCATCCTCCCTGCAAGGGCACGAAGTTAAAAAAAACAAACAAACAAACCAAAACCACCTTCTATTACAGTGAACCTATGTATCAGGTAAGTACAATTGAAATCTGAAGCAGGATGTCATGCAATACCATTACCAGTGAGTGAATCCTGTTGAGTGGGATTGATCTTCTGACAGAGAGATCCAGGTTACTTTGGTTCGACAAACATCTATTATGAGTATGCTGGAAGGCTTCACCTTAGGTTGCTGGCAATTGGGTCATAAGTCTGAAGTTTTTGTTTTTCATGTTACTCACAAGACCCTTGGCTTGGCTAGAAAGTGTGCTTGGCTAGAAGGATTGGCCTGAAAACTTATCCTTGGGCACAGAAGCATTTTTCCTTAACTTCTAGTTTTGTGCATCCCCTTGCTTTGTCAGAAAGCCTCCCACATGTTCGTTGACAGCTGTCTTTGTTCATGTCTTGGACCAGAGGGAGATTGATAAAGCACAGTGTTTCTCAAGCTTGGCAACTTTAAGACGTGTGGACTTCAACTCCCAGAATTCCCCAGCCAGCATATGCTGGCTGGGGAATTCTGGGAGTTGAAGTCCACACGTCTTAAAGTTGCCAAGCTTGAGAAACACTGATATAGCAGAACAGGATGCTAAGGATGTGGGATAAAGCACCAATCTTTCTCTTTAACTGTCATTCTAAATGTAAAAATGGTTTTTGTTGCAATCCTCAACAAAACAACACTGTTAGCAGTATCAAGATTGCCCTCTTCTGGCAGCATTTTATAATCCCCAGAACTTTCCCTTGAGTAAGTTCCATGTTCAAACAGGGCTTACCCCTTTCTTCTCTTGGGCATATAGATTCAACTGAGCCAAAAAGTGACAATTGGATCGGGAACAGCTGCCAGGCAGTGATCAACAGTAGCTTGGCATTCCTGCACAGAGGGATTTAGCACAAATGTCAATAGGAGAGGCACGCTCAAAATGAGGTTTCAAAGTTGTGCAAGTTTTATGCAAGTGTCATTTTCCAGACTCTTATTACCTGAATGGTGCTTCTCATCCTGATTTCACTATGGCTTTGATCTGCTAATTGGACAAGCAGATCAAGACTCACATAGTTCCCAATTCTCGCAGGTCTTGCAAGGTGTCAGGTGTGCTTAAAAGCATCCTTCAAGGCTCTATTCTACAATTAAGTCTCTGAGCTCATCTGGGGCAATGCACTTAATTGGCATCTCTTATCCTAACCTAAGGAAGGAGGTAATGGCAAACCACTTCCGAAAAACCTTGCCAAAAAAACTGCAAGGACTTGTTCAGGCAGTCTCCGAAAATTGGACACGATTGAACGGATTAAAAAAAACCCCTAACATAAAGCTTTTGCAGCCGCAGATGTTTCAGTAAGTTCCCAAGCTGGCTTAGAAACACCATGAGATGGGACAAAAAGAGCATCTCATATTAAGTATGGAGCATTCTTATACAGGTAGTCCTCGTTTAGCGACTGCCTCATTTAGCGGCCATTTGCAGTTACGACGGTGATGAAAAAGTAACTTTATGACCAATCCTCACATTGACGACATTTGCAGGTCTGTAAAGCAAAGGAAAGCTGAAGTAAGATTGTAAGCACAGTCACGGGTTCTCTTAGAGAACCGCTTCACTTAATGACCGAGTTGCTGGTCCCAATTGTGATCGCTAAATGAGGACTACCTGTAGTGAAATTCTAAGGAGATTGACATGCAAATAAATCTCTCTGAGTTCATCTGGATGTATTCCCTAGTAGATATACACATTTATAGGAAATCTTAATCAAGAATATAAGCATAAATTAGCACTGCAATATTATATGGTGCAATCCTATGCATGTCTACTCAGATGAAAACCCCTTCACATTTAGTTAGCTTTTGTTTTGTTTTGTTTCAGTTTGATAAGATGGCAGTCTTGCAGGTGTTATTGTAAGAGCGTTTGCTCTACCTTATCATATAGACAGAAGGTAACTCCAGGAACAGAGAGAGATACTTTTTTTTCTTGCTTCAATCTACCCTAATAATCATGAGCTTACTTTCATTCCTGCCAGACATTTGCCAATACAATGTGTTAGTTTACAGGATCCAGGTTCTAAAGTAATTAGTTTTCTTTCAGGTTTTAAAAAAATCAACTACTTCCATGTATGTATGTATGTATGTGTGTGTGTGTGTGTGTGTGTGTGTGTGTGTATACATACACACACACACACATACATACACACACACACACACACACACACACACACACTGGATACACACACACACACACACACACACACACACACCATTCCCTACATCTTTGTAAAGCATGCAGGCTTGTTGTTGAAACAGAGTGGAAGATAGAAACTCTGAGTATTCTATAATATTATTTTGAGGATGGAATAAAATAAATGGAAATTGAATAAAAGGTGCAGCAGAGGTTGCAGAAGGATTATTTTGGTGTCTTTGAGTCATTGTTGACTTCTGGTGGCTGCCTAGACTAGTCCCTGCAGTTTTCTTGGCAAGGTTTTTCAGAAGTGGTTTGCTAGACTAGAACTCACGGTCTCCCGGTTTCTAGCCTGGTGCCTTAACCCCTACACCAAACTGGCTCTCAGCAGGAGATTAGTAACCATACAAATAGAATTAGAGAAGAATCAAGGCTTCCCCAAGACATTTTGCCACATGAAGAGCAGGATATTTATGTTTTGTGTTTGAGTGGATAGCGGATTGGTAGTGAGCCTTCTGCGCTGACAATGTGGCTAGGACAGGGACAGCATCTTATTGAAAGATGCATTTATGGGGAGGCCTGTAGCCAACCTCAAGGTTTCCCTCAGAAAAAGTTTTGTTGTTTATTCGTTCAGTCACTTCCGACTCTTCCTGACTTCATGGACCAGCCCACGCCAGAGCTTCCTGTCGGCCGTCACCATCCCCAGCTCCCCCACGGTTGAGTCTGTCAGTAGGGGGAAGTTTATCTGATCTTATAAAGACAACTTGTGACTCAGGGGTGCAGAGAAAATTTATGGGACACTCCTAGTTAAGGATGCAGGAGAGGGCACCAGGTCTTGAATGCATTGCTGCCACCTCTCAGAATCCACTTCTCTTCCCTCTGCCCATCAGCAGGCTTTTAGCAACCCAGAATGTGAAGGACAGGGAAACCAAAAGCTGAAAAGATTAAGAGAAGGAATCAAAACTGATATTTTATGCTTTAATGTGAGCCCCTGGGGGTGGGCAAGGTCAAGAAATAGATGTAGCAAGGATTCCAGAAATGCTCTTTATCATTGCAGGGTAGAATAACAGAATCTTGAAAGCCCGTCAGAATTTCTCACTACTCCATCTTATACCAAACAAAACCAAGGGGGAAGGGTTATTTTGCGTTTCTTTCTTATGCTGTCCTCTTTCTCGGGCCTGAGAAATCTGTTCTGAAACTCTCTCCATAACGGATCATTGCTCCCTTCCTGCTTCCCAAGTCAGGTCAACCTTCTTTCACTCTGAAACCACAATGGTGGAAACAAGCTGTCATGGAGAAGCAGCCCAATAATTGGAAAGCAGCCTGAGTTGGGTGATGAAAATATTTTCGTCATTCCATATACCCAAAGCTGATATCAGAAACCATTTCCATCTCCTAATAATCAGATCTGAACCAGATGGTGACGGGTGGTTCTGGTCCTCTTCATTTCCAGCTTTTGACTGATAAGAATTGTGGTTGCAGACAGTCATCTTGGTCGCCATTTTACCTTTTATATTTATATACTGTTGTTTGCTGTTAGATGGTTTTCTGTTTTTTCTTCTTGTTGATTTATTGTATGTTTATGTTGTACGCTGCCCAGAATCACTCTGTCTGAGTTGTGCGGCCTTATAAATCTTGAAATAAATAAATAAATAAATATCTCCTTGCATGCAGCTTTGGCTGGTATTTGCTTTAGATTTATGTACTTCCCAATCCATGGTAATAACAATTTGCTGCTCTTGGGATTTAATTAAGGTTTCCTCTCCTGTCTCAAGAGAAAGAGAGAGAAGAAGGAGAGAATTGCTATTGTCTCTGCACCTTTTCTTCACTTTTCCTTCCCTTTCAGTCATTACCACTTTTTCTGCCTTTGAGTGTCATTTCAGCCTGTATTTATAAAATCATCATACCATATATACTTGCGGATAAGACGAGAATTTTAGGTGCCAAAATACACCCCAAAAATTGGATTTGGCTTATCCGTGGATGGGCTTATCTGCAAGTACATAAGGCAGCATTTCTCAACCTTGGCAACTTTAAGATAGGTGGACTTCAACTCCCAGAATTGTGCTGTGCTGACTGGGGAATTCTGGGAGTTGAAGTCCACCTATCTTAAATTTGCCAAGGTTGAAAAATACTGAAAAAGGTAAAACAAGTACCCGTATATCCTGTATATATTCATGTATAAGCCCATCCAGGGATAAGCCAACCCTCTAATTCAGAGCTTTCCAAACTTTTCATGTTGGTGACACACTTTTTAGACATGCATCAGTTCGTGACACACTCTTACAGCAGGGCACAAGGCAGGCACTAGGACCTGCGCAGAATCACAGCAGGTTTGGAGGCATCAAGGCACAAGGCAGGCACTAGAACCTGAGTGGAATCCTGGCAGGGTTCGGAGGCAGCAGCAGCCGCGACACACCCAGACACTGCAGCCGACACACTATCGTGTCCCGACACACAGTTTGGAAAGCTCTGCTCTAATTTTTAACCAAAATACCATGAATACCATCATTCCTGCTACACAATTAGGTCCCCAAATCCTGAGATTTGGCTAATTATCCCACTGCAACCAGTTGCTGCTACCCTGCTGGGAGGTGAAGAGGTTTGTGGGGCAAAAGCAGACGGACCCCATCTTAGGCTCATCTCTTCCTTGGCCACTGTGCCACTGACGGAATAAGGGTTTCTCCATGCTGTGTTGCACTGAAAGCTCTGTCATCACATAACTCCTGGGGGAAGGAGGATAGGCTTCTATTCTAGCTGAAGGGTATATTATAGAAACCTGTGCTGGAGGTTGAAGTGTTCTCTCTCTCTCTCTCTCTCTCTCTCTCTCGAGAGAGAGAGAGAGAGAGAGAGAGAGAGAATATCCCTGGCAGCAGGAATATAACCTAAACAAGGATTAGTGAGGCAAGCTAAAGAGTCAGTGCATTGGATCTGCACCTCCAACACCCCTTCACTCATGGTGCTCATGCACCAATCCACAACTCTGCTCATCTCTTGAAAGGTTGTGTTGAACTCTGAGCAAGATTTAGTGAGTGCATCTGCCAGCACACCTTCTGAAGGGGCGTGTTTCAGTTCAATGAGTCCCTTTCTTGAGCATCTTACATAGTGGTACTTGGTGTCTATGTGCTTCAGTCTCTTCTTCTGCACCCTTTCTCCATTTGCCTTCTTCAGTGGCTGACATCTTTTCAGTGTCCTCCCATGTGCGAGGTTCTTCTGCTTGTCCTGTCTTGGTAATGTAAACAGCCCTTGCAGTGAAACCCGTTTCTTGGACCTCTTGGAGAATCTGAGCTGTGGTGCCTCAGTTTCTGCTTCTGACTCTGCCATGCAGTCAGATTCCCGATGTGTGGTGAGGACCTCTTTCAAAGCCGGAGGTCTCTGCTTTCTCTTTGCCTGACATGGGGAACAAAATCTAACACTGCATGGTTGTTCTCTCCCCCGCCCCCATCAAAATAAACAGTGCTTTAGTGGTTTGTGTGGCAGGATCTAAGTTCCTGTAATCCCTTGCAGTATTATGAATATCTAACCATCACTCCTTCCTCACATCTGCAGTTCCGCAGAAGAAGAAAAGAAAAAGAAAAAGCTCCATCATTTCCCTTTGCCAACAATGAACTTGTAAAACAAAGCTGAATGAACAAACCAAACCAAACCAAACCAAACCAAACCAAACCAAACCAAACCAAACCAAACCAAACCAAACCCATCCTAACTTTTCAGCATTCCACTGATGAACTTGAAAAAAAAAAGTATCCCGGAGGGGAGTGATCAGTTTCTTCTTTCTAAAACAGTTCCCCCCTCCCCCAAACTGCTTCAGTGATCCTGTCAAGGATATTCCTTACTTAAGTAGTATTTAATTTCCAAATGTTATTGCTGCACTATGCCTAAACAGATCTCCAAGAAAAGAAAAGAAAGATGATGCTACATTCATTTAGTGATATTCTGCAAAGATAAGGTGATTTATAAACCCCTTCTAGAAAAGGAAGCATTCATGTCTTTAATGAAACATGCGTCTGTGACTTATCAATATTCCACCGGATTTTTCATATAAAGGGTCACGTAGATACTGTCAAGCATAGGACAATTTAGAAAGTTAAAGGAGTTTAAAATCCACCTGAACACTGATGAGTATTGATCCAATCTATACAACCCAGTGAGAGACAGAGCAGTAAATACAGAACTACTCTTTTAGGGATTTTTTTTAAAACTGCAGTTTATTTTACCATTTATGATGAACGAAAGTTGCAGAGAACAAATATGCATTAGGCAGTTATCTTTCACTCATTATCTGAACATAATTTTTGGTTTGCAGTTAGGGGAAGATTTCTCTCCTATAAAATAGAACTGCTTCAGCCTCAGCTCAACCTCAACTACTAATGTCTTCTTTCGGTTCTAAGATTGCAAAGAGGACAGAAAGAGTGCTGGGATGGGAAGGAGCAATATAGACATACAGATGTATGCTGAGCTTTTGGCTGACAGACAGAACAACAAGCCATGTCCTATATTCTGACATGTCAGCCTAAACACCGTCAACCCTGTTATTACATGAAGTATGGAATCCATATGTTTAGTGTCATACGTGAAATGAAAGCTTCAGGATAGTTAAGAGGCAGTAAGAGCCATGTCTGGAGGTTTTTCTTTATTGCATTGTATGCCAGGAGGCCAATCCTTCAGGAAATTGTAACAAAAAACATCAGTTCAGTAATTTGCTGTCCACAGAATACAGGTCTGGTGAATTATGAACAGATGACCTGACTATGAAATCAGAGTTAGATTGCAGATTGTATGTTCTCAGTAATGTATCTCTTTAGTAAGGTAGATTTTAAAGTCATTTACCATATTCACCAGGAAGAAAAAGTGCTAAAAGGTCTCTTGCTTTCATGTTGCCTCTATCTTGAAGTCACCTTAGAGACTGTTGTTGCAGAGAGGAGTTTGGACAAAAGGGAACATGACTGCTCAGGTGCTGGTTCTAATCAGGCTGGGAATCTTATTATAATATCTGTAGTAGCTGAAAGGATTCTACTACTGATTCCATAGATAGAATGGAAATACTTCAAAAAGAAGCACCAAATGCATGTAGAAAGGGGACTGGGCTTCAGTCACAAGGTGCCATCTTGACTTTTTTGACACCTTCCTCCCATATCTTCACCCTGGATGCTCCTGACCAAATATCTGCTTTTGAAGCCAAGTCAGCAGAGCAGCCCTGCTTCTTGTCTTCCCTCTTCTACAACGCAGAGGAATGGCATCTGGATGACAGCTGGAAGAGAGGCAAAAGACTACTTTTCACACTGTGTTTGTGTTTGCATGAGACTCTTACTCATGGTTAACTGAATCATGGTTTACCAAATTGATCCAATTTTCTGGGTTCACATGGCACACTGGACTATGACTAACCATGTCCTAGGCTAAAATAATGGGTGACTAGATTATTGTTCAGTGTGCCAAGTGTATACAGCCTCTGGGTATGCCTGTTCAGATGATTATGAGAATCTAGCTTTCCTGGGGTATTGAAAAGGTATCTAGATGTCTACATGTGAATAAGGGGAGTCGATATTATTATTTTATTATTTATTAGACTTTTATCACCGCGCCATCTCCCCCACAGGGGACTCTGGGCGGTTTACAAACATAAAAATTAAAATTCTACTAAAAATATACAATACAATATATAATTACTTATTATTATAAATTAAATAGAAAATCCAAGCGGGCGATCTCAACCAACCTAGGACCCACATGATCTTAAAAGGGCTCTAAGACACCAACCATACCCATGAAGAGCTATTCCTATGATATGATTGTAGTAGACCTGTTCTCTCCATTGCATTATTCCTGTCCTCTTCATGTGAAGAGCAACACTATCCATAGAGTCTTCTGCCACTTATACACAAGACAATTAGTTCTGCTGTCCATCATCCCCTACACATAAAGGACAATGAGGATGAAAGGAAGTGAAATAGGAGGGCAGAATTAATACAATGGTTTTCATTCCCCCTCCTTATTAATTGACTTTACATAACTTTCTGAAGAAGGTGTATGCCCCATTTACCTTCATACCTAGTTAATCCAGAGTACAGATCATATGTACAGGCATACATGGGTTGAGTGAATGCTGTGGACTGATGAATGGATATTCAGTTCATGTAACCAAGGAACAAGACCATTTTGTGTCAGCCCACCTTTCTTTTTCTAGGAAGGGTAGTCTTAACCTTCCTTTCCCTTTGAGGCAACAGTCAAGGGAAGCATTGATGACCCTTTATGCTGTATTTACTTCCCTCAGCAAACAAAACCACCCCACAGCCACCCTCCCTTCCTTGTGTGCAGTGACTGCCCTTTGCTGCTGGAGCAATTCCCTACCGGCAGAGCAACACATTCATGGATTAATTTGGGAGGCTAAAGAATATGATCCATAGAGTCAAACTCCTCTGTGAAATAACCTGCTATGGATGTCTCAGCAAAACGGGGTGGAATGATTCTCTGAAATCTAGGAGTATCAAATCTGGGCTGCAAAAATCTGGATAGCAATTGGATGCCAGATCAGGTAACCCTTTACCGTGTGGGCTTTCAGGGAGTCACAGCAGTAAAAATCCCTCTGAATAGGACTTCTGCCCCATTTCTTCCTTCTTTTGTTCCACATCTCATCTCATTAAAACTACTCCAGGCATAATGCGCCTATCTCATTTATTTGTTTGTTTCAATTCCCATTAAAATCCTTGGGTAACCAGTGACCATGGCAAATACGGATGACTCTATGGATCCAAAAAAGGAGCCCGAAACAGCTGCTTGTGAGCCACCAATTGCCCATTCCCGATGTCAAAATATCAAATACTGGTTTTAAACACATTTGAAATTTGTTCAAACATTCAGTCAATTTACAGTCTTGATGGGCAAACACCCATGAAATGACAGGGCCTAGAAAGAGATTAATCTTTTCCTGGGACTAAAAGCCATTTTGGTGGAGTTGAGGAGGAAGCAAGAAGTAATTTCAATCCTAATTCTGCAGGCTTCCCAATTGGGGGGTCTCTGCTGGTAATCTCTGGGCACTGGTTGGGGCCTTTTTGTTTACTTTAATTCCTGCATGGACTGGATCCAGAAGGGGGTCCATTAGCCATGATGAAAAGGTGGAAAGATATGAACAAAAATGTTGAACTGATTGCTCTAGCTACATGTCGGTCGATACCACGAAAGAATGCCAGAGGCTGGTGAGGTAGAAATTTCCTTCACAGAATTCTTGCTGAACGTTCTGCTTTTTTCTACGTTTAATTATATTTTCTACACACTTATCTGGACAGACAGCACTCTTAATTGGCCTATCAGTTCTGCCTTAGCTTTCTCTGCTCCCATTTAAAACACTGGTGCAAATTTGGCAGCCTTCTTATCCTGTGGTAATGAGATTGATCTGATGTGATGTTGCACAATTGAGTTAGAAGAAGAGTTTCACATCTGAACTCTTTAAGAATTCTCAGGTGTATCATCTGGATCAAATGAGCTGTCATTTGGGAGTTAACCCCTTTTCACTCCCATTTGTTTTATTTTCTTCAACTTCTTTCTAAGTATCATCTTCTCTCTGGAAAATGTTTGCATTTTTGTTCTTATTGGTTGGTCATCTATATCGGGGCTGGAGCTGTTATACCATACTTACCTAGCTTTTAGGCTGACCATATTTCAGGATGGCAAAACGGGACAGGGTCTTATGTAATATTCCGTATTCATGAAAAAGACAGGGGTCCCCTCCCCCTGGTCCGCGTGATTGGCTCCTGCCTGCAAACCCCGCCCCCGGTCCGCGCAATTGGCTCCTGCCTGCAAACCCTGCCCTCCAGTCCGCACAATTGGCTCCCACCTGCAAACCCTGCCCCCGGTCCACGCTCCGGTTTGGATCCTCCTTCCGTGCCATTCCTGCCGGGTTTGAAAAATGGGACAAAATTGAGATTTTTATGAAAACGACGGGACAGTTGAAACATGCTAAAAAAACGGGACTGTCCTGTTCAAAATGGGATGTATGGTCAGCCTACTAGCTTTGTTGGCATTACGCCACCCAGAGTCGCTTGTTTGTGAGATGGGCAGCTATATAAATTTGAAAAACAAACAAACAAACAAACCTTCACCTGTAATTTTGTCTCCCTGCAGGAAGCAGAAAGAAAGGTGTAAACTTAAATTCATAAATAGTGCAGGATGGGAAGACAGCCCAAAGTACCTTTCTGGAAGGACCTTTCTGGAAGGACCTTTCTGGACGGGGATAGATAGAAAACTTTTTTTTTAATGTGGAGGTGCATTTGGAATTTTGAGAGCATGTAGTGAGTAAAGTCACAATTCCTAGTGGGCATGGTCAATCACAAAACATCAATTTATCAGAAGACAAGCTTAAGTTGTATTTACACAGCACATGTAACCTGGCAATTGAATTAAATTACTTTGGAGGTATACAGAATACACTGAACTATAAACAAGACAAACAGTTTAATTCTGTAAGACAACTTATCAGGAAACAGTCACTCAACATCTTCCAGCTCATATGTATGCTGTTTTAATCTGATTGGAATTGGAAGGAAAGAAATAGATCCAAGCAGAGAGCCCTAACTATATCCAGAGGCTTCCTCTTTATGTCTCTGGGGGCTAACAATATGCTGCTGTGCGACTTGATTGAAAATGGCCTGATAACAAAATGCGATTTATAAAAATTATTTACAGCTTTCTTTAAAAAAACTAATTCTCCCTAATATTAGGCCTAACAGATTTGGGCTGCAAAACTCCTGATGATGACTAGAGGGTGGGATAAGAGTTAGAATATTATCTTTGCTGCCATCTACTGGTCATCCAGATTTGTGCAGCCCAGAATTAGTGACTTTACTTAATGTGCAATCAGAACAAGCCTATCTGAACAAGCAACTGATTGGGTGAGTAATACAGAACGAAATAATCATAATCTTCCCAGTTGGAAATGCAATCTGTAAACTTCCGAACATTCAACCATTCTCCTCTTGTATTATCCTGGATCTATTTATAACCTTTCTGATACTAAGGGGGGTGACTACTCCTTTGGCGCAAACCAGGACCTGGCTCTGATTAAACACAAACCACTAAGAGTCAAGATGCAAAGCAAATGATAACAATTAAGTTATCCTTAAAGCCAGCTTAAATAAGCAGGACACGGGCTTTTTTCTGGCACTAATTTAAGGTTTAGCAAAAAAAAATTAGGTTGAAAACATACTTGTTCATGTACCCCAAGAAGCTACTCCATGTGTAACTTATAACTGAGCAGCCATTTGATTTCACATAATTCTCAGTCCAGGTCCTACGTTCTGTCCAACACATCAGACCAGGTCACTCAACATTGTCTTAACTGTCTGGGTGAGATATTGCTTAATTATTATTCCAGTGGGGGACAGATACATGAAAAGGCTCTCCAATGTTTATCAGGCTAAAAAAAATTAATAGCCTCTTAGGGATTTTACAACTATAGGACATAGTCAAGACACCGCAATAAATATTTCTGTGTGTCCCAGTCAGTGAGTCTGCATAGCTGTTGCTTCATACTTACAAAACAAAATTAATGCCAGAGGTGGCGTTGTGTAAGCCAGCAGTCTGGCTCTCCCTCAGAAAGTGGCAACTGGCTGTGAACAGCCCAGCACGTTTCAACGTCTTTAATGACTTTGTTTTCAGTTAGATAGAACTTCATTGTACGACTCTGATCAATCCGAAGCATTGCAAATTGCCTTTGATCAAACTGAAATAACATTATAATAATTATTGGCATCATGAATTCATCATGAATTAATTAATTAATTCTAAAACATCAACCTTTTTTTGAACCCTTTGAGGTAACTGGTTTAATGCCCCAAATGACTCTAGCTATACATGCTATATAAGTAGCTGTTGGGCTGCTCCTTAGAAATTATGGCATTGGCCAGATGTTGTTTGGGATGGAGTAAGATATTAAGAAAACAGTTGATCAAACAGCCTGCTGGACAGCTGTTACCCATTTCAATCCATTTAAAAGAAATGAGAGAAGCTGGGTATAATAGGATAATTTTAAAGAAAATGCTTTCATGGGCTTGCACAAAAGAAACTATACAATATGTTTGATGTTTTGTGTGAATCCCCTATGCATGAGATGACAACATAAGATAGTCATGTAGACAAACTATCCAGTGTTTATACATGTCAGAAGATTCTATGTTACATTAGTTTGAATGCTTGCTTCAATATACATGTGTTGATCTAGTAAGTCAGATATGTTGGTGGAAAGAATCAACGTTTGTACATGCAGCTTATATAAATATTGATGCTAATCTAAACCTAAATGGCGCTGCTCATCTGTGTCCATGTAACCGGCCAAGTATTCTTTTAATCTAGAATTGTGATGTTATTCCTTCTTGCATTCTCAATGAAAATCCAGAATGGGAATAGATGACTAGAGGTGAACAGAGTTTATTCAGACCTATTATTGCTAACATGAAGCTTGTTATCAATTGAAATCAAACGTTTAACTTGAGTTGGAAGAACTGAATCCATAGGACTGAGTAAGATTATTGAAAATAAATTTATAGTTTAATGTAATAAGCTGTTGCTACTATATTTAGATTTATATATTTACTATAGTAGAAGTATAGATTTAATAATAGTAAGTATTCCATCAGCCTAATCTAAAATGCCTCTATATAGCTGCTTCATGAACAATGTGGAAAAATCAGAAAGGGAACTCAATTATTACCCTCTATTTACCTTGTTGTATAATTTAGACTACAAATTCCAGGACAGGAGGGAAAGGGGAGAAAAAAACAGCAAGAAAAATCAGGCATGCTAAGAATCAGATATGGTCAGGGTAACCATAATTGTGTAACTTTGAAGATTAAATGCACAAAGTAATGTGGTAATACCTGAAAACTTAAGCTAAACTATGTCCATCTTGCATCTCATCAGCTATGCAGTTCTAGAAACTCATAGAGAAAGTCTTGGGTCAACATGACATCTACAGCTTAAGGGAGGCATGAAGGACAACAAATGTTTAGAGCAGCAGTCAGGAAGATAAAGCAACAAGTATTATATCCAGAGCATCATAAAAAGGTAAAGGTTCCCCCTGCACATTTGTGCAGTCGTGTCCGACTCTAGGGGCCGGTGCTCATCTCCGTTTGTTAGCCAAAGAGCCAGCGTTGTCCGAAGACGCTTCCACAGTCATGTGGCCGCATGACGCGCGCGGAACGCTGTTACCTACCCACCGAAGTGGTACCTATTCATCTACTTGCATTTGCATGCTTTCGAATTGCTAGGTTGGCAAGAGCTGGAGCTAGTGCGGGAGCTCACTCCGTCACGCAGAGCTAGGGATTCGAACCTCTGAACTTGCGATCTTCCGATTGACAAGCCTGGCATCTTACCCGCTGAGCCACCACGCCCATCATACAGGCAGATTAATTTGTGTTTCAGTGGTCACTCTACAGTGCCTGCTGCCAAACTCATTGTTCTAATTTAATCCCGTGGTGTCAGCCTCTAAGAGCCAGTAAAATATTTACACACACACACACACACACACACACACACACACACACACACACACACAGAGCTGAGAAGGGGAGGAAGCAGCTGAGACCAATCTCTCCAGGCACTTTTTCCCCCTCATCATCAAACATCTCAAGCAACAGAGGTTTCCAGCCAAGCAGTCTGAATTCCTGTTGCAGCTCCCTAGAGGTGTTATGAACTTTGTTCTGCCAAATGATAAATGAATACACAAGACCATTTATTATGAATTACAACATCACCCCAGCCTCTGTCACTCTCTGGCCCAGGCCTTGCTTTCCTCCCCATTTGTTTAAAAAATTGTGAGGTTTTCACTGAATAACTGATAGTGCTGCTTCTGCACACATAATGTTGTTCAAATTTCTCTCTCTCTCCATCTCTAGTAGTGCATTCCTGCACTGAGGTGATGCCAACTGTAGGAATCCTCTTGAATTTTATATGGTTCCAATCATTCTTAAAATCTGCAGCTAATAACAGGTTCATAGAATGATAGAAATCATATGGTAGCATGTAGTAAGGCAGAGCTTTCCAAACTGTGTGTCGCAACACAAAAGTGTGTCGCCACACACAGCGTGGTGTGTTGCCACACCACCCAGAAGCGGCGGCACGTGCATGCACGGCGGCAGCAGCAGCGGCGCGGGATCAGCGGTTCCGCGTTTTAGCGGAGGCTGCCACCGCCGTGCACACGCGCACCGCCGCACACCCCCCCGCGCCACCGCCGTGCACGCGTGCGCCGCCGCACGCCCCCCCGCGCCGCCGCCGCCCTGCCGCCGCTGTCGCTGCTGGTGTGTCGCCAGCAGCGGCACTTTGGAAAGCCCTGTAGTAAGGATTCTGGAAGTCACAATGGGGAGACTTAAGGGCCCCTATATTTATCATCTCTCTTATAGTGAATATTTTATCCATCTCAGGGAATGGCTTAAGACATTCACTGTCCTTTACCCAAGACAAAAACCTGCTGGTTTCTCATTCCATGTACAGAAGTCAGTCGGACTATCAGTTGAATAATCTGTGATGGTCTTATGACTTCTGCTATATCTATTTAGGGCTCAGAACAGTAGTATACATACATCTGTCATCCAACAGAACAGAACATCTTAGGAGATCAACAGAAGCCACTGGGAGGCCACCATTCCTGTCCCCCAGCATTGGCTGCCTTAGGCAATTGCTTCATTCAGCCTCAGAGTATGGCCAGTCCTGATCTAGACCGATTTTACATATGCTTATTTGGAACAGGAACAGCTCCTGGTCTGAAAGGGCTCCTAGTCCCCTATGGTGAGCTCATCCTGGGTCATGGACCTCCCAGTCTATGGACTTACCAGATGGCAGGAAAGCCAGAAAGCAGTAGCATCCATACAGAATTACCTTAAATTTTTTCCCCTAATATAGGTTGGGACCATACAACAGACTAAACCAAAAAATAGTTTGCTTATTTATGGAGTAGTGTGAATTGATTATTTGTGGGCCTTAAGGCACCCATTTTGCCTTTAACTCACCAAACCCTTTCCAAATAAAAAAGAATGTGAATTTTTAACCCCCATACTGGGGATTCTGGGCTCCACATACAGCCTGTGGACCATAAGTCCAACCTTTAAGTTTGTGAACCTAACTAATTGCAATTAATCTGGTCAACCATGGATAAGCAAACCATAGCTTAGCATGCTATATGAACACAGCAACTGTGTCATGATGTCAGATCCTAAAGCTCTATTTTAGGCCATCAGAAATGTATTTATTTATTTTATTTTATTAAATTTATATTACCGCCCATCTCCCCCAGCGGGGACCCTTGCTGGGAATATTATGAAGAATGTAAGGAGTGGTTCCCATATACAGTTGCTCAGCAACCATTGGATTGGCAGCTGCTAAAGTGTTGTCCAGGTTAGGCTTTAGTGGTGGATCTTGCTCACTCAGTCCCATCATATACTTATACCCAAGTACATGGGCAAGGAATTGAAGCCTTAGGCACATCGAAGGGCAAAACAGTTGCACAGTTTATTGTATTTCTAGGCCATCATTAATTTATATATTTATTTTCTTTGCCATCCTTCATGCAAATTGAATTATTCTGACAAGCAGAGCCAAGGTCACGAGAGAGCACAAAAGGCAGACTGTAGTCCAATCGCATGCAATTGCTAATAGCCAAACTGATGATCTGGTTTACATGATTATATTAGCATGACATTTGGAAGGATTTTTTTTTAACCCATTCAGTTTTAGATAAATAGAATTGCAAAGAAAAAAATCTTTTATGAAAAAAATGTGAATTTAATCAGGGTCAGATTTTTTGCTTTTTGGTTAGCTTTAATTTTATCATGCAGATATAATGGGATTTACATGGTTTAGATTTTTCTTTCAGAAATGCCATTCAGCTGTGCACAAAAACCACAGACCTATCATTTTAATGCGTGCAAGGACTGCAGAAATTTAGAGCGTAGTTTGAAATGCTGGATTTTAAATGTCATCTTTTTCAATCTTATATTTGTTTCTCTTTCTACAGGCAAAGTTACAAGCATAATACTGTCAACCCAGGGCCTAAATAAATACAAAAACTAGGCATGGGGTTGCTTGATCAAGCCAACAGCACCATCATCTTGGAAGAACATATCTTAGAGAAGAAGCCACCATCTGGCTGGCATGCAGGCAGCCATGTCACCCCTAGTCAGGGATTCCAAGGAGGACCCAATGATGTTTTGATGGATAGCACCAAGATCTTGGGGGTCCAGATCATACTGATAATGGCCTATTCTCTCATCATTCTGCTGGGATTCATTGGCAACTCCTTAGTCATCTACATGATAGTGAGATATAAAACTATGAGGACTGTAACCAACTTTTTCATAGCTAACTTGGCCCTGGCAGACTTAATGGTAGATACGTGCTTGCCCTTTACTTTGGCTTACACTCTGCTGGATGAGTGGAAGTTTGGGGCTGTACTTTGTCATTTGGTGTCCTCTGCTCAAGCTTTATGTGTTCATGTATCTATACTCACATTAACCGTGATTGCTCTGGATAGGTACAGATGTATTGTTTTTCATTTAGACAGTAGAATATCCAAGAAGATCAGCTTCACCATCATAGCTACTACATGGCTGGTTGCTGTTCTCCTAGCTAGTCCACTGGCTATCTTCCGAGAATACAGATATGAAGAAATTCCATCCATCAATCTCAGAATAGCTGTCTGCTCAGAGAAATGGCCTTCTGAAAACAGAGATGCCACTATATACAGCTTATCCATGCTCATCCTGCAATATGTTTTTCCTCTTTCTATCATCTGTTATGCCTACATCAGGATATGGTTCAAGCTGAAAAGCCACATTAGTCCTTCTGCTAGAAATGACACTCACTGTCGCAGGAGAAAGACCACAAAGATGCTTTTCATGGTCGTTGTGGTGTTTGCTGTCTCTTGGCTACCCTTCCATGCTTTCCAACTTGCTGCAGACCTGGATCTGGCACTTGCCCTCCGTGACTATAAACTCCTTTATACAGTATTTCATGTAATAGCCATGTGTTCCACTTTTGCAAACCCTTTGCTCTATGGCTGGATGAATAAGAACTACCGCAATGGATTCCTTATGTTCTTCCGCTGCCAGAAAAAGCCAGAGAGATTATACACGGAGGGATCGATTCGAGGGCGGTCCTGCACGTTCAAGGCCACTACCCTGAATGGGAGCATCAAGCACTCCACAGGGGATGGACAGCTACCAACACAGGTTTAGTACACGGCAGCTTCATCTCCACACGGGGGCCGGAACCTCAGTGTGGCCCACCTAAAACTGTTGTCTTTTCTAAAAATAAAAATGTGTTGAATTGCCAGAATGCTGTCCCTGTCACAGATGAGAGCACCTTAACTATCTGTCCAACAAACCTTGTGTATGATCCATTCTGCTTTCCCACGTAAGTTAAACAATCCTTGCCTCTAATTTGTGTTTCCTGTTCCAAGCAGCAGAAACCATGTGGTGCAAGCATGCTTTAATTTATGAGAATTTACTTCTACTGCTGTATGAAGGAGAGGAGAAATAGCAGGCAGGATTATTTAAGTGCTTTAGGCACTTAGAAGGAATGAAGGTGTTTGCATCAATACTGACAAACTACAGGATCCAGTGACACTCATTAAATACACGGTGTTTCCTTTAATTTCTATTTCCTGTAGATTTTTTGCACTCCTCATACTAAAGCTGTACCCTATCATTTCTTTCACGGTCAGAGTTCCGGATACTTAATTATTATGGTTGTAGGTCAACAAAAAAACTGGAAAGAAAAAGATCTGTAACACATGGGTTCTGTGGAAAGTTTGTTTTAAAATAGCTAATACTAAGTTCTTAAATTATCAAAAAATTCCAAATTCACTTTTTGGTGTCCAGCAGAAAAGATTGATCCTGAATGTTAGGTTTTCAGGCTAGTAGCTTCTGATAGTGACAGCCGCACTGCATTCCACAATCACTTTCTGCATTTCACTCACTGGTTAAAAGTCCCTGTTAAAATCTTGTTCTTTAATAAGTAAATATTTATTTTTTGGGGGGGGGTTTGAAATTCCTGCTCTTTTTCATTATCGTGAGTATTCTTTCATATTATGAGGTTGCTTTTCTACCTTTCCTGCTTGGAGGAATGTAAGGTGTCCTTCATACCCTTCATTCTTGATAAGCGTTTTATTGCAAAGAAACATGTCCTATAATCTTTATTCCCACTGGGTGAATTAAGACGGGATAACTTCCACCTACTTGACCAATTCAGGTTGTGCATATATACATAGAAGAAAAGGTTTCCCCTGTCCTGAATTCTCAGTTCTTGCAGTGTTCCAAGTAATGATCAGGATAACTGCAGGAGGAAAGGTGGGCAACTGCAAAAAGCAACTGTGAGCATTGCTGCAGTCAGCAAAGCAGTCTCTCTAACTCAGCCTTTCTCGACTTTTTGACCCTGGAGGAACCTTTGAAATATTTTTCAGGCCTCAGGGAACCCCTGCACATTCAGGCTCAAATATAGGCCAGAAGTTACCAAATTATTATATTCGTTTCATGGGTAGGCCTGTATATATGCATTAACAGAGTTCTTAAACTAAAAATAAATAATGAAACTTACCTCTTTAATGTGAAGTTGCCTGAATTTGAAATAATTTTTTAAATAAGTCGTGGTCTCCCAAGGAACCCCTAGTGACCTCTCGTGGAACCCTCGAGTTCCACGGAACCCTGGATGAGAATCCCTGCTCTAACTGAAAATTATGTCATTCATTGCCAACTTGCTGTACCAGGCACACGGTCTCAGTTCTGCCATGGCTCCAGGTGATCTTTATCCAGAATTGTACAGAAATGCTACAGAATATTGATATCTTTGAGAATGGTGTTTGCTCCGGGTCCTCCTTGTGTGTAAATGAAATCTTCATTAGCTAAGGGAAAGGAAGGAGGCCAAAAGGGTTATAATGTGATTCAATGTGTAATTGATAACTATGTCATCAGGAGGCCCAGTGAAATGAATTGCTGCCAATGTACATTAAAAGATCTATCTGGAAGCAGCCTTGGAGTCTTTTCTTTTTTGGATCATAAATATTACTATATCTGTAACTATCTAAACATTATTTTGTCTTTTAACAGATAAAACACTAAAACATTTCATAACTTCTGAAGTCATTTCCCCTTTTTGACCAGAGAGAAAGAGAGAGAGATGCAAATGCTCCAAAATATACTGTGAAATAACATTTCATAAATACGTCTTCTGTACGGAGAAGGTAATGGCCCACAGTGAAATGAAATATATCCGCTTATGCTAATCTGGATACTTCCCTTAAAATAAAGAGGCACAATCTGCTGGGAACGTTGCCTTTCAAAGTTTCCAATTCCTGAAAGGCAATTAATAGGGCCACACTCCACATTGGGTTAAACATATTATTTGTGGATGGTGTATGGCTGTTTGAAAATTTGAGCAGCTACTGGGAAAGGATCCAGAGAATAAAAATCAGGATTGTGTGGTGTGTGAAGGGCAGAGAAACCTTTTTGCTTGTGGGAATCATCCTTTCTCCTTCATAATATAATTGTGCTTTTAACATAACACATGGTTTGACCTGTAACTTAATACAAGTTACAATGATATGCAAAGTCAAACTGTTTTAAACATAGCCTTTTGTTGCTGTTGTTTTGATATTATTCACTCACTTGCTTTATTTTTTCCACCAAACTACTGCACTCCAGGGTTTTCTCAATTCTCAATCTAGCCTTTTAAAGTAGTATATAAAAGTACACCTCCTAACTAAAATTGATGGCAACTCTGACTGGTTCACATAACATGGTAAGCCATGTCTTACTTAATCATGGTTTGTTGAATAAGCCCAAATTGACTGAGTTCAAAGAACATGCTAATCTTTAAACCATGTTTTGGGTTCACATGTCCTAAATCAAAACCTAACAAATCAAATTATGGCATTGTGCAATGTGTAAACTTCAGTGATTTTCTCCCTTTTGGTTAATAACTAAATAGTAAAAGATTCACAAAAGTATTTCTTCATATCCTACCTTGTTCAACTTTAGAATTTATTTCCAAATAATGTAGGAATGGCTGTTCACATGGATGGCTTTCAAAGCAATTGGAGAAATTCATTGGTAGAACTCATATCAGTGCTTGCTGTTCACAAATGCTGTCTATGACCTGTTATAGGAATACTATAACAGAAATAGGATGCCTCTAAATATGACTAAATATGAGTAATTGAGGAAAATTGGCTCCAGTGTTATCTACCTTACAGAAACAGCTGAAGATGGAGCTTTTCTGGTTTTTTTATAATATTTTTATTGAAGTTTAAAAATACAAAGATAAAAAACTAATACAAAGTAAGAAAAATATAAAAAATAAAAATAAAAAATAAAAAGTGCAGAGATAAAAAAGGGGAAGGGAAAAAGTATAAAGAAAAATTTTTTTTTATATATAAGACATGGAAAGAAGATATTTTTTGTTGTATTTTTTAGAGAAAGTGATAAGCTATGGTGTTAAAATTGAAGGAAAGTGTTAAATTTGTTAAGGAGTCTTTGAGAGGAGATGAAGAGAAAATAAATTAATTTGTAGGATATTATTTGAAGGGATCAAGATTATTAAAGATTAAATTAATTATTAATTAATTAATTGATTATTAAAGATTAAATTAAAGATTAAATCAATTAAAGATCAAGATTCTCCATATACACTGTGTGTGTGTGTGTATAGCTTTTAAACAAGATAAAAATTAACACAAACGAATATAAAAATATAAAATATAAAACACAAACGAAAGAAAAAGGAAAAAGAAAGAAATTGAAGAAAAAACAGAAAGTGCAAGAAAAGAAAAAAAATGAGGAAAAATAGAAAAGAAAGAAAAAAAAAGATATAAGGAAGTGGCTTCTGATATTCTTCACAGCATTTATAAGTACAATATATTTTAACCTCTCTAATGGTACACCGTATTACTCTTCTTTCTATAATCTGTCCTGTCTAATCATCAAAACCATAAATCACAAGTTCATTTTTGTTCATTTTTATGCAAGAAGTCCATAAGAGGCTTCCAGTCAACAATAAATGTAGATAGCAGTCTTTTCTCTAATCAAAGAAGTCAATCTACCCATTTCAGCAAAATCTGCCTACTTTACCAACCATCCCTCCATAGTGGGTAGTGTCGAATCCTTGCATCTCCCAATGGGCACCCTTTCTGTTTCTGCCCAGCTGGGTGAAGCATATATCTCTTGCTTTCCCTTCACCTGCTCACAGTACCGTAAAGCTTCCCCTCCCTTAAAATGTATGCATGTATGTTGCAACATAGGGACAATGCTACTTTCTTTCTATGAAGATCAACTATTAGTTCTTCCATGCTACAAAGTTTCATGAACCTACAGAGGATGGTAGGAACAAAAAACCCAACTTGTTTCCCTGTTGCTTTTATTATTATAGCATCAAAGTAATGATGGTACCTTAAAAGTGGTGGTGGTGGTGGGTAATGGTCTGTGTTAGCATCTCTCACTCCTTCAGCGTAGGCCAGGTCAAGAACTGGAAACCAGGAGCTTTTTTTATTTTTATTTTTTTATTGTTGTAGGCTATGATAACAGAATCCTGAAAGCCTGCCTGAGTTTCCCTTTGCAGGATTTGGTATAAGAACCCTCGTATGCCAAAGCAAATCAAGGCAGGATTATATTGCATTTCTTTTTCACACTCTCCGCTTTCCCAGGACTGAGTTGTCCTCCCTTAACAGTTCATCTATTCCTTCATTATCTTCTTAATCACCTTCATATTCCTTTACAGTATCCGAAGAGATAATCTGGGAAGCGGAATCTAGGCATCCCTGTGTGTAAACGTCTATGAGAGCAAAGAAAGGCCTGGGGAGTAGCGAGGAAGGAACAATCGCTGGAAGGAAAAGGCAGGCACTGGGAGAGCAGCCCACACAGGAGCCAGCCAGCCAGCCAGCCAGCTAGCCAGCCAGCCAGCCAGCCAGCCAGCCAGCCAGCCAGCCAGCCAGCCAGCCAGCCAGCCAGCCATCCAGGCTTGCCTTTCCTGCATGGATGGGAAGGACAAGAAACAGGGAAGCAACCAGTGAGGTCTTGCAGTAGCCATAGTCCAGAGACTAAGCACCAGCCAGGCCCCATTGCCACCCACTGCAATCCGGACTGGGCTTTCCGAAGTTGGCCTAAGAAACAGGCTGGAGCCACACAGGAGACGAGGAGCTTAGGCTGCAGGGCAGCATTGTCTAAACCACACAGCGGCATAAGTTCATCCAAAGCCTGGCCTTGCATCTCACCCCTTTGTGCTTATGAGCTGTTTCAACCACCGGGGCCAATGGTGAGACACGGATGGGGAGAAGGCTCTTTAGCCACTGCCCCTGCTCCCACCTGGCCTGTTAGCGAAATGAGCCTCTTTGTTCAAGAGACAAAAGGGAACTGCCTCTTCCCCCCTCACTCTTGCTTTTCTATCCTTATGCATTTTTCTAATAAATCTGTTTTTTTTACTTCAAATGTAATAACTGTAAAGAAGGTGCCTTTTTCTCCCTTGATTACTCAAGGACTCAATATTCTTTCAGTGTTCCATTTTCATTCCGGAAGTCCTCCTCTAACAAGGGGTCCCGCTGAATTCAGATCTCCAACACCTCCATGTGCAATGGAAGCTAGCCCATTATAATTGGACCGGGAGGGAATATCATCATTGAGAAGCCTATGTTGAGAGCACCCTATGTTGAGCTGCCCTATAGCGAATGCCTCGCAAGGGTAGCACCTTAAAAAAGACAACCCCACTCAAGTGTTAGCAGATATAGTATTTGGTGGTGAGATCCAGAAGCCATGTTGTGCATGGCTTTATACCAGTGTTTCTCAACCTCAGCAAATTTAACACATGTGGACTTCAACTCCCAGAATTCCCCAGCCAGCAGAGAGGCAGCCAGTGTAGCTCATTCAAGATGTGTTCAGGATCAATTTCCCCCTTTGGCAACTTAGCCATGGCATTTTGAACTAGCTGTAATTTCCAGACCAACTTGAAAATCAGCTCTATGAAGACTGCCTTGCAGTAATCTAACCTTGAGGTTGCCAGAGTATGAATCATCCACTGACATTCCCATCAATCAATTCCTATTGTATACTTCTGTCTGAAGAGGGTCCCTCTTTAGACAGCTGTAGAGTCAGGTTCTTGGCCCTTCTCTGTATCTAGCTAACCGACATCACCTGTCTCTACAACAGGGTGCATGTGTCACTATATTAAAACTTGCAGCATTCTGAGAAGACTTTGATGCTCTTTAAAGTTCTATTTTTCCTATATTTCTGGGATAATAGAAAGGTAGACAATCGTAGTTAAGCTATATATAAGCCAGTGGCTAAGGTGCTGGACAAGGAGTGGCGAAACACAGATTCTAGTCCTTCCTTCTATAGGTGACTTTGGGCTAGTCACTCTTTCTCAGCCCTAGACTGGGAAGTCAAAAAAACATATATCTACCAACCTACACCAGACCAGCAAGGTAGATTACCATTTATAACCTTCAGTGAAGTGGATTTCATCCTGCAGTGGATTGCTTTTGGCTGATAATAACATCTATCTATCTATCTATCTATCTATCTATCTATCTATCTATCATCTATCTATCTATCATCTATCTATCTATCTATCTATCTATCTATCTATCTATCTATCTATCTATCTATCTCAAAGTGAATGGAGCCATTCCTTTTTTATTTAATGCAACCTGATGAACGGTAAAAGAGTTGAATGCAAGTGCTCTGCTGGCAACATTCCATTCATATGGCTGTCTCTCCTCAAACTTGGAGGATGATTCCTTTTTGAAGGAAGTTTGAAAGAAGTGGAAACTATTCTGTTTCATGCATAAACATTTTGCAAAGCAATTTAATATTCACTAGTGCTTGTCAGAATAAAATGATGTATTCAGACATATCTATAATGGAAAGATGGGAAATGAAACCTGATTCCTATGAGTGAGCCAAAGATCCTGTTCTTTCACATTATATACAAAAAAGATGAATGTACAACAAAAGGCAATTAAACTATGGATATGTAACTGAACAATTATTTTGTTTTCTTCCAATTGCCCCTGTGTCTGGCCTGATTCTTACTGATGGATACAGTGGGATGTATTGTGTGTCTGGATACCTCTGTTCAAAATGAACAATACCGGAGGAGCCAGAGGCCATGGCTCAGCCTTCTGATATTCTAGAGGAGGGCAGGAGGCCATCCAGTGACATGACCTGGGGTTGGCCCATTTTCTTTAGGGTTTTAAGGGTAGAAATAGGACGAGAGCTTCTGAGAATGAACAACGGCAGGGTTCTATCTAATCCACATGTTCACCCCACCTCCCATAGTGAAGCCCCTAAGCTATTCTTTTCCAAGCCATCTTCTCCAAACCCACTGCCAATACATTAGTAGCCCTCCTAGCTCCTACATTATAGTAGTTATCCCTGGTCTGCAATTCAAAAATTGTATGAGAACCAAAAACGTATAAAGATGCAAATATATAAATGAAAGAGAGATACAGTACATGTCTGGGATCTACTCTGTTCCAATTCCTGAAATGAAGCTCTAGGACTCTATCGTCCCTCAACCCAGCACAGTCATGCCCTGGCAACATCCATTTCCCCACTTGACTCCATGACATCTCTCCATCTCTTCCCCAGCCCATGAGTGAAACCACTTTGATTTGTCATTAGCTGTACCAGTGTTTAAATATCTCCCAGGACATCCTCTAGGTATGTAAAACCTGTTGGACTTCCCTACCCATTATCTTGGAGACAAAGTCAGGTGAGGGGGGGGGTGAGGCGTGAGGTGCAAACTGAGTATTTCAGGCTGATACGGGGCTGTTACTCTCTTTCCAAAGAACTGGACACAGAATGGCACATGAAATGTCAAGACAATGACAAAACAGCGTTTGTGAAAATAGACAGTTTTGTGTTTTGTTGCCAAGAAAGTTAGATTTGAGCTTCACTTTAAATACATATGCAACATTTTGGAGCTGCTGCTAGTATAGATAACAACATAAGCCTCAAAACTAATTAAATGGCACCTTTAATTAATTTGGGCTTCTGCATATTTAACATTAACTGGGACTGTTGATAGGGGCAGAAGGAAAAGAGAAGCAATTCTGTTTTCCATGATAAAGTATGATTGAAAGCTTGAGGGAATTATATTCCTTAATTTGGAACCTTGCAACTCAACCCCCCTCCCCCCACAACAAATGTATACATAGGGAGGGGAAGGAAGGAAGGAAGGAAGGAAGGAAGGAAGGAAGGAAGGAAGGAAGGAAGGAAGGAAGGAAGGAAGGAAGGAAGGCAGACGGGCAGGCAGGCAGGCAGGCAGGAAGAAAGGAAGGCAGGAAGGCAGGACATCACCAGAAGCAACTCTATTTGAAGGAACTGAGCGCTGTGAACTCCAGTATGGGGTGCCTGGTTAAATAAAAGAGGTACTGTATATTCATCTTCTGTGATGGAATGTGAGGGTGACCTTGGGGAACAGAGGGAAGAGATGCTGCCTAGGGAAGGATCAGATAAAAGGAAAGGGAGTCCCAGAGAGGGTAACGGTCTAAAGAAGAAACTGAGGAAGGACCCGCCCTGAACAGTCAAGCGATAAATAGGGAAGGCGGGAGATTTGTACTTTCAGACTTGCAAGATTGTTGTCAGCCCTTCCAGGTAAATCAGACAGGAAACACGACTCGATGAACTAATCCTACTTTACTGTAAGGCTACATTAACAGAATCCTGCAAGGCTGAAAGTACAAATCACCCTATTTATCTGATTGTTCCCTAGGCAGCATCTCTTCCCTCTGTTCTCCAAGGTCACCCTCACATTCCATCACATCTTCCATCTACCCATAGCAGAGCTTTCCAAACTGTTCATGTTGGTGACACACTTTTTAGACATGCATCATTTCGCGACACTCTCTTACAGCAGGGCATCATTTCACGACACACTCTTACAGCAGGGCACAAGGCAGGCACTAGGACCTGCGCGGAATCCTGGCAGGGCAGGTTTGGAGGCAGCAAGGCACAAGGTGGGCACTAGGACCTGCGCAGAATCACAGCAGGTTTGGAGGCAGCAAGGCACAAGGTGGGCACTAGGACCTTCACGGAATCACAGCAGGTTTGGAGGCAGCAGGGCACAAGGCAGGCACCAGGACCTGCACGGAATCCTGGCAGGGCTCAGAGGCAGCAGCAGCCACGACACACCCAGACACTGCAGCCGACACACCAACGTGTTGCGACACACAGTTTGGAAAGCTCTGCCATAGAGGAAGGCATGGTGGCACAATTGTTTGGAGTGGGAGAGAGAATCCAAGATCCTGATGTGAGAAAAAAATTGTGCCATTTTGAGGAAATCTTTACATGGAATCAGTTGCCATCTACTTTTTCTACCTTGTTGATCTTGTCATCTTCCATAAAGTATTATTGTTTTTAATATTTTTTTTTAAAAAAACCCTTCCAGATGGAGAAAGAGAACATCTATATTTTAAATGTTAGGGTTATTTTTTGAAAAGCTGTGACACTTTTTTCACCTCTGTTGAGAAAATGCTTTCAGAGATGTTGATCTTTGTGGAGAAGCACCCTTCTCTTTCTTCCCCCTCATGTTTTCCTAAACTGAAGTGAAAGGTGGGGATAAAGGGAAGATGCATACTTTTTCAAATTGTCAGGGAATATATTAAGACCTGTTTTCAGTGACTGTATGTTCTGGGTTTCATCATTTATTTATTTAAATTTATTTGCTGCCCAACTCCAGTGTTTGTCATAATTTAGTTTAAATAATTTGTTTCTTTGTCATTGTTGAGTTTATATAGTAACATGGGAAATCCTAACAATTTTATCAGTTCTACCTTTTTAATAACGTTTTTACCCTTTTCTCTTTAAAAGTTCCCTTTGTTTTATTCATAACACTGTCTGACTGGCACAAGACTAACATTCTCTCAGGAGAGCCCTAAAACACAAGTCTAGCACTCTTTCAAAACAGCCCTAAACCTGAGTTTATAAGGAACCCACCTAAGTCCTGCCAATGCTTTGGAATGTAGGCAGATCCCTCTGCAGAAGCCCGGTGTCCAGTCCTTACTGCAATGAAAGCCAAAATGCCATTGAAGTCACACCCAGCAACCAACCATCAAGGAGTGGGCATGCCCACAGAAGCCCAAAGTGGTCAGTAGGCACTGGACAGATCCCACTCCGGTGCCATCCATTGCATCACCAATGAAAAATGTTAGATCATATTCACAGCAAGAAGATGCAGGAAAAACACTACTTTAAAAGTGGAGCAGTTATGGATGATTAAGCTGCTTTAGCTGTGGACTGAGGATGAGATGAAAGCAATGGCATGAGGACATGGCATGAAAAAGTGGTGACCGGGAATGTTTGTGGCACAGTTAGGATGCCCCCCTTGCAACATCATTTCAGGGCTGTGCATATATCAAGCACCTACTAATTTCCCTAGCTGAATCCTTCCAAGGGTCCCTGTAACAGAAGACAGTAATGAGTTGGCATTTATAGTAGCAACAGCACAGTAACGCTGCAGATTCCAACTGTCTTTTGCAGTGGTGTAATAATAACATTGGACCCACCAAACCACAGACTAGTAGTTAAATTTTAGTTTAGTGTTTCGCATCTATAGTGTATCAATCATGTGGTTAATTTATGGTTCAACACTGCGCAAATGAAGAGAAAGCTCATTCTATAGAGTCATAGAAATACAGCCATTTTTTGAGTAGATAGTTCCCCCTATGGCAGTCATCTTGTAGTGATGCCCACAACAGCATCACACATTTTCAAAAGTTACTAAGGGTTTGCAAAATTGTAGAGACCTCCTAGCCTACATTTTACAAATTATAAGAAAAAGGGAAAAAAACAGTAATATGAATACCATATCAGGAGACAAGATCTGTTCTTCTAATATAAGTTAATTAAAGAATTCTGCCAAGCAGAGGTCACAGATGGCCACCAACTTTCCCCGAGACTGGGCATGCATCATTTTATTATTATTACTAATTTAAGCCATGGCAATACATTTTTGCCTGGGCAAGACATGATTATTTCAGCATCTTATCTATATGGGATTATCTTGTCTGTGATTCAGTGACAAACAATGTGGACACTGGGGTGAGTTGATGCCCTCCTTTGGAGGAAAAAAAAGCACTTTTGCCAAATTTGGGTATCAGAGACAAACTTTTGGAAACTGGCTTTCAATTGAGAAAAGGGATTTTGAGCTATAGTTTCTCCTTTCAGTGTATCCTGTATTTATTTTAAGAACCTCTGGGCGCCAGATACGATATTACATACACTTGTCAGAATATTAATCATTCCCTTGAGATAATGGAATGAAAAGAGACTTGGCAAAGGGCAGGATAAAGAGTTTAGCTATTTCTAAGTCTTAATGTTGTATGTTACATGATAAATGACCGACAGAGCTTCCAATCCACAAACTGCTGCCTTCAAAATATTCCTGAGACCAGCCTATGGGCGACAATTCAATATATAGTTTGGAAATTAAATCAGCTGAAAACTAGAAACTTCAGCCAGTTTTTGCTGGACTGTGGCCACTAACTTCTGCTGAGTTCCAAGTTACAGGGGACATGGAAAGTCTGAGACTGAACTTTCTGACATTTGCATTTTTTAGATAAAAATTGTTTTCTGACATGGAGCACCAATTAGGATGAAAATAAGGTTGCAGGTTCATAATTATGCTTTTAAAAACCATACTACCTGTGTTGATTTACCCACTTAAATGATTTCTTTGATGGAAAAACATAGAGGTATGTGTGGGATTACAATTAGAATCTTTGCATCATAAAATCAACCCAAAAGAAATAGCTCAGCTTTATTCTGGCAGGTGTACAATTGAATTAATTTACTTTGCACAATATTTTTTAACTCTCAGAGCAGTTACATATATGATTTTTTTTATCCGTTCAATTGTGTCTGATTCTCGGAGACTGCCTGGACAAGTCAGTTTTCTTGGGAAGGTTTTTCAGAAGTGGTTTGCCATTGCCTCCTTCCTAGGGCTGAGAGAGAGTGACTGGCTCAAGGTCACCCAGCTGGCTTTGTGCCTAAGGCAGGACTAGAACTCACAGTCTTCCGGTTTCTAGCCTGGTGCCTTAACTACTACACCAAACTGGCTCTCTACATATACATATAGGATACATAGAAATAAATAGACCATAATTCTGTGGGAAGAAAGCATTTTCCCTTCAAAACTCATAATATACAGTATTTATGTTCATGCTGCTCTACATTAGTAAAAAAGTCTTTTCTTCCTCTTTAGTAGAACTTATTTCTCTGTAATGATCAGAACAGCAATAGCATAGATGTTGCATGCTGTCCATGGTGTGGTGAGAAAGCGTTTATTAGCTCTCTTGCATTCAGATATTACAATTTTATTCAGTAATGTATGCAGTCATTGTGCATTTAAAGAAAGATTAATTTAGCAAAATATTCCAAGCTTCCAAGCAGACTTATTCATTGAAATGTAGCATTTCCCCTGGCATCTCCAGATAACAATTCTTTTTTTTTAATTGTATTTTTATTTGTAAAATAATTTTTTTTTAATTTTTTTATTTATTTTATTTATCTGTAATCTCCAGATTACAGATGGCAGAAAGAATCAGTTATTCACAAAACCATTTAAGCCACAGAAAGGCCATGCTTGTCTAAACTTGGAAGGTAAATTGGACTGGATGAGACTCAACTTGGATGAGACTTTACTTTGGTGCAACTGGAAGCTCCAGGGCCACCTATGACCTCCAAACCTGAAGAACTCTAAAGAGTTTTGACAAACTGTAACTTTTAACATAGGTCAATGCCTGACTTTATTTTTGTAGGCTCATGAATTTACTGTACATGGATGGTGACTGAAGCCATGAACTAAAGATATGAGTACTACTTGAGAGAAAAACTGTGTGACAAAATATGAAAGTGCAGAGATATCACACTGACAACAAAAGTACACATAGTCAAGGCCCTGGTGTTCCCAGTTGTAACATATGGCTGTGAAAGCTGGACCATCAAAAAGCTGAATAAAGAAAAATGGATGCCTTTGAATTCTGCTGCTGAAGAAAACTGTTGAGAATAACTTGGACTACAAGAAGAACAAATCATTCAGTCCTTGACAAAATAAAAACACTTCACATTGGAAGTTAAAGATTAAATATTTTGGACATAATGAAAAGGCAAGAGGCAAAAGGAAGAGTTGAAAGGAACTGAAAAAGAAACCGACAGAGACAAGGTGGCTAGATACTATCACCGATGAGGCAAGCATGAGCTTAAAAGAACTCAAAGGCAGACAGTCCTGGTAAAATGATGTCCATTAGGTCAGGAAGAGTTGGAAGAGACTGAACAACAAAACTTTAGTGTGACAGAAGGGGAAGATTACTAAATTGTTGTTGTTGTTCAGTCGTTCAGTCGTGTCCGACTCTTCGTGACCTCATGGACCATAGCACGCCAGGCCTTCTCTGTCCTCCACTGTCTCTCGGAGTTTACTCAAATTCATGTTCATTACATCGGTGATGCTATCTAACCATCTCATCCTCTGCCGTCCCCTTCTCCTTTTGCCCTCAGTCTTTCCCAGCATCAGGGTCTTTTCCAGTGAGTCCTCTCTTCTCATTAGGTGGCCAAAGTATTTGAGCTTCAGCTTCAGCATCTGTCCTTCCAATGAGCAGTCAGGGCTGATTTCCTTTAGGATTGACTGGTTTGACCTCCTTGCAGTCCAAGGGACTCTCAAGAGTCTTCTCCAGCACCACAGCTCGAAAGCATCAATTCTTCGGCGCTCAGCCTTCCTTATGGTCCAACTCTCACAGCCATACATTGCTACTGGAAAAACCATAGCTTTAACTATACGGACCTTTGTCGGCAAGGTGATGTCTCTGCTTTTTAATATGCTGTCTAGGTTTGCCATAGCTTTCCTTCCAAGGAGCAAGCGTCTTTTAATTTCATGGCTGCAGTCACCGTCTGCGGTGATCTTGGAGCCCAAGAAAATAAAATCTGTCACTGCTTCCATTTCTTCCCCTTCTATTTGCCAGGAAGTGATGGGACCAGATGCCATTATCTGGGTTTTTTTTAATGTTGAGTTTCAAGCCAGCTTTTGCACTCTCCTCTTTCACCCTCATCAAGAGGCTCTTTAGTTCCTCTTCACTTTCTGCCATTAGGGTGGTATCGTCTGCATATCTGAGGTTGTTGATATTTTTCCCGGCAATCTTAACTCCGGCTTGTGATTCATCCAGCCCGGCATTTCTCATGATGTACTCTGCATATAAGTTAAATAAGCAGGGTGATAATATACAGCCTTGTTGTACTCCTTTCCCAATTTTGAACCAGTCGGTTGTTCCATGTCCGGTTCTAACTGTTGCTTCTTGACCCACATACAGGTTTCTCAGGAGACAGGTAAGGTGGTCTGGTACTCCCATCTCTTTAAGACTTTGCCACAGTTTGTTGTGATCCACACAATCAAAGGCTTTAGCGTAGTCAATGAAGCAGAAGTAGATGTTTTTCTGGAACTCTCTTGCTTTTTCCATGATCCAGCGAATGTTGGCAATCTGATCTCTAGTTCCTCTGCCTCTTCGAAACCCAGCTTGCACTTCTGGTAGTTCTCGGTTCACATGCTGCTGAAGCCTAGCTTGTAGGATTTTGAGCATAACCTTGCTGGCATGTGAAATGAGCGCAATTGTACGGTAGTTTGAACATTCTTTGGCATTGCCTTTCTTTGGAATTGGAACGTAAACTGACCTTTTCCAATCCTGTGGCCACTGTTGAGTTTTCCAAATTTGTTGGCATATTGAGTGCAGCACTTTAACAGCATCATCTTTTAGGATTTTAAATAGCTCAGCTGGGATACTGTCTTCTCCGCTAGCTTTGTTGTTAGTAATGCTTCCTAAGGCCCACTTGACTTCACTCTCTAGGATGTCCGGCTCAAGGTCAGTGACCACACCATCGTATTTATCAGGGATATTAAGATCTTTCTTGTATAGTTCTTCTGTGTATTCTTGCCACCTCTTCTTAATCTCTTCTGCTTCTGTTAGGTCCCTGCCTTTTTTGTCCTTTATCATGCCCATCTTTGCACAAAACGTTCCCTTGATATCTCCGATTTTCTTGAAGAGATCTCTAGTCTTCCCCATTCTATTGTTTTCCTCGATTTCTTTGCATTGTTCATTTAAGAAGGCCTTCTTATCTCTCCTTGCTATTCTCTGGAATTCTGCATTCAGTTGTTTATATCTTTCCCTTTCTCCCTTGCCTTTTGCTTCCCTTCTTTCCTCAGCTATTTGTAAAGCCTCATCAGTCAGCCACTTTGCTTTCTTGCATTTCTTTTTCTTTGGGATGGTTTTAGCTGCTGCCTCCTGTACAATGTTACGAACCTCCATCCATAGTTCTTCAGGCACTCTGTCTACCAGATCTAATCCTTTAAATCTATTCCTCACCTCCACTGTATATTCATAAGGGATATGATTTAGGTCATACCTGATTGGTCTAGTGGTTTTCTCTACGTTCTTCAATTTAAGCCTAAATTTTGCAATAAGAAGCTCATGATCTGAGCCACAGTCAGCTCCAGGTCTTGTTTTTGCTGATTGTATAGAGCTTCTCCATCTTTGGCTGCAAAGTATATAATCAATCTGATTTCGGTATTGACCATCTGGTGATGTCCATGTGTAGAGTCGTCTCTTGTGTTGTTGGAAAAGAGTGTTTGCTATGACCAGCGTGTTCTCTTGACAAAACTCTATTAGCCTTTGCCCTGCTTCATTTTGTACTCCGAGGCCGAACTTGCCTGTTATTCCGGTTATTTTTTGACTTCCTACCTTAGCATTCCAGTCCCCTATGATGAAAAGGACATCTTTTTTTGGTGTTAGTTCTAGAAGGTGTTGTAGGTCTTCATAGAACCGGTCAACTTCAGCTTCTTTGGCATCAGTGGTTGGGGCATAGACTTGGATCACTGTGATGTTGAATGGTTTGCCTTGGATTCGAACTGAAAGCATTCTGTCATTTTTGAGGTTGTACCCCAGTATTGCCTTTCCCACTCTTTTATTGACTATGAGAGCTACTCCATTTCTTCTAAGGGATTCTTGCCCACAGTAGTATATATAATGGTCTCCTGAATTAAATTCGCCCATTCCTGTCCATTTTAGTTCGCTGATTCCCAATATGTCGATGTTCAATCTTGTCATCTCATGTTTGACCACATCCAGCTTACCTTGATTCATAGTTCTTACATTCCAGGTTCCTATGCAATATTGTTCTTTACAGCATCGGACTTTCCTTCCACTTCCAGACACATCCACAACTGAGCGTCCTTTCGGCTTTGGCCCAGCCGTTTCACACTTTCTGGAGCTACTCGGAATTGCCCTCCGCTCTTCCCCAGTAGCATTTTGGACACCTTCCGACCTGAGGGGCTCATCTTCCGGCGTCATATCTTTTAGCCTTTTGATACTGTCCATGGGTTTTCTTGGCAAGGATACTGGAGTGGTTTGCCATTCCCTCCTCCAGTGGACCACGTTTTGTCAGAACTCTCCATCATGACCTGTTCTTCTTGACCTGACTTCATTGAGTTACGCAAGCCCCTTCGCCACGACAAGGCAGTGATCCATGAAGGGGAAGATTACTAAATACCTGACTGGAAAAGAATGATATTAACTACACTGCTCAAAAATAAATAAAGGGAACACTGAAATAAGACATCCTAGATCTGAATGAATGAAATATTCGTATTAATTACTTTGTTCATTACATAGTTGAATGTGCTGACAACAAAATCACACAAAAAGCAATGGAAATCAAATGTAAGCAACCCCTGGAGGTCTGGATGTGGAGTTACACTCAAAATTAAAGTGGAAAAGAACACTACAGGCTGATCCAACTTTGATGTAATGTCCTTAAAACAAGTCAAAATGAGGCTCAGTAGTGTGTGTGGCCTCCACGTGCCTGTATGACCTCCCTACAATGCCTGGGCATGCTCCTGATGAGGTGGCGGATGGTCTCCTGAGGGATCTCCTCCCACACCTGGACTAAAGCATCCCCCAACTCCTGGACAGTCTGTGGTGCAACGTGGCGTTGGTGGATGGAGCGAGACATGATGTCCCAGATGTGCTCAATTGGATTCAGGTCTGGGGAACGGGCGGGCCAGTCCATAGCATCAATGCCTTCGTCTTGCAGGAACTGCTGGCACACTCCAGCCACATGAGGTCTAGCATTGTCTTGCATTAGGAGGAACCCAGGGCCAACCGTACCAGCATATGGTCTCACAAGGGGTCTGAGGATCTCATCTCGGTACCTAATGGCAGTCAGGCTACCTCTGGCGAGCACATGGAGGGCTGTGCGGCCCCCTAAAGAAATGCCACCCCACACCATTACTGGCCCACTGCCAAACCGGTCATGCTGGAGGATGTTGCAGGCAGCAGAACGTTCTCCACGGCGTCTCCAGACCCTGTCACGTCTGTCACATGTGCTCAGTGTGAACCTGCTTTCATCTGTGAAGAGCACAGGGCGCCAGTGGCGAAGTTGCCAATCTTGGTGTTCTCTGGCAAATGCCAAACGTCCTGCATGGTGTTGGGCTGTAAGCACAACCCCCACCTGTGGACGTCGGGCCCTCATACCACCCTCATGGAGTCTGTTTATGACTGTTTGAGCAGACACACACACATTTGTTGCCCACTCATTTTGCAGGGCTCTGGCAGTGCTCCTCCTGTCCCTCCTTGCACAAAGGCGGAGGTAGCGGTCCTGCTGCTGGGTTGTTGCCCTCCTACGGCCTCCTCCACGTCTCCTGATGTACTGACCTGTCTCCTGGTAGCACCTCCATGCTCTGGACACTACGCTGACAGACACAGCAAACCTTCTTGCCACAGCTCACATTGATGTGCCATCCTGGATGAGCTGCACTACCTGAGCCACTTGTGTGGGTTGTAGACTCCGTCTCATGCTACCACTAGAGTGGAAGCACCGCCAGCATTCAAAAGTGACCAAACCATCAGCCAGAAAGCATAGGAACTGAGAAGTGGTCTGTGGTCACCACCTGCAGATCCACTCCTTTATTGGGGCTGTCTTGCTAACTGCCTATGCTTTCCACCTGTTGTCTATTCCATGTGCACAACAGCATGTGAAATTGATTGTCAATCAGTGTTGCTACCTAAGTGGACAGTTTGATTTCACAGACGTGTGATTGACTTGGACTTACATTGTGTTGTTTCAGTGTTCCCTTTATTTTTTTGAGCAGCTTATATTTTCTCATAGAATCTAGGTTTTCACAGCTGCTATTTATTGATGAAATGACTTCCAGATAATGCTGTATGAAACAATGAATATATTCTGAGGTTTCGCGCCACAAGCTGAGTTGGTACTGAACTTGTCCTTATGTATTGCCTGTATTCAGTGGAGCAGAAGCCCCACAACTATTAGCTGCCACATAAATTCCAGTTGATAAGCTTTTCCCTTGTTTAAATTATTTGGATGATTACATGTTTCTATTCTCTTTCTAATATTTCTGAAAAAATATATATAATAATTGATGCACCGTAAAAGATACAACCAGAGAATGCCAGAGGAATATTATGAACAGTATGTACGTAAACCTTTTTACATACTTTTTTTTAGAGCCATTGTGTACGAGATGGGTGGCTGAGAAATTTGATAAATAAATAAATAAATAAATCCATCCATCCATCCATCCATCCATCCATCCATCTCAGGTGCGACTGACAGAATGAGAAAAATACTGGATGAAAAAAGTATAAGAGGAAGAATTTGGTATATTGGACAATATAGAACAACTAATATTCTCTAATAAGGATAAACACCCAAACTAAGAACCAAGGAAATTTATGAAATAAATCACCAGTCTGGCAACAGCTGCATGAGAAAAACTGGATGTTCCATAGAATTCACAATTAAAGAAAAATGAAAGGAATCTTAGATTTAAAAACAATGAACAGTTAACCTTGGCTGAACACCAGTCCCAAATCACAAAATAGACCTGGAAAACATCTGCATCCTGGCAAGATGTAATCCTGGCAATATTTTCCCAAAATTATTAGAGGCAATAGACATTTATAAACAGATTTATATATTTATAAATGTATTATACATATCTTTATTTTAATTAATTGTCAATGTATGTAAAGGGAAATCAAATGTATTTTTCCCTTGACCTCACTCTATAATCTACATTTCAGTTTCTCAGTGTGTGCCAGATGCATCAATGCATTTGGATTCTAATTTACGGCATATCCACACCATTTAAACTGCTTCTGCTTGTGCTCAGGACAGCTTGATTCTAACCTGGTTTACGAAAATCCTGTGTGGATTAAGACATTTTGGCAACAGGTGCAAGGTAGATAGTACAGACAGTGGACTACCAGGTCCTCCCATGGTTAGACAATTTCCCTGCTGCAGTGCCCTCTCACTTGTCTGTTCTAGGAAAACAATCGCTAATCATTTTCCTTCCTGTGGGTGGGCCTTCCGGGACTGTGTGTATTTGTGGGCAGGTCTGTCTTCCCCTCCCTCCCTCTCTCTCTCTTACATATTAAGTGTACCTACAAAGTTAAACTGAATCTATATACACAAAATTAAAGTATCAAATTGCACATACATGCAGGCACAACAAACAGCTTTTTTAAAAAAGCCTTTCTTATTGCCCTCTTACTTTCTAAAGTCTTTTAGAGCTAATCTTGCTCTGAATGCTGTAATAGTACTAAAGAAGGCGGTGGCAGTGAAATAAAGAAGTTAGAAGAAGCTGACCCTGCAGAAAAGCGGGAAATCCCCTTTTTAGGGCCATGTGTAAATGAAATAAGGCCGTGAGCAAAACAATAGGGTCGCGTGCAGAGTCACGTATGCAGTAGACATCTACGTCTATGAAGGTTCTCAGTCATCCAGGTGGAATTGTCTGTAGCTTGAATCATGTCAACTGGATTTCTATTTTCTCAGTGGAAACGTTTCGCTCCTTATCCAAGGAGCTTCTTCAGTCTGAGCAAAGTTGGTAAGGGAATCCTAAATATGTTTCTAGGTAGCTGTGTGACCTTACCCTGGGGCTAGGTCATGGTTATATTGAGATGTTATTTTTAAGTCCTTTTATCATCTAAAGGAGGATCGTTAAGATCACCATGCTGCTGTTGAGCTTGTGAAATGGTCTTAATCTTCCTAGGCACAGAAGACAAAGCAGGTAGGAAGATGGGGGAGAGATTGTGCCTGAGGCCCCCACCTCTATTCAAGGAAGGATTTTTCAAGTTGGCATAAATGGATTCCTTGACCCCTCTCTCAAACCACCTATCTTCTCTGTCTAAAATGTGAACATTAATGTCCTCAAATGAGTGTCCTTTTTCCTTTAGATGAAGATGAACTGCTGACTCTGGTCCTGTGGTGTTACTTCTCCTGTGTTGGGCCATCCTCCTGTACAAAAGTTGTTTGGTTTCTCCAATGTAGAGTTCAGAGCACTCCTCACTGCACTGGATTGCATAAACTACATAGCTTTTCTTGTGTTTTGGAGTTTGATCTTTGGGGTGTACAAGCCTCTGTCTCAGTGTGTTGGTGGGTTTGCAATATACAGGTATGTGGTGTTTGCCAAATATCCGTTTTATCTGTGTCTGAAAAGATTGGGAGTGCCTATCCCGCTTGAGGATAGAAGAGGGGGCCTGATCACCCCCCTGGACTCGGGGAGGCGACCCTAACGAAGTCCGTGTTGAGGTTTGGGAGGAAAGAACTCATCGCAGTTCCCGTGTGTGACCGTTGGAACGTCCGGCACACCAGGTCGGTGAGAGGAGACAAAGCTATGGGTGGAGGAAGTAGTACCCCTAGAATCCCCTTAGATTGTATGATTACCAAGTTCAGGAAGTTTTTCGCGGAAACCGCGGGATACGAACAGTATCCCAAGGCAACTGCCAAGCGATTAGACACTCTGTGTAGAATTCAGTGGCCCCAGTTTGGGGTAAATTGGCCCCCAGAAGGAACGTTCAATTTGGACATCATAAAGAACGTGTACGCTGTCATTGCCCAAGATGAGGAAAAATACCCCAACCAATACCCATACATTGACAAGTGGTGGACAGCGGTGAAAGAAAATTCTGAAATTTTAAAGACATGTCAAGCTGAGATGGTGCGTCTATACGTCTCGAGACGTCCTTTACAGACGGTAAGAGTTTCCGAAAAGAAAAAGATGACAAAGAAAATCTATCAAGAGGCACAAGAAGGCAAAGTAACCCCCCCCCCCTTATGTGCCTCTGTACTCCCCCTCCCTCGGGCAGAAGAGACAGGCGACTCCGAGCCCGAGGAGATAAAGTAAAGATAAAGTACTCAAGTACCGGTGACGCCCGTCTCCGGATATACCAGAGGTGCCGAGCAGAAAGGGGGAAGGGTGGAAGTATCGGCCCCGTTGAGGGTAATAGACCAGATGGTGCCCAGTGACCGAGGGGAATACATTCAAAAGGAAGCATTTCAATACATCCCCTTCACTACTAGTGATCTTTTGAATTGGAAGCAACATTATGGACCGCTATCCACAAAGCCCCGTGAGATGGCTGATCTATTCCGTACTATAATGGCCACACATAACCCAACTTGGCAAGATATACAACAGCTTCTTAATACCCTCCTCACGGCGGAGGAAAGAGAAAAGTGGAGGGGAGCAGTGTTAAAGATCTTGCGAAGCCGATACCCGGTGGAAGCAGACTACCAACAAGCTCTCGCAGAAAGAGCTCCCCTGAAGGATCTTGAGTGGGGCCCCTATAATGTAGCCCATCTGCAGCTTTTAAAAGACTACCAGAATCTGACAGTCGAAGGAATCCAACAGGCTGGCAAGCCCCCTGTAAATATGTCCATGCCATCAACCATCCTCCAGGAGGCTAACAAGAGTCCCGAGGGATTCCTACAAAGCCTTATTGATGCTTATGAGATGTACACCCAAATGAACCCGAGAGAGGCAGGAAATATGAGGATGTTAAATGAAAGATTTATAGCCCAGAGCTATGACGATATAAGAAAGAAGTTACAGAAACAGGAAGGGGTGTTAGGGATGAACACCTCCCAGTTGGTGGAGATTGCAAGAAAGGTATATGTAAATAGGGATAGGGTAGAGAAGAAGGAACGTGAGGACAGAATGAAGAGAAAGGCAGAACTATTAGCCATCGCGCTAAACAGGCAAGTGGTACTCGGCCCGAACCAGTGCGCCCACTGTAAAGAAGAGGGGCACTGGCAGAGGGAATGTCCCCAAAGGGAGCAGAGGAGATTCCCGAGAGGAAGGGCGTTTCCTCGAGGAAGGGGACAGGGCCGGGGATTTGGGGGTGGCGTCCCCCACCACAGGACTACATACCGAGGAAGAGGATTTAGGACTAGTGCGGGACCAGGGTTTGGAATTGAGAATAGACAGGAAACCGAAGGGATCGGCCTGGCTGAGGCTGAGTGGGCAGACTGACGGGGACCAGGCTTAGCGGTGCCCCCTCCCAAGCCATTGGTCAAATTACAAATAGGGGGCAAAGCTACCACCTTTCTGATTGACACCGGAGCAGGAAGGTCGGTTGTAAACCAGCCAATAGCGGGTAGGGGAACCCAAACTATAAACATCCAGGGAGTCTCGGGATGCGTGGTAGCAACTCCCATCCTAACTCCTGTTATGTGTCAAATCGGGGGAACAAAAGCACAACATCAGTTTCTATATATGCCAGATTGCCCTATACCACTTCTAGGGAGAGATCTAATGGCTAAACTAGGGGTGACCATCTCATTCGCTGAAAATGGGTAGAAGATCCTCTTGAATCACCCTCCGGAGGAAACCTGGCGCCTCATGGTAGCCAAAGAAGATGGTCTGAAAAATTCCAGATGGCCTGAGTTTGAGGTACCAGGCCTGTGGGTGGAGGATAACCCCCCGGGACTCGCCGCTCATCACCCATAATCATCGAGGCCAGGCCGATGGCCACACCTGTGCGACTGCGTCAGCGCACCTACCACCTGGAGGCCATGGAAGCCATCCAACAAATCATAAACAAGTTTTTGCAGGCAGGCATACTAGTCAAACTCCAGCAAAGGAGATCGTTACCTTGTCGTGGTGCTGGAGCTTGAGCACCTCAATGAAACCATGAGCTAAACCGTGAAGGGACACCCAAGACGGGAAGGTCGTGGCAGAGAGGTCAGACTAAATACGATCCCTGGGGAAGGTAATGGCAACCCACCCCAGTATTCTTGCCGTGAAAACTAAATGGATCAGTACAACCAGAGATATGTCGGTATACCATCGGAAGATGGGACTCCCAGGTCGGAAGATGGTCAAAATGCTACTGGGGAGGAACAGAGGATACGTTCAACTAGCCCCAGATGTGATGACGCAGCTAGCTCAAAGCCGAAAGGACGGCTAGTGGCCGACGGTGCTGGTGGTGAACGACAAATCCGATGTTCTAAAGATCAACACACCATAGGAACCTGGAATGTAAGATCTATGAGCCAGGGCAAATTGGATGTGGTTATTGGTGAGATGTCAAGATTAAATATAGACATTTTAGGTGTCAGTGAACTGAAATGGACTGGAATGGGCCACTTCACATCAGATGACCACCAGATCTACTACTGTGGACAAGAGGACCACAGAAGAAATGGAGTAGCCTTCATAATTAATAATAAAGTGGCTAAAGCAGTGCTTGGATACAATCCAAAAAACGATAGAATGATCTCAATTCGAATTCAGGGTAAGCCATTTAACATCACAGTGATCCAAATATACGCCCCAACCACAGATGCTGAACAAGCAGAAGTAGATCAGTTCTATGAGGATCTGCAGCACCTACTGGATAATACACCAAAAAGAGATGTTATTTTCATTACAGGAGACTGGAATGCTAAGGTGGGTAGTCAGATGACACCTGGAATTACAGGCAAGCATGGTCTGGGAGAACAAAATGAAGCAGGACATAGGCTGATAGAATTTTGCCAAGACGAACATAGACTTCCGGGTGAGCAGAGAAAGCGACTAGACACGGTAAAGAAGAGCTCCGCGAAAAAAGTTTTTCTGCAGCCGTTTGGAAAGCGCGATTTCGTCGGAAGGAGAAGGGACGAGATCGGCCAGAGAGGTGGAGAAAAACCTCTCTGGAAAAGAACCTCAGCCACCACGAAGGGACGCGAGCTGGACAAGTTTACCTCGTTTGTTCGTTTGCTGTCTCGTTATTGTCAATGTCGGAGGGAAATGGAGGCTCGCAACGCTGAGTGGTAAGAGGGACAAAAGCAATTCCAACGGGCTAAGTCAGACAAACTGCCACAACTTTATAAGGGAGGATTAAAGTTAAAAGAAGCTTAAATTTCTTAACAAAAAATAAGCGAGAGAGACTGAAAGGAAGAAGTACTTCTCAAAAAAAAACCTGAAACTCAATTAATTAATTATTAAGAGTGGCCATTTTAAAGTCATTTTGAAAAAGCAATATTGAATATATTGAATATATAAAGGAAACCTATAAGTATAGTATTGCACTATATTGTTTGTATGTCTGTGTATAATATAATATAAAATAAGATAAAACAATAGTGGAAATATATATAAGGATAAGGATATAAGATATAAGATATTGTGATATATTAAATAATTAGAATATAGACATATATATATATATCAATTAATTAGAATATAGATTTTGTTATAAAAAGGAGGAAATAACAAATAGAAAGGTGTTGGAAAAAACATGGCCACAAAACGACAACCAAGAAGAGGATCTGATGGTGAAGGGTTGAAAGCCTTATTTGAAGACTTTACAATAAAAACCACAGAAACAATAACACAGACTGTGAAAAGAGTGTTAGAAGAAAGATTTGAAGATTTGGAAAAAAGGATAGATCAAAAAATGGATATTATAGAAAAAAAAATTAATATTGAAATACAACAAATTAAAAAACAAATGGACAAATGTGAAGAAAAAAGAGAAGAAGAGGTAGAACGTCTAGCACTACTGGAATTGAAAGAAAAAGAACGTTACATAAGAATAAGAGGGGTGGAGGAAGACAAAGAAGAAAATATTAAAGGACTGCTCATTCAAATGATTGCTGACTTGATAGAATTGGAGGAGGAGAAAATAGATGATGAAATTGAAAAAATATATAGAGTTAATTCTAAATATGCAAAGATTAACAAAAAACCTAGAGACATATTTTCTAAAAATTTTCTAAAATTTTCTAAAAAATTTAAAAATTAAATTTAAAATTTAAAATTAAATTTAAAAATTTAAAAATTCTAAAAGAATTTTCTAAAAATATATATAGAGATATGGTTATTCAATCAGCATTTAACAAAAAAATAGAGATTGAAGGTAATGCTATCACTATCTTTAAAGAAATACCAGGAGGAATACTAAGAAAAAGAAAAGAATATAAATTTCTGACAGAAACATTAAAGAAACACGAAATAAATTTTAGATGGGAGAATTTTGAAGGAGTTAACTTAATGTATAAGGGACAAAGATATAGATTAAATTCTATATACAAAGCAAAGGAATTTCATAAGAGATTAGAGAAAGAATTGGGAAGTAAGAAAGATGAGTAAACTTAAAAATTTAACATGGAATATCAATGGATTTAACTCACCAGTGAAAAGACATAGAACATTTCAAATTTTAAAAAAATTAGAACTAGATATCATTTGTCTTCAAGAAACCCATACAAAAAAAAAGGACACAAAATATTTGGACAATAAAAAACTAGGGTTAGTATTCTCAACAGCTAATGAAAAGGAAAAAAATGGTATAGTAATCTATGTAAAACCTTCACTTAAACCTATAATAATATTAAAAGATGAAGAGGGAAGATTTTTAATAGTGGAAATTGAAAGCCAAAATATGAAAATTTGGATAGTGGGGGTTTATGCCCCAAACAACAATAAAAAAATTTTTAATAAAAAATTATCAGATGTCCTCTCTGAACATGCGAATAAAAATTGGGTGTTAATGGGAGATTTGAATGGGGTTGTGGAACCTAAAATAGATAGGAAATCAGATAACCAGATTAGCAAAAACCAAGGAAAACTACCAAAAGAATTTTTTAATATGGCTAAAAATTTAATGTTAGTAGATGCTTGGAGGCACAATAAAGGAAATAAAAGAGATTATACATTTTATTCGAATAGATTTAATTCATTTTCTAGAATAGACGTGATCTGGATATCTAAAAGCTTAGAAAATAAAATAAAAGACATGTCAATTCTACCAAAAACACTCTCAGATCACAGCCCAATTCAAATGACCCTAAACATCAATACCAAAATATATAGATGGAGAATGAATGAAAATATTCTTAAAGATAAAAAATATATAGAAGAATTAGAAAAAAAATTACAAGAATTTTTTACTTGGAATATTGATAAGGGAGTTAAAATAGAAACAGTTTGGGATACAAGTAAAGCATATATGAGAGGACAACTGATATCACTTAACAATTATCAAAAAAAGAACAAGAAAAAAAACCCAGAAACAATAATGGAACAGATAAAAGAGAAAGAATTAGAATTGCAAAAGAACAATAGAAAGAAAAAAGAAAAAGAGGAATTAAGAAACCAAATAAAATTATTGCAACTTCAAATTAAAATAGAACTAACAGAAGAATTGAATAGAAAACTAAAATTTATCAAACAAAGAAATTTTGAACAGGCAAATAAACCAGGAAAATGGCTGGCATACAAATTAAGGAAAGAAAAAGAAAAAAAAATCATTTCAAAAATTAGAGATAAGAATAAAGAATTGATATATAATGAAGATATCAAAAAGGCTTTCTTTGATTACTATACCAGACTATATCAAAAACAACAAATATCAAAAAATAAAATAGATGAATATATTGAAAAATGTAAACTAGAAAAATTAACAGAAGAAGATAAAGATTTTACAAATAATAACATTACAACACAAGAAATCAAAGATGCAATCAAAAGACTAAAAACAGGGAAAACACCAGGAAATGATGGTTTCATAGCCGAATATTACAAAAAAATTCAAGAACATCTAATTAATCCATTAAAAATTCTATTCAATTCAATATTACAGGGTGCAGACATACCATTATCATGGAGAGAAGCAAATATTGTGTTAATACCAAAAGAAAACCAAGACTTAACAGAATGTAAGAATTATAGGCCAATTTCCTTACTAAACAATGATTACAAAATATTTGCCATCATTCTTGCTGAAAGGTTAAAAAAAATATTACAGAAAATTATTAATCAGGATCAAAATGGTTTCTTACCAAACAGACAAATAAAAGAAAATATAAGACATGTGATTAATCTAATTGAATACGCAAACGTTCATAATGAAAAACCAAAAATGTTGTTATTTCTAGATGCGGAGAAAGCTTTCGATAACGTTAATTGGGAATTTATGTTTAAAGTACTAGAAAATAGAAACTTTGGGGAAAAATTTATAAAAGCAATAAGAGCGATATACAAGACTCAAAAAGCAAGAATAATGGTAAACGAAGAAGAAACCCAGGAATGTAAAATAACAAAAGACACAAGACAAGGTTGTCCCATTTCACCATTATTATTCATATTGGTTCTAGAAGTATTACTAGAAGAAATCAGGAAAGATCAAAATATAGAAGGGATCAAGGTAAAACAGGATAATCATAAATTAAAGGCTTTCGCAGGTGATCTCGTAATAACAATACAAAACCCAAGAAATACAATAGAAAAATTAATTTTAAAATTACAAGAATATGGCGATTTATCAGGATTTAAAATTAATATACAGAAAACCAAAATGATAAATTTAAATATGACAAAAGAAGAAAAAAGTCAATTAGAACAAATAACAGGATTTCAAAACGTTAGAAAATTAAAATATTTAGGAATACAATTAACAGATAACAACTTAGATTTGTATAAAAATAACTATGAAAATTTATGGAAAGAAATTAAAAAAGATCTTGAAAAATGGGCAAATTTACAGCTATCATTACTGGGGAGGATTTTTACAATAAAAATGAATATACTACCAAGATTTTTGTATTTGTTCCAAACAATCCCGATTATGATTAAAAACCAAATTTTTATAAAATGGCAAAAAGAAATATCCAAATTTATATGGCAAAAGAAAAAACCTAGAATAAAATTAAAATATTTACAAGACACAAAAGATAGAGGGGGATTAGCAATGCCAGACCTTAAATTATATTATGAAACATGCGGCCTAATATGGATTAAAGATTGGATAAAACTGGAAAATGAAAAATTACTGAATTTAGAAGGACATGACAATAGGTATGGTTGGCACAGTTACATGTGGTATAATAAAAGTAAAATACATAAGGCATTTAATAACCACATAATAAGAAATTCCTTGCTAAAAATTTGGAACAAATACAAAAAAAAACACTATTACCAAATCTTCCATTATGGGTGTCAACCCAGGAGGCATGTACCAGATTAGGGAGTCAAAATAAAAAAGAATATATAAGATATAAAAATTTGTTAAAATTTGAAGGAAATAATCAGAAACTTAAAACAAGGGAAGAACTAGAAAATGATAATATAGTATGTCATTGGTTTACATATTTCCAATTGAAAGAGCAATATAAAATAGACGAAAAAAACTATCAATTTACAAAAATAGAAAATAATTGGGATAATATATTAGAAAAAGAGGAAGAACATTTAATTTCTAAAATATATAAAACGTTACTGGAAATGAAAACCAAGGACATAAAAATTAAAAAATATATGAAAAAATGGGAGGAAAATTTAGGAATTGAAATTACATATGAAGATTGGCAAGAAATCTGGGTCAAAAATATAAAATTTACTTTAAGTAATGATCTAAGAGAAAATATGTATAAAATGATTTTTAGATGGTACATGTCTCCTGAGGTGCTATTTAAATCAAAAATGAGTAACTCTAATTTATGTTGGAAATGCAAAAACAAAAGGGGATCTTTCTACCATGTATGGTGGCTATGTGAAAAAGCAAAAAAATATTGGGGCAAAATACACAAATATGTATGTAAAATATTCGATAAAGAAATAAGAATGAGACCAGAATTATATTTATTGGGCAAAATTGAAGACAATATAAATAAAAAACAAAAGGTTTTATTTCAGTATCTAAGTACAGCTGCAAGGATAAAATACGCCCAATACTGGAAACAAGAAAATATTCCAACAAAAGAAGAATGGATTATAAAAGTAATGGATTTAATGCAAACAGACAAATTAACAAATTTAATAAAAGGAAAAGAAATGGGGAAGTACAAAGAAACATGGGACCCCTTCATAAAGTATATGCAAAAAGAATATAACATTAAATAGAGAACAAATAATAATAATAATAATAATAATAATAATAATAATAATAATAATAGTACAAATAAAGAAGGGGCGGGGGGAAAAAGAGGTATAAGAAGAGGAAAAATGTAAATCAAGTATTTACAAGATTTTTTTTTGTTAAGAAAACTGGAAGAATTTTAATGGAGTGTATGTATGTATTATGTATTATAAAACAAAGATCTAAAAGTTAAGATTGAATATTATACAAATATATAAATAAATAAATAATATAATGTAAGGAAAGGGAGAAAAAGAGTGATAAACATATATAAAGTAAGAAGAGAAAGGAAGGATTAGGTTAGAAAGAAAAAGAGGATAGAAAGGGTGAAAAGGGAAAGAAAGATAGGGAAAGAAGATAGAACAGAAGAGAAGAGAGAGAAGAGGTTAGAGAGAGAAAGAGGGAGTATGAGAGAAGATATTAGAGAGAATGAGAGGGTCTAAAAAAAAAGAAGAAGAAGAAGAAGAAAGGAATGGATGAAGGGACAAAAGGAAGAATAAAAATGGAAGATAAAGGAAAGGAAAAGATAGAGAGAGATGGGAGGGTTAGAAAGAGTGAGTAAGGTAAGTGAGAGAAGAGATTAGAGAGAGAGAGAGGGTTAAAAAAGGAAGAAGGGAGTGGATGAAAGAGAAAAGGAGTTAAAGGAAGAATCAAAAGGGAAGGAAAGGGAAAGGAAAAGATAGAGAGAGAATAGGTTAGAAGAGACTGAAAGATAAAGGAGGGAAAAGATTAGAGACAAAAAAAACAAGGAAGAAGGATACATTATATTAAATATAATAAAAGTGATTATGTAAAATCAAATGTAAATATATATACATAAATGTAACCATTGTTATGTGTTATATGTGATCATTGTTATGTGTTATGTGTTTTGTTTTATGTTTTATGTTGAATGTAAATAAAATGATATTTTTCAAAAAAAAAAAATTTGCCAAGACAACTCACTGTGCATAACAAACACTCTCTTCCAACAACCTAAAAGACGACTTTATACATGGACTTCACCAGATGGTCGACACCGAAATCAGATTGACTACATCCTTTGCAGCCAAAGGTGGCGGACATCTATACAGTCGGTAAAAACAAGACCTGGAGCTGACTGTAGTTCAGATCACGAACTTCTTATTGCAAAATTTAGAATCAGACTAAAGAGAATAGGGAAGACCCACAGATCAGTTAGATATGAGCTCACTAATATTCCTAAGGAATATGCAGTGGAGGTGAAGAATAGATTTAAGGGACTAGATTTAGTAGATAGGGTCCCGGAAGAACTATGGACAGAAGTTCGCAACATTGTTCAGGAGGCGGCAACAAAAAACGTCCCAAAGAAAAAGAAAACCAAGAAGGCAAGATGGCTGTCTGCTGAGACACTGGAAGTAGCCCAAGAAAGAAGGAAAGCAAAAGGCAACAGTGATAGGGGGAGATATGCCCAATTAAATGCAAAATTTCAGAGGTTAGCCAGAAGAGATAAGGAATTATTTTTAAACAAGCAATGTGCGGAAGTGGAAGAAGACAATAGAATAGGAAGGACAAGAGACCTCTTCCAGAAAATTAGAAACATCGGAGGTAAATTCCAGGCAAAAATGGGTATGATCAAAAACAAAGATGGTAAGGACCTAACAGAAGCAGAAGAGATCAAGAAAAGGTGGCAAGAATATACGAAAGATCTGTATAGGAAGGATAATAATATTGGAGATAGCTTTGACGGTGTGGTCAGTGAGTTAGAGCCAGACATCCTGAAGAGTGAGGTTGAATGGGCCTTAAGAAGCATTGCTAATAACAAGGCAGCAGGAGACGACGGTATCCCAGCTGAACTGTTTAAAATCTTGCAAGATGATGCTGTCAAGGTGATGCATGCCATATGCCAGCAAATTTGGAAAACACAAGAATGGCCATCCGATTGGAAGAAATCAACTTATATCCCCATACCAAAAAAGGGAAGCACTAAAGAATGTTCAAACTATCGAACAGTGGCACTTATTTCACATGCCAGTAAGGTAATGCTCAAGATCTTGCAAGGTAGACTCCAGCAATTCATGGAGCGAGAATTGCCAGATGTACAAGCTGGGTTTAGAAAAGGCAGAGGAACTAGAGACCAAATTGCCAATATCTGCTGGATAATGGAGAAAGCCAGGGAGTTTCAGAAAAACATCTATTTTTGTTTTATTGACTATTCTAAAGCCTTTGACTGTGTCGATCATAACAAATTGTGGCAAGTTCTTGGTGGTATGGGGATACCAAGTCATCTTGTCTGCCTCCTGAGGAATCTGTATAACGACCAAGTAGCAACGGTAAGAACAGAGCACGGAACAATGGACTGGTTTAAGATTGGGAAAGGAGTACGTCAGGGCTGTATACTCTCACCCTACCTATTCAACCTGTACGCAGAACACATCATGCAACGTGCTGGGCTTGAGGAATCCAAGGCTGGAGTTAAAATCACTGGAAGAAACATTAACAATCTTAGATATGCAGATGATACCACTTTGATGGCTGAAAGCAAGGAGGAGTTGAGGAGCCTTATGACGAAGGTGAAAGAAGAAAGTGCAAAAGCTGGGTTGCAGTTAAATCTCAAAAAAACCAAGATTATGGCAACCATCTTGATTGATAACTGGCAAATAGAGGGAGAAAAAGTGGAGGCAGTGACAGACTTTGTATTTCTAGGCGCAAAGATTACTGCAGATGCTGATTGCAGCCAGGAAATCAGAAGACGTCCACTTCTTGGGAGGAGAGCAATGGCAAATCTTGATAAAATAGTTAAGAGCAGAGAAATCACACTGACAACAAAGGTCCGCATAGTTAAAGCAATGGTATTCCCTGTAGTAACCTATGGCTGTGAGAGCTGGACCATAAGGAAGGCTGAGCGAAGGAAGATAGATGCTTTTGAACTGTGGTGTTGGAGGAAAATTCTGAGAGTTCCTTGGACTGCAAGAAGATCAAACCAGTCCATACTCCAGGAAATAAAGCCAGACTGCTCACTTGAGGGAATGATATTAAAGGCAAAACTGATGTACTTTGGCCACATAATGAGAAGACAGGATACCCTGGAGAAGAAGCTGATGCTAGGGAAAGTGGAAGACTCCTGCTGGGACAATACCCACTATTTGCTAAGACTTTTGTTGGAATGTGGGTATCGTGTCTCCAAGAAAAAGGCCCAGCTAGTACAGCCCCAGGTCCGATACCTAGGGTATGATATAAAACAAGGCTCCCGGGCTTTGGGACCCGAACGCAAGGAGGCAGTTCTGGCCATTGCGGAGCCCACCAACCGCAGGCAACTTAGGGGGTTCTTGGGTGTAACGGGGTTCTGTCGCCTCTGGATCCCAAACTTCTCAGTCCTCGCCGCTCCCCTATACCTTGCAACTAGGGGAGGTGATAAAGACGCTTTCCTCTGGGAAGGGCCTCAAAGAACCGCCTTTAGAGACCTAAAGAAGGCCCTAACGTCGGCTCCAGCTTTGGGGCTGCCAGATTTGGACAAGCCCTTCAACCTCTTTGTGGATTCTAGGAGTAATACTGCAGTGGGGGTACTCACCCAGCCACTGGGTAGTTGGCAACGCCCAGTGGCTTATCTATCTAAAGCAGCTGGATGGCACGGCCAGTGGGTGGCCGCACTGCCTGAAGATTGTTGCCTCCGTAGCGACTTTGCTCGAGGAATGTAATAAGCTTTTCGTGCCCAATCCATGTGCATTCCTCACACTCCATCCAAGCCATCCTAGAAAATAAAGGTCACTTATGGATTAGTAATCAGAGACTACACAAATATCAGGCTATATTCATTGAGAACCCACAAGTGTTACTGCATGTGTCGCCCCACTAAATCCGGCCACTCTGCTTCCCTTGGAGAACAAACCTCTCGAACATAAATGCCTGCAGGCCTTGGAGTCCCAGTACTCTTGTAGACGGGACCTCAAAGATATCCCCCTCCCGCAGCCCCAGCTCTCATGGTACACTGATGGCTCCAGTTTCATCAGCAGTGATGGGACTAGGAAGGCAGGTTATGCTATCACAGATGACCAGGAAGTCATCGAGAGCGGCCCACTGGGACCGGGATACAGTGCCCAAGTCGCGGAACTTTTTGCTTTAACCAGGGCCCTAGAGAGGGCCAAAGACAAAACTCTCAACGTCTGGATAGATAGCAAGTATGCGTTCCTGACCCTGCATGCTCATGCTGCCATATATAAAGAGCGAGGCTTCACGGATGCGGCAGGGAAATACATCCAACATGGTCACCTCATAGAATGCCTGATTGATGCTGTCCAGCTCCCGAGTAAAGTGGCAGTCATGCATTGCCACGGGCACCAGAAAGGAATGGACCTAGTGGCACAGGGAAACAGAAGGGCAGACTCTGAGGCAAGGGCGGTGGCCATGGCCGACGCCTCCGTTCTCCCCAATCTTTCCATTAACCTCGCTGCGGAATCTGCAACCTTGATACCGGTCTACACCCGTGAAGAACATCTCCGGGCCTCACAAGACCTGGGGGCATCACCAGTTGGAGACTGGTACCAGTCGCCCGACAATCGACGGTTCGTGCCGGCATCACTGGCATGGACCCTCCTACACTCAATGCACCAGACAATGCATATGGGAAAGACGGCCCTGGCTGCGGCCATTGAAAGGGACTACTATGTCAATGGCTTACATGGAATCGCAGCTAAAGTGGCATGCCAGTGTGAGACCTGTGCCACGTCAAATCCATGTCAAGGACCGCACCTACTGCCAGAGACCCAACCCATCTCATATTTTCCCATGGATTCAGTCATGGTGGACTTCACGGATATGCCTCGAGCAGGGCCGTTTAAGCTACTCCGGATGGCCCGACGCATTCCCTACTCATATCAAAAAGGCCAAGGAAGTGGCCAGGCTTCTCCTCAAAAACAGTATACCCCACTTCGGGTGTCCGTCCACCATTTCGTCCGACAATGGCCCAGAATTCGTACACCAAATTACTCAAGACCTGATTGCGGCGGTAGGAGTCCAATGGCGGTTTCACTGTTCCTTTCACCCCCAGTCGGCAGGACGGGTCGAACGGATGAACCACACCTTGAAAAATAAACTAACCAAAATCTGCTCAGAGACCCATTTAAAATGGCCAGATGCCCTACCCTTGGCCCTGTACGCCATCCGGGTAACGCCAAGAAGGACCTTCAATGTATCACCCTATGAAATGGTCTTTGGGCGCTCCCCTAATGTCCCTGCCAAAAGCCAGGGGTGGCCAGACTTGAGACATAAGGGGGGAATAGAGGTGGTTGAGATGGTGCAGGAACTAAACAAACAGGTCAACAAAATCCGCGAGTATGTCGTGGAGCAGCGCCCACCTTTATTGGCCACTGGGCCCCACCCTTTTCAGCCTGGAGACAGGGTATGGGTTAAACATTGGAAGCATGAACCTTTGACAGGGCGGTGGAAGGGCCCATATACCGTTAGCATGTCTTCTCCCCTAGCAGTAAAAGTCGCTGAATCAAAATCATGGATCCATTGGACCAGAATTTAAGCGGCAGCTGAACCAGGGTGGTCGGCAATCGTGGATGAAAAACAACCAACCCGAATTACCCTGAGGCGAAAGTAACCAATGGGAGGAGGCCTTGGGCCAACCCTTGTTAGAGCAGTCCCTATCAGAATCCCTGGGGACCCTAGGAGAAAAGTGAGGGTAGTGGTGGTGTCCCTGGAAAATAATCAAAGGGGCCAATCGCTGATCAGGCCTGTAAGCAAATACTGAATTGTCTCCCTCATACCCAGAGGACATTAACCTACAGACCGTTTGCTTTGCCTGACAAGAGTCCTTGAGTCGCTCTGCTAAACCTTACCAGCAATAGGTTTCCTGCGCACAGCGATGACAACCGCCTTGCTGGATCACTCCGGAAGCTGATCCTCTATGCACGGTTGAAGATGGATTCCAATTTCCTGAAGGGGCTCTTGGTCCTGTGCTGGGTGGGTGGCTTGAGGAGCCCAGAAACGGTGTTGGGCATAAGTAATCAGGGAAAGTGGGATGGGTCTGAGGTTACGCCCCCCCCCCACAGCTGACAGCTGGATTTCACACAGGGCCCAGGATAAAGCCCCCCCCCGAAGGTAGCCCCCGATCCATGTTCAGCTTGCATTACCATGGCCACGCAGGGCAGGAGGACAACCAACACTCTGGTATACCATACTCAGCTGCCCCGGGGATGCAAGCCTAATGGAACCGCCTGTATTCACAATGGGACCCAGTACTCCCTATGTCTCCAAAAGACCAAGGTGATATGCTATGATCCCTCAAATCCAGTCCGTCTAAATGTCACGGTATGGGCGGGATTATCCCTGGTTATGAAGGCGTATAAAAGCACTGAGAGGCTGTTTTTCCTTAATTACACCACGGGATTACAGCGGGGGCAGGATCCCTTGACCATCCAGTTTGATGTGTGTACCGCTATGGATAAAGTGGCGGAGGTCATGTGCAGGTCTCAGGGGTGGAGAGACACCTATAAGGACAACCATAAATATTTATGTACTAGGAATTTGAACTTGAATAAGGGAAACCCAGACCAATTCCTCCCCTGTGCAGCAAGGATAGATTGTTCGGGATGGGGCTGCGTGTGTGATTACACGGGAGGCGGGTATCAAGGGTGTCCTGGGCTTGCCCAGTTCAGGCGTATTGCCAACAGTAACCAAGTATCCCTCCAGGTGGCACGCAACATGCCTCCTAGTATCAGATATGGAACTGGGATAGATGGCACGGGAGTTGACCCTAAGACCTTTATAACTATAAAAGTGGAACAAGTCTATGATGGGCAAATTAAGAGCCTGGGGTGGTCGGTGTATGACACTCTTGTCAAGGTATCACAAGAGGGGAAACAACTGGAATTGTCCTCAAAGGCAGAGAACCTATTCATATCCCTGGCTGAGGAAATCGCAAAGACCCTTACAGTCAAAAATTGCTTTGTGTGTGGAGGAACTAATATGGGGGAACAGTGGCCATGGGAAGCATTGGAGGCTGGCCCCGAGGTCTATAATAACATGTCCCGCGAGGGAAATATTACCTCCAGGACCCCTCCAAGTAATATGATCTGGACATTAACCACAAATTTGGTAGGGCAGAATTGTTTCTCCAGAAATGGGACCACTCCAGTAGGGGATCTCATTTGTTTAGGAACATGGGATATTTAATATACCCAATGGAACTCCCCTAGCAATGTCTCGATGCCTGTAAGGTTCAATGCCACCTTACTGAGTTATCTAAATGATTCCAAAGCCTCCCAGGATTGGATAGCCCCCCAACAAATGTATTGGATTTGTGGCTCATTGGCATATGAAATTCTACCACGTAACTGGTCAGGACTGTGTGTCCTAGGTTGGATTAATCCCTCCTTCTTCCTGTTGCCAGTTAAGTCAAGACAGGTCCTAGGGGTGCCAATCTATCAGCCAGTGGGTTCCAGGCGCAGACGAAATGTTGATACTGCCTTCTCCAACTTTCCCTGCAAAGAATCAGATAAATATCAGGGGAATATATGGGAGAAGAAGCTGAAGCTGATGCTAGGGAAAGTGGAAGGCAAAAGGAAGAGGGGCCGACCAAGAGCAAGATGGATGGATGATATTCTGGAGGTGACAGACTCAACAATGGGGGAGCTGGGGATGGTGATGGCCGACAGGAAGCTCTGGCGTGGGCTGGTCCATAAAGTCACGAAGAGTCGGAAGCGACTGAACGAATAAACAACAACATATGGGACTCGGAAAGAATCGTCTGCACCTATGGACATGCCACTTGGGCAGAGGATGGCTCTTATGGATACAGGACCCCCATCTATATGCTAAATCGGATAATCAGGTTGCAAGCTGTACTAGATTTAGCTGGCCGGAGGATTGATAAGGCATTAAATCTCCTGGCCGAGACCACTGACAAGATTAGAACGGCGGTCTATCAGAATAGACTGGCACTAGATTACCTGCTGGCACAGGAGGGAGGGGTATGTGGCAAATTTAACCTCTCGAACTGTTGTTTGCAAATTGACGAGACAGGACACGTAATAAAATAGTTTACCACCGAGATGAGACAATTGACCCATAACCCAGATCAGGAATGGAATGGGTTCAATTTTAAGGAGATTTTTGGTGGTTGGTTCCCCAAATTGCCAGGTCTCCAAGCCATTGTAGCGCTTATAGGATTGATCGCCGCTGGTTGTGTTATATTACCCTGTGTGTTACCCATCTTTATCCGAACAATAACCAATAGCTTGTCTCTGCTAGCTGAAAGAAAAGCCACGGCACAGGTTATGGCGATGTGGGAGTATGAAAAGGTCTCCGGCCAGGATGATGGAGAATCTGAGGGTGAGACTCAACTGCAAGATTGAGTAGAGTCTCAAAGGGGGGAATAAAGAAGGCGGTGGCAGTGAAATAAAGAAGTTAGAAGAAGCTGACCCTGCAGAAAAGTGGGAAATCCCCTTTTTAGGGCCGTGTGTAAATGAAATTAGGCCGTGAGCAAAACAATAGGGTCGCGTGCAGAGTCACGTATGCAGTAGACATCTACATTGTTTCTATGGTAAAAATGCCGTTGTATGTTGTATAAATATAGGGGTTTTCGAACCCCTCGGGGTTCAGACTTATAGCAGCCATAGGCACTCTGAACCTTGCGCAAATAAACCTTTCCTTCCTTGAAGAACTTGCGTGTGTCCCGTTCTTTCCCGCAACAGTACAATTATAACCTTAGAAATGTTTGAAATCCAGCAGAAAGATTTTAATTATTATTATTATTTTTCTGAGCTCCCTACTATTCCTTGTACTTTTTTTTGAAAGTCCAGTGATACACCATTTCATCGGTTTTCCAGTTACTTAAGCTATAAAGATTTTACCCTCAGCCTTTAAACATTCTACAGACTATCTGGGAGCAGGCATGAAACCCTTCTACTCAGATGACTCAAAAAATGGTGAAAGAATGCAGTACTAGACATAAAAAAACCCCACCAGTAGTGCATAGAAAGCCAGTGTAAATCATCCAAAATTTTATAACAGGATGCTTCCTACCTAAAGCAGCAAGACTCCTAGTAATGAAATTCTGCACAAGGGAAGCTTCTGAATTTTCTTCAAGGGCAACTTCATTCTAAGTACATTATGGTAATCCAACAGGGAAATTTCCAAAGCATGGGCCTCTGAGCACTGATTCATTAAAAAGAAGTACAGCTCTGTGCAGAACAGTTTGCACATCAGTGTCACAAAGTTAAGAACCACCTATCCATGGTGCCTCCATTTTATCTAAACTCTGTTTAGTTTATTGGGCCTTCATTCCGCCCCTTACCCAGCACATGCCCTCAACTGATTCTGACAACAGAATCAGCATTTCTCTCCAAACCTTTCCATGACATCACTTAGTAATTTCATATAAATGAAGGAATGTTCAGCCATTCAAATGTCATGAAATGGTACAGAAATCCTTCACGCTGCTTTTTGGAATTGGCTCTGGAAATCAGTTATCTTGCAACCATCAATGCATTCACAAATTCATGTTCCAGCCTGAATTGCTCACATCTATTTTGTCAGGGCTGATAGGCCATCTCTTCTAATTATCCCCATTGTGTCATTTCATCTGGCAGAGATATTCCACCGTTATATTTCCCATTATGTACCTTTCCAATCATCATCAGCTGAACAAGAAGAGTAGCATTTCCAAACACCAAAATCTGTGCTCCAGACAAAGTCCATGGAATAAAATATCTTGACCAGATGTATTTGGGAATAAACTGTATGGAATGGATGGGTGTTGAACTGACAGAGGAAAACAATCCTTGTTTTCTTTTCTCAGATTGTTAATGAAGTTGAGGACCCACCAAAAGCATTATGAAAGGGTGATATGCCCTGTGCCTCACAGAATGCAATGTAAATTATAGCACAGCATGGAAAGGAAGAATAGGGTCAATTAACATATCTGATCAACAGGCCCTGAAGAAAACTCATTTGAGTCTACATTTTTTGTAGAAGCATGTAAAGTATTAGAGGAGGATCTCTGGCATATGAACAGGAATTTTTGCAAGTAAACCAGTGTAGCACATCATAGCACTTTCAGTGTCCTATTTCTTAGTATTTTATTTTCTTTAACTCTGTTGAAAAAATTGTTGGTTGCTTTATATGATTACAGTAAAACAGTAAAACTTCAATTCTTTGGATTTTCATTTAGCAGACATCAGATGCAATGGACAAAATTTTACTTCATACCTCATTGCCAAATAATGGACAACTGTTGGACAATTCACATAACTTATGTCATTTGCATAAAAATATGTCAATTGTGTAATTATAAAATAACAAATTCACATTTAATGGACATTTGGATTTAATGAACACCCTTTCCCACAAATGGTCCATTAAAGTGAGATTTTACTATATTACAGACACATATTCTGTATGTACATTCTGTACTTCAAAATATTAAATCAGGATGATGTGGCCTGAGTAATATCAGCCCCCTCTGTGATACAACCTCTCTGTTTGTGGGCAGTGCTGAAAAAAGCTAGTATTTTATTCTTACATCAAAAGATTTTGGCTCAGTTATTATACCTGCTTAATTTATTATTAACTCAAATATATGTCCCAAAGGAACTATGATTCTGTTATAAGAAGTGTTCTTCCCAATTACTGTAAGATGTTAAGAATAAATCATACGTACTTTTTTTCTAAAGAATGACAACAAATCTCTGCAGGAACTATAGTCTTTTTTAGGCTGCTAGCTAAAGTATTTCTATACTCTGACACACAAAGGAATATTAGAAGCAGGCCTTCCCTAAAATAGTTCAAGTTCCAGTGCTGCAGGGTGGAAAATGCAACCAAAGTTACGGTGAAAGGAATAAAAATAGGTAAAGACCCTCATCAACCAAGCTGAGTCCCTGATGGAGTTCTTGATAATAAGCCCTTAAAAATAGCTCTTTCCACAATAATGTGGCAAATCATAATCTTCCATATCTTGCCCAGAATGAAGGACTAGACACAACTTTTTCTCCTTAGTTCTTATTTGTCTAAAAATGGGAAGAAATATGATGGGATTCATATTACAGGATTTTATGATGCTGCTAGTGTAATAAGTTATATAGGCAGATGAATAAGACACAAAATGAAAGAGCTGGGAGCGGCCACACAACTAATTCCTAGCAATAGGTTGAACAGCATAATCTGCAGAGTGCAAGATTCTTGTTAGAGGTTGGATTCACTAGAACTACTGTAGTGCAAGGAACACTTGATGAGTTCTTACTGACCATTGAAAATCCAAGAGATAGGATTTGGATCCCATAAGCAGACAAACAGAAAAATATCTAACACCTATGATAACCTAAATATTTGAGATCTGATTGCCCAACATAAAAGAAGTTAAATAAAATGTGGATAGGCGGCAATTGAAAGCAGAATGACAGAGCCTTTAAATCCTTTGTGACAGTTAGGAACTTGTTTATATAACACTGAGGGCCATCTCTTTGATTACACTGCTTGGTCCAAAACTCAACTTGATGCAGTGATATGATTTTGATGATTTTGATTATGTGCCATCAAGTCATTTTCAACTCCTAGCAAGCATATAGATTCCATGATGATCTCTCCCTAACCTGGTCTTTCAGGTTTTCCAATGGTGCAGTCATCACCACTGTAACTGAGTCCATCCACCTTGCTGCTGGTTGTCTTCTTCTCTTTCCTTCCATCTTTCCCAGCATTAGAGCCTTTTCCAGAGAGCTCGGTCTTCACATAATGTGTTGAAGTAGGATAATTTGAGCTTGGTCATTTGTACCTCAAGTGAGCACTCTGGGTCGATTTGTTTGATGATCCACCGGTTTGTTTTCTTGGCTGTCCACAGTATCCTCAGGAGTCTTCTCCAACACCAAAGTTCAAAAGCATCAATATTCTCCTTATCCTGCTTCTTCAAAGTCCAAGTTTCGCTTCCATAGAGTGTCACAGGGAATATCATGGGCTTGCACAGTCTGATCTTTGTAGGTATAGACACATCATGGCATTTGAATATCTTTTCCAAGGCCTTTATGGCTGCTATACTGAGTGCTAGTCTGCAGCATATTTCTTGACTGCTTGTTCCTTTTCTGTTGATGGTTATCCTACAAGGCAAAAGCTATCTACCACTTTGATATTTTTATTGCCAATTCTAAGGCTGCTTATTCTACCTGTTGTCATTAGTTTGGCCTTCTTTATATTTAATTTTAGTCCCATTTTTTCACTGTGCTCCTTGACTTTTATTACTAGAGCCTCCAGATCTTTTGCATTTTCAGCTATATGGAACACTATAAAACACTGGCTTTATTAATATCCGTGACCATATCTAGGAAAGCCTCCCATCCCAATAAGTATATAATCCTGGGTTTGAGGATTCTGTGTAAGACAGTTTTATTTAAAGAAAGACTTCCTAAAAGTTCATTCTTTATTACTTTGTTTATACTGATGGTTTACCAGATATTGCTTGCTTTTAGTGGAGCAATAGTGCCACCTGCAACTTTTGTCTACAAAGGCTTACATATTAGATGTTCATATATTCAAGCTGAAACGTTTATATGAACATATTGTAAAGAATGCTTGTATGTTTATTTTGATAATTCAGCTTCATGTTTACTGATGGAGCTGCTAAATTAGGTTTTCAACAGAGGAATAAAAGTAATTGCAATAATTTGCGTTTTAGATTAAATGGCTCTAACACTCTAAAATACTGTTTCTATTATTAAAAATAATAATATCGAGTCCTATCAAAATGATTTAGTCAAACTTGCTTCTCTTTTCCATTTCTTTCATCACTGATTTTAACAGCACAACTTCCTTGAATCAAAAACATTTCTAAGTGAAATCACTGTGAACATAAATGTCGAATCATGGACTCCTGAATGGAGGGCCTGGAGAAGGAAAATGGAGCAGCCTTGTTATAAAGGCAGCTTATAATGGCATACACATATCTTGGCAATCAGCAATGATGGAAAATGAAATTTAGAGGCAGAAGATAGGTGACCTTATGAAGAATAACATTAATCACATCCAGATTAGGTTGCTGGAAGGCAGACAGCTGTGCCTCTGTTTTTACGAGGAGGGATATTGGTTCATGGCCTTTTGATCTATCTCCATGGTTGCTGCCTGTTGACATAGGATGAAACAGGGAATAATGACAAGAGGGCAGAAAAAGATGGTAGGGAGGAGGTGAAACAAGCTTGATGGCTGATTAGAGGACAGAAATAAATGAGTTTGGGGAACAGTGTGGGAGAAAATAAAGAAGGAAGCTCCGGAATTTTAAGGCAGTTCTTAGCTTTGCAAAGACAGACAATGATACATGTAGATTCTAAAAAGACAAAAGTGAAATCAAAATACACATCCTTTAAAATGGTCTTTGTTCTTGTGTGGTTTATTAGCATTTCCCTGGCATCTTATCTCAGACGCTGAGATCTCAAATAAAGGCTGGATGGCCATCAGCAGAGAATGTTATACTAGTGGATTCCAGCATTGGACATGGGGTTGGACCACATGATCTCTAAGATCGCTCCCACTCCAGGACTCTGTAATACAAGGTATCCCTTGCTAAGACCTGCTAAGACCAATTGACCCAGACTACTTGACTAGCAAGCTGGCGTAGGCTTCCCTTATTATTTCCACGCTGTCCAATTATTGGGCAGGAAAAAAATGAGGAGGTAATGCCTGGGCATTGAACCACCAGAAAGTAGTTGGTTCTTGTTCATGAGCACAACACTTAATTCTGTGCTTGAGGATACTGGCAAAAATGTCCAGGAAAACAATTCTCTAGTTGGAACATGGAAGTAGCACATTTGGTAATAATTGGATGTATATTATTGGATGTATTTTTAGATATTGTTATTTGTATAGTTTTTAAACTTTCAGTTGTTGTAACCCGCCCAGAGTCCCTTGCAGGGGAGATGGGCGGGGAATAAATTGAAATAATAAATAAATAAAATAAATAAATAAAACTATATTAAGTTATAACGGAGATTTCTGAAAAGTATGGGATTAATATCTTTCTGTGGTAGCATTAGTTTCACAAGTGTGATGTCCCATAAGCAAACTTTAACTATGGCTGTTGTGGGACTTCCGGGCTGTTAAAAACTTTAACTAGTTTTTTTTTTTTGCAGCATCCTATAAAAACCTAAATTAGCTGAAGTGACATTGTGTTTAGATGGGAAGTTTACAATCAAATTTAGCTTTTTATGACTCAGTCATGATTTCATGATCCACAAATCCTCTTAAAAGGTGCAGTGCTGAAAAGTAGTGAGCTGATGGTAGCATTTCAGATGAAAGCTTGAAAGACACTTAGTGTTTCCCCAACCCACCTCTTTCTGTATTCAGAAACATTTTTGAAACATAATGCTACAGGTTCACAGTTCTGTAATCCAATACTATAATATTCCAGCTCTGTAAACGTTAACCCTTAAAAGTTTGGTGAGTTGTCACTGTATGGGTGCCATTTACCGCCTAAGATCTGATAAAAAGCAGCTGACATTCTGGTGATTGGCTTTAATGGGGATCAGAACGGCCTGTGATTAATCGCCCTTTCTCCCACTTACAGGACAAAAGGAATGTGCAGGGGTGTGTAAGGAAGGCACCCTGTGCTGGAACTGGCCTGCAAAAGAGAAAGAGACTCGGAAAAGCTGTGGTACTGAGACTTTTGCTTGTTGTTTGTCACAGATGTTTCAAGAAAATGTCTATGAATGTCAGGTGTATAATGAAACCTCAATTTCCTGGATTTCACATTCTCTGGACCTCTTGCAGTCTGGTTTCACGCTGGGACACAGTGCTGAAAGAACGTTGGTTGCATTGCTGATGATCTTTGGGGCAGTGCATCCATTCTGGACCTCTCAGCAGCCTTTGGTACCATCAACCATGGTATCCTTCTGGACCAGCTGAGGAGTTTGGGAGTGGGAGGCATGGTGCTATGGTGGTTCTCCTCCTTCTCCCAGGGCTGGTTCCAGTTGGTATTAGTGGGGAAGAGACATCAAGCCTGAGGTCCTTGGAGCTCTACCCTCCCCCTACTTTTGTTTAACATCTACTCCTGTCCTCCTGAATGATCTCCCTCTGATACAGTATATGGTTGGCCCAAAGCCTGCTGGTCCTTAAAAAAAAAAAGGTAAAGGTACCCCCCGCACATTTGTGCAGTCGTGTCCGACTCTAGGGGCCGGTGCTCATCTCCGTTTGTTAGCCGAAGAGCCAGCGTTGTCCGAGGACGCTTCCACGGTCATGTGGCTGGCATGACGCGCGTGGAACGCTGTTACCATCACACGGAAGTGGTACCTATTTATCTACTTGCATTTGCATGCTTTCGAATTGCTAGGTTGGCAAGAGCTGGAGCTAGTGCGGGAGCTCACTCCGCACGCAGGGCTAGGGATTCGAACCTCCGAACTTGCGATCTTCCTATCGACAAGCCTGGCGTCTTACCCGCTGAGCCACCACGCCCCATATATATCCTTACAAAGGCTATAAAAACCTGTTTTTTTTCCTTGGGGATTGGGGCCAAGTTGATTGAGAGTTCCCACCTGGAGGGCTGTAATAGAAACTTGGCTTCTAAACGCCTAGACATTTTTCTTGTTGTTTTTAACTATTGTTTTTTTTGCTGTTTATCCATCATTTTATTTATTTATTTATTTATCATATTTCATATCATATTTATTTATCTGGACTCCACCCAGAGTCCCCCTTTTGGGGGAGATGGGCGGTGATATAAATATAAATAAATAAATAAATAAATATTTATATAGCAGCCCATCTCACAAAACATGACCCTGGGCGGTGTACAATAAAAATTAAAAAACAATGATATAAAAACAATCAACAATTTAAAAATATTAATATTATGATTAAAAGGCAAGGAGAGAGCAACAGATAGTAACAACAGTGGAGCCACCTCAACAACTCACCGTTCCCTTCGGACCCCCAGGTCTGACGACATAACCAAGTTTTGAGGGAGTTATGGAAAGTTAACAGGGATGGAGTCAACTTCACCTTGGGGGGGGGGGGATGATGTTCCATAAGACAGGCGCCATGGCAGAAAAGGCTCCTCTCTGGGGTCCCACCAGATGTAGTTCTTTAGCAGATAGGACCAGCAACATAACTCTTCTGCCGGATCTGATGGGACGGGCAGATGTCCCATCAGGTCAGATTATATACCACCCAGACTTACAACTGTTTGAGTTGGGCAGCCATATAAATTTCTTAAATAAATAAATAAGATGAAATTTGGTTGGAATTTGTATCACTAACATGATGACATCATTATGGAAATGATGTAATTTGTGCCAATTGACTAATGACAGCATTACACAAATTATAGCTCTATAATGACTTTCCATGCAAATGATGTCATTTGTGTGGCCACAATGAAATACAGTTCATTTCAAGAGACTTTCAGGAATAACATATACCACTCCCACCAACTAGTGTAATAAACCAGTCTTTACCATAGGAGGATTGTACGCATATTAAAAAGTTTATTGTTCCATTCCCTGGATGCACCCAACCCAATCTGTAGAGACATCAGTCTGCTATATTATAGTCTTGCTAAGCTGTTGTGTTTGGGAGCCTTTAGCTAGTTTAGCAGAGTGCCTATAAATCTTTTAAGATTTATTTTAATTAATTTCCAGCTGAATAAAGTGATAAGGAAACTCAACTTTTATGTCCAATGTTGCTGGCAGAAGCGCAAGTTAGGAATAAAAATGAGAGCAGGCATAAGATGGATGTCTAGGCCATCCAGACCTGTCACTTTTTTATCTAAATGAAAAGAGAAGATAAATACTTCAGCATTTTCTATCTCAGAATATGGCCACTGAATGAGCTTTTCAAAATGGCAGTGAGCAGATATGAAACGTGAGGGATTTTTCTCTGGCCCTCTGGGGCTGCCTCATTTACTTCACAGTCATGCCGCTAATTCCTAACATGTACAGGAGATTCAATGCAGCCCCATTGCTTGAGGAATGAGCCCTTTTATTTGTTTTGAGTCACAATCAAACATATTATTTTGGACAAGTAACAAAATCTATATTTTCCTCTCTGAGGGCTACATTTATATAGCCTATTCAATTCCAGTCAATTCAAAAGAGCCTTGAATTCTTATGGATGATGACCTATGACAGTTAGTTAAAACACAGTCATCCTGACAAGATAACTCATATTCCACATTCATTTCATTAGCAGTAAACATTGCAGATTTCAGTCCTGCAATCTTTTCTATTGGAGTCTCAGTTGGAGGCAAGGGAGAAAAATCCCTTTCCATTTTTTTACTTCTTGCAATTATATCTTGCCTGTATTCCGAAAACTCAAGGCAGCTTCGTAAGAGTCTCTCTCTAACTTGGTTCCAACAGCAACCCTGTGGGGTGGATTGTGCTAAGAGACAGTGGACCAAAGTCATCCAGTGAGCTCCATGGTTGAGTAGGACTTGAACCTGGTCTTCTTGGTCTATAAAAAGGTAAAGGTTCCCCCCGCACATTTGTGCAGTCGTGTCCGACTCTAGGGTCCAGTGCTCATCTCCGTTTGTTAGCCGAAGAGCCAGCGTTGTCCGAAGACGCTTCCACAGTCATGTGGCTGCATGACGCGCGCGGAACGCTGTTACCTACCCACCAAAGTGGTACCTATTCATCTACTTGCATTTGCATGCTTTCAAATTGCTAGGTTGGGAAGAGCTGGGGCAAGTGTGGGAGCTCACTCCATCACCTCCATCACCTCCGAACTTGCGATCTTCCAATCGGCAAGCCTGGCATCTTACCCACTGAGCCACCACGCCCCTCTTGGTCTATACCAATACCTTAATATATACCTTACCTTAATCAATAAACTTAAATAATACCTTAATCACAGTACTACACCGACTGAATTTAAAAACGTGACCAGTTTTGGTAGTTTGTGGCCCATTTGGAAGGCCATTTCTGTGTGGCAGCAATTATTGCTCATAATTAAGCCCATGAGAGAACAGATTTGTTAAAGAGTCATCTACTGATAATTCAGTATAGTTAAACAATTTTGTCCTCACTACCTACGTTTATGATTCCTTCTTTTACTACTGTATATGCCAACAAACTGCCCCAGGCAGGAATACAGTTCTTTCTTGGGATTATCTGATGAAATGGACTGCATCTTATAGGAATTTATGCCTTGCTCAATATGATGGTCTTTAAGGTGCCATAGGACTCTTACATTATTTCACAAGGTACGGGACACCTTGCTGTTTACCAGCTCAGTGAGACTCATTCCTGTTCTTATGCTAAGAAAACATTTGACACGTTACTTCCCACACTGATAGAAGGTCTAGCAGTTATGAAAACATATAGAAAGTGCTCTCCTTCACAAAAGAGCAGGTCATCCAGTTCCCTGTATAGAAGAAAGGGGAGAAAATGGACAAGAGTTTTGTTCTCCTAAGTTGCCAACACATACTGTAGATGTCTCAACTGAAAATAAAGTATTCCACCAGACCTCTTCAAAAGATCTACTACTGTGGCCTCTTTGGGAGGCGGTGGTCAGAGGGCATCTTTGGTGGGCCTCAGCCCCTGGGGCCGCTTCTGTAGCCCACCCACTCTCTTTATTCTGCTGCTGGGTCTGTTCTGGCCCATCACATCTGATGAAAGACCTCTTCCCAGGCTTGGCGCCAGACATGGACTGGGCTGTCTTAGGTCTAAGGTACTTCTGCACTGCTGGGCCGCTTCCTGGCCTTGATGCTGCCTTTCTTCCGTGTGCTACTTCTGCTGCAGAGTTCAGGCATGCTTAGCTGGACTGCAATTTTCTTCTGATTGTTCGTCATTTTTAGCTTTTTAGCTTCAGCTCTAAGCAACAACGTTCAGCTTTATTCTGGCTCCAACAGCATCGCACACACTTCAGCCAGCTCTAAATGCAGAAAAAAGGCCTCCCCCCCCCCCCCCGCACCTCTAGTGACTGCCATTAATGTCAGCAGGTAGAGCCATTTAAAAGGAATGTGGGAAAGAGGAGTTGGAGCATTCCTTTCTCCATGCCATGCAGACTCATCCTCCACATGATCACTCACTCTTGTATTGGAAAAGCCATTGGATTTTATTTATTTATTTATTATTTATTTTCTATCCCGCCTTTATTATTTTTATAAATAACTCAAGGTGGCGAACATACCAAATACTCCTTCCTCCTCCTATTTTCCCCACAACAACAACCCTGTGAGGTGAGTTAGGCTGAGAGAGAGGGACTGGCCCAGGGTCACCCAGCCAGCTTTCATGCCTAAGGCGGGACTAGAACTCAGTTTCCTGGTTTCTAGCCCGTTGCCTTAACCACTAGACCAAACTGACCAAATTTATACTTGACAAATTGCTCTATGAATTACAAGTTAAAACTATTTAACATTTTTTTCATGCAGGATCTTTTCTATAATCTCACATAATTTTTTACATCTGAAATATGACTATTCTTGCAAAAATAGAAGAGCAGAAGAGGTATTCATTATAGAAGAGAAGCAATATGAATTTACCCCTTTATTTGAATGGAAAAGGAGAGTGGAACAATGCTTTACTTAAGTCCTTGAAACAAATTATTTTAGCTTATTATAAAGTATATTGCTATCTGAGAACTGCTGATGGTACTAAATATGCTAAGGAGAGAAATTCTGTATTATAGAAAATCTATGGTTTTACTTTAAATTTATGATATTTTTCATGGCAAATGCAATAAGCTATACATTCTGTTTGATACATGGTTATGTTTATGATATTTGAAGGCAAATTGGTAGAAGGTTTCACAAAATATATATATATACATGGGCCTGTCCATGAAGTCACCAGGAGCTGAGTTTGGGAGAGACTGGCTTTACCATTAATAGCAGCAACATTATAGCATCTTCAATAAATTGATCTTTCAATGGAAGTGTAATCCATTGACACTGATTTTTGTTGGAGATTCTGGCAAATCCAGCATGCCTCATCAGCATATGGATGGCTGCTCTAGGATGCAAGCTCTCCATGCTTTTGAGGAAGCTGCTTGTTGCCCCTCCTACTTCCTCTTCTCTCACTCTGATTCTTCCCTGGAGGAGGAAGCAGCATGTGGCTGCTCCTCTCCATGGAGAGTGGCCATGTGCTAGGCCTCACTCTCTCTCTCTCTTCCTCCTTGGACAGGAAGCAAGCACATGGCTGTGTGCTGCTCCATTCTAGGCCATGGATGGACCTAGGAGATTTTTCCCCCTTTCTATACACATCTCTTGCAGCAAGCAGGGCAAGAGGTATTAAGTTTAGGGAAACAGGAAGAAGAAATGGAACATTTATCTATCAAAATGCTGTACCTGCAATGAATAAATGTAAGGACTCTTTTGTACTTACTTTTCATATCTGCCATGTCTAAGAGTGCCTTTCTTTATGCTTGGGTGGACTAAGGGTGTAAGACTAACCTGGATCTCTCTAATATGCTCATGGGCTCTGTTTTTAAACAATATTCTTTTCCTGTACATGAACTTTGCAGCTCTGCTCCATTTCAGTAGTTCTAACAGACTGCTGAATGGGCTTCAATTTTGAGGGGCAGAATTTTTATTTTCTCACTCCTCTCCTTCAGAGGAAGATCTGGTGTTCCCTGAGGCTGACCAGAGTATCCTAATACCTCAAAAATACATCTAATCAGAATGCACTGGAAGCCCTCTCAGAAAGGGAGACTTGGTCCATAATTTTGCACAGCGTCAACAACCACCACCTTCACCCGGGGAGCTGCTGTCTGCACCGCCACCCTGCCTCCTCCACTGGCTCCATCCCTCTGCCTCCTCCCTAGCTGGGCCCGGCATGCTCCCTTCAGCAGACAAGCACCCTGCCGTGCTTGTTGCATGCATCCTGGCACTGCGCCCTCACCCAGCACCTGGATCCCGGGCCAGCAGCAGGAGGTGGAAGATGGCGAAGGTCAGCTGACGGCAGCGGGGTAGGTGGTGGTGGTGGAGTGCAGGTTCTCCAAAAGGGCAGAAATGGGGGGGGGGAGATAGGCGGGTGGGGGAAGTTGGAGTGCACACTGTGGTTGTAAGTGCGGACTGGTTGCCAAGCTCCCGAATTTTCATCATGTGACTGTGGGAGCACTGCAACAGCCGTAACTTCGAGGACCAGCCGTAACTACCATTCATTCAGCGCCGTTGTAACTTCGACTCTCGAGACTCTCCCTAGTTTCTCGGGCTGTAAAGGTGACGGCGGGAGAATTGTACTTTCAGACTTTCAAGATTCTGTCAATGTAGCTTTACAATAAAGTAGAATTAGCTCATCTGGTTGTGATTCCTATCTGGTTTGCCCTGCAAGGCCGACAGTAGGACACATTTCAGTACTCCATTCATGAAGTGACTAGGGCAGGAGTGATCATTGGAGGGCCTTCCAATCTAGGAATGGGCACAACTGGTGCACTTGATGGATCTGTGCAAAGGTCTTCTTGGCCACAGTTGCCACCTGCCTTTTGAGCAGGAGCTGTAAGTCCAAGAAAATTCCCAGACTGTGCACCTCAAATCAGGAAGTGCTACCCCTACAAGACTTGAGATGGAAATTTCCCAGAATCAGGGTGCCCAAACACACACAGCCATTTAATCTTGTCAGGTTTGAGTCTGAATCTATTTCTCCCCACCCAGACTGGCACAGACTCCAGACACTGGGACAGGACATTGATGGCATTGCTTGGACAGCCCAGTGATATCCAACAGGGTATCATCCGCATGTTGATAATACCAGACCCTGGACGGATAGATGACTTCACCCAAGTGTTCCATGTAGAAGTTAAATAGAAGGGGTGAGAGTATAGAGCCCTGAGGCACCCCCCAAGTGAGAGGCTGCAGGCTCAACCTCTGGTCCCATCAACACTGATTGGAACCAACCACAGAGAAAGGAGAACTACTCCCATTCCCAACCCCCATATTAGTAAATATGGACACACATTAAGCAATAAATGCTCTCTGTTCCAAGCTTGAACTAATTCCCATCATCTAGAAACTTCCAGCAAAATGTTTTGAGTTAGCAACATTTCAACAGAACACAACTCAAACCAGTGTAAGTGTTTCGTGTTTCACTGAAACAAAATGGAAAAAACTTTGAGTGTTTCAGCCATAGGACACAATGGGCACACTGTAAATGCCTTCTTGCTCTCTTCTTTTCACCCCAGGGCCACAGGAATGGATAGAATAGCAATTCAGGCTGAGTGCTACTAGCTTGCAAAACTTTGGTAGAAATGAACATTAAAATAAGTTTGAAAACTCCTATTGTGTCAGCATTTATTTAATCATTCTCCCACGCTGTCTTCCTTGAGTTCAAGTGCAAGTGTATCCTTCCTGCTTTGCCTTGGGATATGAACATTGAAAGGAATGCGACAAGAGATTACTAGGCTGGCTGGCTGGCTGGCTGGCTCTCTTAAAAAAAGAAGAAGAAAGAAAATTTTCATCTCTCATATATTTCATTAGCATCAATTGCCTCCTCTAGGGCAGAAGGACATTCTGGCAGAAAATTAATTCCAGAGAGTCCATTAACACAAATGGGGTTTCTTTTAAAAATGTTTTAAAGTAAACCTCTTCTTAACTCAAGTTGTATAATCCTAAACCTTGCAGACAGTCAGGACCCTAGAATGTCTCTTTCCATCCCAATCCTTGAAGTTTCACCTGCAGAATTACCTTTTTTTTTTTGGCAGCCTGGCACTGCTAAAGAAGTATAATTAAGGCGGGATAAAAATAAAATAAATAAATAAATAAAGTAGTAATGTTTCTGCCTGGAAAAAAAGGAAAGAGCAAGCTGCTACCAAGAGAGACGCCCTACCCTGGGAAACACATGTATATTATATTGTCCAGCGTCCAGTCTCAATAGATATTAATTCTTTCTGATTTAGAATAAAATACAGTTTAGTTACCTGTTTAAAAGAGACAAGTAAGCTTTTTTGGGAAAAAAGCACAAAGAAAGTGATATAAAGTAACATCTTTCCAAATAACTACTTTTAAGCACACTTATAAATGAGATTTTATCTGAATGCTTTTCATTAAACTCTGCATTGCAGTACAAGAAAAGTTTATTCGTTCCTAAATTGTATGTCATGTACTTAACTAAAACACTGACAATGTTAACATTCCAGAAGATCACAATGTTTGTCTTTTAAATGCTTCCTAAACATAGCAGAATTTGACTGGGAATAATAATGACCTTATTTTTACTCATTAAACTGGTACTATTTCAAAAATAGCAAGAGTGTTTTTATCAAACATTTATCTTCATCATTATTGGTGCCACATTGATTCCAAAAACATCTTTCATAACACTACAAAGAAAAAGAATAACATTATTTCTAAAGACACTAGAAAAGGAAATTGCAAAACTATATTCAAGGAAATTGGGATTTGGAACTGAGTCATGTCCTAAAAGAGAAATGTAAATCAGGTCAGTCAAGGAAGATGCTATTGATCTACATAATTCCTTGACTTAGAATATGAATTTTCATGCTTTGTAATATTCACCAGAAATGAAAGGTCACCCAGTTGGCTTTGTGCCTAAAGCAGGACTAGAACTCATGGTCTCCCAGTTTCTAGCCTGATGCCTTAACCACTACACCAAACTGACTCTCATGTTTGGAAATGAGCATGCCTTCATGGCTTGGCACCAGGTTACCTGCAGGACCACATCTCTCCACTAGAGTGAGCTCAACTGCTTAATCAACCAGGAGAAGCAAGTGGTTGTCCTGCATTTTTGAGAGGTTAAGGGGGTTATTGTTTATTCATTCAGTCGCTTCCGACTCTTTGTGACTTCATAGACCAGCCCACGCCAGAGCTTCCTGTCGGCCATTGCCATCCCCAGTTCCCCCACGGTCGAGTACGTCACCTCCAGAATATCATCCATCCATCTTGCCCTTAGTCGGCCCCTCTTCCTTTTGCCTTCCACTTTCCCTAGCATCAGCTTCTTCTCCAGGGTATCCTGTCTTCTCATTATGTGGCCAAAGTACTTCAGTTTTGCTTTTAATATCATTCCCTCAAGTGAGCAGTCTGGCTTTATTTCCTGGAGTATGGACTGGTTTGATCTTCTTGCAGTCCAAGGAACTCTCAGAATTTTCCTCCAACACCACAGTTCAAAAGCATCTATCTTCCTTCGCTCAGCCTTCCTTATGGTCCAGCTCTCGCAGCCATTGCTTTATCTATGCGGACCTTTGTTGTCAGTGTGATGTCTCTGCTCTTAACTATTTTATCAAGATTTGCCATTGCTCTCCTCCCAAGAAGTAGACGTCTTCTGATTTCCTGGCTGCAGTCAGCGTCTGCAGTAATCTTTGTGCCTAGAAATACAAAGTCTGTCACTGCCTCCACTTTTTCTCCCTCTATTTGCCAGTTCACAATCAAGCTGGTTGCCATAATCTTGGTTTTTTTGAGGTTTAACTGCAACCCAGCTTTTGCACTTTCTTCTTTCACCTTCGTAATAAGGCTCCTCAGCTCCTCCTCGCTTTCAGCCTTGGATTCATCAAGTCCAGCACGTCGCATGATGTGTTCTGTGTACAGGTTGAATAGGTACGGTGAGAGTATACAACCCTGCCGTACTCCTTTCCCAATCTTAAAGCAGTCCGTTGTTCCGTGCTCTGTTCTTACCGTTGCTACTTGGTCGTTATACAGATTCCTCAGGAGGCAGACAAGATGACTTAGTATCCCCATACCACCAAGAACTTGCCACAATTTTTTATGATCCACACAGTCAAAGGCTTTAGAATAGTCAATAAAACAGAAATAGATGTTTTTCTGAAACTCCCTGGCTTTCCCCATTATCCAGCGGATATTGGCAATTTGGTCTCTAGTTCCTCTGCCTTTTCTAAACCCAGCTTGTACATCTGGCAATTCTCGCTCCATGAATTGCTGGAGTCTACCTTGCAAGATCTTGAGCATTACCTTACTGACATGTGAAATCAGTGCCACTGTTCGATAGTTTGAACATTCTTTAGTGCTTCCCTTTTTTGGTATGGGGATATAAGGTGATTTTTTCCAATCTGATGGCCATTCTTGTGTTTTCCAAATTTGCTGGCATATGGCATGCATCACCTTGACAGCATCATCTTGCAAGATTTTAAACAGTTCAGCTGGGATACCATCGTCTCCTGCTGCCTTGTTATTAACAATGCTTCTTAAGGCCCATTCAACCTCACTCTTCAGGATGTCTGGCTCTAACTCACTGACCACACCGTCAACGCTATCCCCGATATTATTATCCTTCCTGTACAGATCTGTATATTCTTGCCACCTTTCTTGATCTCTTCTGCTTCTGTTAGGTCCTTACCATCTTTGTTTTTGATCATACCCATTTTTGCCTAGAATTTACCTCCGATGTTTCTAATTTTCTGGAAGAGGTCTCTTGTCCTTCCTATTCTATTGTCTTCTTCCACTTCCGTGCATTGCTTGTTTAAAAATAATTCCTTATCTCTTCTGGCTAACCTCTGGAATTTTGCATTTAATTGGGCATATCTCCCCCTATCACTGTTGTCTTTTGCTTTCCTTCTTTCTTGGGCTACTTCCAGTGTCTCAGCAGACAGCCATCTTGCCTTCTTGGTTAAGGTTAAGGGGGACTGAAGCTCAAAAGGGTTGTTTTTCCATGGTGGGGATAGCTCTCCTAATGGCCTCCCATTAGAGGTTTGATTGTATCCAATGTTATTAACCTTCAAGAAAAAGTTGAAGGAAGCACTGCAGACCGTCTCTCAAAAATGCAGGACGACCACTTGCTTCTCCTGGTTGAGCAGTTGAGCTCACTCTAGTGGAGAGATGTGGTCCTGCAGGTAACCTGGTGCAGAGCCATAAAGGCATGCTCATTTCCAAACATGAGAGTCAGTGTAAGGATGGAAAACCCAGGAGCAATGGTTAATTGCACCTGGGTGCTCCAACCTTACACAGGGTAATGAAAAGAATGAGAAGAGAGAGGGGAGGGGACACAAGCCCACAAGAAAACAAACAGCAAGCAGCACCTATCGGCACCAGCTGATACGAAGCTGGAAGAGAGCAACCAACACGAAATGAAACTGAATCAAAGGAGAAAAGAAACTGAGAGGAAGGGGAGGGACAGGATGAAAATCCAAATGCTTAAAAGAAGGGATAGGGAACAAAGGAAGCCATTCGCAACTTTAACGTGGCATGATGCTAGTCTAATAAACAGAATTGCACATATCCCTCGTGAAATCAGTGTTGCTGATTTCTAGGATTGGACTATAAGATCGTGAGTCTCACAGAAAGTTGCGAATCACCATGACAACTTTACCGGAGAGCGCAAAGCGACTTGGAAGCAGCCCACACGTGGCGACCACACCAAAGAGCAACGCCAGCAACCCGGAAAGTCAACCAACGAGCACGCACACCAGCTGGACCCCGCTGGGCGAGACGTGGATCCAGAACGACCTGAGGACCCCTGAGACCCCCCAACATGCAAACGCCAGCGGGGGAGCAACGGCAAACCCCAGCTACAGTGTGCAGCCTGCACCAGCAGAATCAGAAGGCTGCGTGGCCAGGCTGGACCGGGACGTGTCCACCCTGCGGGAGGCGATGGAGAGCCTGATTTGGACACTAAGCCATGGAGCCCAGGCCCAAGCAGCAACGAATGGAGCAGTGACGCGAGACGCCAGCGACGGCGAGAGCTAAAGTGAGGGGGCCCACCACCGGGGGAAAAACTACATTAGACCCCTGGGACGTGGAGACCCCGGACCCCAACCAAGCGACCAGAGTGTGGAGAGGGGAGGACTCACCAGAAAGCAAAAGATCCGGAATCCAGGCCGAGGCAACAATGGGAGAAGCTTCCCCAAACCCCAGGCAGACGCACGGAGCGTGGTGGGGGGAGGAGTCACCCGAGAGCGGGGGATTTGAAATCCCAGCCGGAGCAGCAACACGAGTTTGGTGTAGTGGTTAAGGCTTTAGGCTAGAAACCGGGAGACTCTGAGCTCTAGTCCTGCCTTAGGCACAAGGCCAGCTGGAGGACCTTGGGCCAGTCATTTTCTCTCAGCCCTAGGAAGGAGGCAAGGGCAAACCACTTCTGAAAAACCTTGCCAAGAAAACTGCAGGGACTTGTCCAGGCAGTCTTCGAGAATCAGACATGATTGAACAGATTAATAAAAAATGTTACCTGATAATGTTTGTTTATCATAGTTCAATAAAAACATAAAAATAAAGGAGAGAGAGTGACTGGCTCGAAGTTATCAAGCCAACTTTTGTGCCTAAGGGAGGACTAGAACTCCCATTCTCCCCGTTTCTAGTCCATCAGCACCTTAGCCATTACAGCTCCTGCAGCCAAGGTCCAGAGTGAGCAAAGCGATACACCTAACTGAATGTACTGTTCCAAAAGATTGATATGTGAGCTTATAAACACAAAAGAGGCCGAATAAAGCATTTTAAATGGAAAAAAAATTATCAAGAGTCATGAAATATGTTTAGAAATGTGTAAGTCCTTGAAAACTAATATTGACCAATTATCAAAAGACAAGTCAATGCACTATTTCATCATGATCCTTTCCTTGGTATTCTTATGCACACACACGGACAGAGAATGATATAGCAAGACTCAGGTGGAAGTGTCTTCTGTGCATGCCCATGCATACTTACTGTAGATGACTTGGAGAGGCCTCTGAAGCAGCCACACAGCCTTCGAGAAGACCCAGTGCCTTGACTCTTTTTGAGCAGTAGGTTCAGAGGGGCATTTATAACAGATCACAAAGCACCTTGTTAAATAGCTCATATATCCCTAATGTATGTGTGTGTGTGTGTGTGTGAAAGAGAGAGAGAGACAAAAACGTAATTTGCTGTCAAATATCGAGGGCGAAGTTGGAGTGAATAAACAGGGAATATTTATTATTTATTTCGTTCAATTTATTATAGCCACCCATTCCAACTGACTCAGGGAGGCTTGAGGAAGACATGACTGGCTAGCTAGATCTATGAACAGCAGCACTCCTGTTAGTAAGTTCCATTTGTTCTTCAGATTATGCCTCATCCTCCTAAGTGAAGGAGCTTCTTGAAAATAGTAGCATCTTCTTCAGTTGGTACATAGAATTGCTACTTCTTGCAATATTGTGGAATGGGGTAGGGAGTGTCAGGAAACTCAATGACAGAGTTGTGTGTGTTTCAAGCATGCATAATGAAAAATAGAGATCACATATTATTTAGTATTCCAAGAAGTTAAAAAGGCTATGGTCATTTCCTCACTAACAAGTTATAGCAAATTCTAGAATCAATCAACAATCATTATGCCAAAACAATAGCAAAGGGAAACTTTATAGTACTCCAACAATGCTTTGATGCTCTGAAGATGCTTTAAATCATTAGTGGGAAATGATCTATGACAAGGGTCGGAAATGGCGGCTCGCGAGCCAGATGCGGCTCTTTGGCCCCTTGACTGTGGCTCTTCCATTCCTCCCCCCACGCGCCGGCCGGCCGATTCTACCCTCCCCACTTGGCTGGGAGAAATAGCAGAGTGAATGGGCATCATCCCACGCGGCATCGGGAGCCCACCAGGGTTGCGGAAGGAAGGCAGTACCCGTGGGGGTCAGGCACCGGATCCCACGCAAGGAGAAAGAATTGCTGCTCCCTCTTCCCCAAACGGTTTCCACCGACCGCCTTCCGGTCGCAAGTCTCGGGAGCAGCTGCCCTAGAAAGAGGGAGTCCCGCCCGCCTCTTGGAGGGGGCATTCCGGCGCCAGGCCCCCATCTTTCGGCACCGGGTGTGTCTGTGTCGGGGGGGGGGCATACAGTTCCACAGGGAGATGTCCCATGGAGCTCCAAGAATCGGAGCTCCGGCAGCAGCTCCGGCTCTCTCGGTTGCCTTTCCCCCAAGAAAACCAGTCGCGGCCGCTTTTCCAAGCCCTCTTCTCCCGCCAGAGGAAATTGCTGCGGTTTTTCAGCCGGGTGGAATTCTCAGTAAAGGCGGCTCGATGACCTGAGGTCTCCGCTAAGGGCGGCAGGGCCGGGCAACCGGGTGCCTTCAAAGAGGCTGGGCTGCAGCTCTCACCATCCTGGCGGGGGCTGGAGAGGAAGGAGGCCAGGGGTTTGGAGAGCGCCAACCTTCCTGCCCCTGAGCTGAAGGCTTGCGCGGCGTCCCTTTGGCCCTGACCCAGCCCAGGCGGCCCCTCCCCCTCGTCCCGCCCAGTTAAACTGCTTCCCGCAGGATGGGGAGGCAGATTTTTGAGAGTGGGAAAAGAGCATTTTCGTTTCCTTTTAGGCGCCCAGCTACCCCTTCGCTCAATCTCCCCCCTGCAAAAAGAAAGAAGGAAAAGCATCTGAGAATGCTCGGCTGCCTCTCCTCCCCCACCAGCAAAGGGGTGGGGGAGGAGAGGCAGCCGAGCATTCTCAGATGCTTTTCCTTTCCCTTCTTTCTTTTTGCAGGGGGGAGATTGAGCGAAGGGGCAGCTGGGCACTGTTGAATTATCAGTGCATCACGCCGCGCTGCTTGGAGCTCTTGGGCGTGTTTGTGTACCCACGCGTTCCTTGGCTGTAGAATCCCCTCCTTTGAGTCTCTTCTCCTCTTTCTGCACAGAGGCTGCCTGCCTGCTCTCCCACCCCTTCACGCAATGGGTCGGTTTTGTTATTGTCCTTGTCCTCAGTGCCTGCTCCAAAATACTGCTGCACACACCCCTTTTTTGCTGTTGAAAGGAGAGGGGGGGATGATAAACCTTTGCTCAAGGCAAGTGGGTTTTTTGAGGGGGTGAATACATTTTAGCCCTGTGGAAGAGAAATGCCAGGGATTTCATGCTGGCTGAGCCCCCTCCCTCCGGGAGCCCCCCGGCAGCGTGGCTCTTACTGAGCCCTCCGGAGTCCAAGCCCCGTTCTGGGCGTTGAGCAAATTCAGTCAGCCGGGCTGATTGAGTAAACCAGGCATGGCGGCAGGCGTGGCGGCCCCCCAGTGCACGCCATTGGCTCCTGCCTCCAAACCCCGCCCCTTCCACGCGATTGGATCCCGCCCGCAAACCCCGCCCCCTTTCACACAATTGGATCCTGCTCATAAACCCCGCCCCCTTCCACATGATTGGCTCCCACCCTCAAACCCCGCCCCCTGGCTCTCGAGTGATGTTATGAATATTATAAATGTCAAAATGGCTCCTGGCATAAAAAAGTTTGTCGACCCTTGATCTATGACAAAACTGTCCTTAAGACATAACACACAGTGATTATTTTAGTTTTCCACAAGGTGCATAATGTTCAGCTTTTCTTTTTAAATCAACATTTTATTTTACTTTACTTAAGGCGTTTCATATTATCATCTATGTTGCATGTTATGGGGCAGTAATGGAGATATTTAAATAGTAATACATTCCCTTCCTCTTTTGAAACTGTAATTGCTGTAGAACAAATATGTATGACTGCTGTGTTCATTATTCCCTGGTCTATAATATGGAACAGCATCTAGTTGACTTTGGCTGACTGCAAAAAAATAAGCAGGGTTGATTCTGTTCAGACTTTGCATGAGAGAACATCAGAAATGCCAGAGCTGTAGACTGGACTGAGAAATTCAACAAACTTCCCAGAAAGAGGCCATGGCAAGCCACTTCCATACTTTTGCCAAGAAAACAGACAGACTATATTTTTATATCTATAGTCACCAGGTGTCAAGCTCAGAGGAGAGTTGCACATCTACAGTGGGCCCAGAATTTACATTTCATATATAAATGTCAATATGTACATTCAAGCTACAAAGAGCATGCGATGGCATTGCACTTTCAGCGTGATTCCTGAAGCAAGACTTTTTTGCTTTTAGTTTCTTTCCTAATTTGCCAGCCAACTTATTTAACTGAATTCAATTTGAATTCAATTTGTTTGTGAATCAAATGAAGGCAGACTATCCTGAATCAGTCTAGAGGTATTAAGAACTGCAGAGTTTAAAAGGCAAAGGGCATTAGGTTGGACACCTTGTCACCAATTATTGTACATGCTGGCCACTTATTGTGAGATTCTGACAAGCTAAGTAAATGTCCTTAGATACTGTATAAAGCTATCATTTACACTCCATATTCTACCTCCTGTTGTTTAATATTGAGAGTTCATCCAAAAGTGACAATTAAATTGGTTTTCTGTTTCAGTTCTTTAGTTTTCTAAGCTAAACTAGTGCACTAAAAGATTCAGATATTACATTTACTACATAAATATTGTATAATTCTTTAACCAGACAGCCAAAACCACTGATCCACATCAAACCTTTAGGCAGAGCAAAGATTGCCGCTCCAAACAGAATCTGCCAGCCCAAAGAGAGAGTGCATGTCGAGAATCCTTACCTAATGGGAAGTGAAGTGAGAGGGGGTTTGGAAGTGTGTGCGCATGTGCCTTTGAGTCATTGTTGACCCCCGGTGACTGCCTAGACTAGTCCCTGCAGTTTTCTTGGCAAGGTTTTTCGGAAGTGGTTTGCCACTGCCTTCTTCCTAGGGCTGAGAGAAAATGACTGGCCCAAGGTCCTCCAGCTGGCTTTGTGCCTAAGGCAGGACTAGAACTCACGGTCTCCCGGTTTCTAGCCTGATGCCTTAACCACTACACCAGAGCTTTCCAAACTGTGTGTCGCGACACAAAAGTGTGTTGCCACACACAGCGTGATGTGTCGCCACACCACCCGGAAGCGGCAGCGCGCGCGTGCACAGCAGCCGCCATGCACGCATGCGCCGCCGCACGCCCCCCGCGCCGCCGCACGCCCCCCGCGCCGCCGCACGCCCCCCCGCGCCATCGCCGCCGCCGCTGCCACCGCTGGTGTGTCGCCAGTGGCGGCACTTTGGAAAGCCCTGCACTACACCAAACTGACTCTCATGTTTGGAAATGAGTATGCCTTCATGGCTTGGTGCCAGGTTACCTGCAGGACCACATCTCTCCACTAGAGTGAGCTCAACTGCTTAAACAACTAGGAGAAGCAACTGGTTGTCCTGCATTTTTGAGAGGTTAAGGGGGACTGGAGCTCAAAAGGGTTGTTTTTCCATGGTGGGGATGTCAGATTTCCCGTATGAAATTGGCAAATTATTTTCTGTACGGAGAAAAGTGTCTCATAATGACGTGACGCCAGGTGGCTAGATAACAAAAAGCCTTCCCATAACTTTGAATGGCTTTGTTTACATCTCTTCATTAGATATGAAACTAGAAGGTACCATGTGATGTCTTGTTATGGCTAGTGCCCACACAAGCAATGGGACCTTCCCATGAGAACAATTCCCCCTGAAGCCTTCGTGGGAAGCCCTGGGAGAACAGGAAGGGGGAGATCACGTGCTTGCTTAGATGCAGCACTGCCACACAATGCTATGTGCTATGGCCTACACAAAGGCCTGGTGTGTGTCACACCTAACTTCCAGCCAATCAGAAAGCTGGAAGAACTGAATATCTAACCATGCAAAATGGTGTTCTATGCTTCTTGACTTTTTGTGTCTTTTAGCCATGTAGTTCTTCACGTGTATTCTACTTCTGCGGACTGGGCAGTGCGTAGTTATGCCTGGCTTTGGGTATAGGCCGTGGCATGAGCTCTGGCCCTGGGATCAATACACGGATCTCTGCTTATAAGTTTGTTTTTGTTTTTCCATATTGCAATAATGTAACATTTGCATTTATTGCCTTAACTATTTATGCATTTATTGCCTTATGCTACAAGTAAAGACTTTTAGCCCTAAACGCTGCACTCTTGTCTGTTTATTCTCAAGCCTTGATTTTTCCCTTTGAGCCAGCGTACATCCTATCAAGGGATAGCTCTCCTAATGGCCTCCCATTAGAGGTTTGATTGTCTCCAATGTTATTAACCTTCAAGAAAAAGTTGAAGGAAGCACTGCAGACCACCCACTTGGAATGGCTTAAGAAGGCTTAGGATGGAAAACAGTTGAGGAGTGCATTGGTAAGACACTGGGAATGGGTGGAGGACAACATCATCTATTCCTGCACTCAAGAACTGGTGGGTGGTCCATACTGGGAACAGGGCAAACAGAAAGTGTGGATTTCCCTTTGATTTGACTGAAGTGGCATAAAAGTTTAATATTGTATATTAATGAATTAAGTTCTCCCCTGCTTCTCTCAAGGCCCATATGCTTTCACTTAAACAGAAATTAATTTCTCACACAGGACACCTGATCAACATATGCAAATATGTGACGTTGGGGAAGGGTGCCCCATTCTGAGAATGCCTTAATGTCTTATGAAATTAGTAACTTGAATTTTCCTTTAAACTCATTTTGGTCCCGTGATTGGAATGCAGAAATCCTGTGGCAAATCATCTAAATATTTTGATTTAAATTTCAGGACTGTGCTTACTTGTTGCTAGTAGTAATTATATGTAAAATCTGGCAAGGGATGAAACTTACTTCAAAGCATTTCATCAGTATATAGTTTTCACTGAGATATTATTTTCTGATAATGTAACTGGCTTAGCTCACAGTTTCTGTTTCCGAGAAGTATTACTTGATTCTAAAATGCTGTGCAAAAATTATCCTACTTGGCTGGACTATGCTGAAAGAAAGAGAATCACATAAAATACCTTACAAGTAATCTAAGAGAGGAAGCCACAAATTTTCATAATGCGTAGTTATGAATAGCTCTTCGAGTGAATACTTTACTGCATATGGTAGTAAAATGCTAATTGGCTGGAAAACACTGGGAAAGACAAGCTCCCTTTAGTTCTCATTGTATACATTCAATCCCATCATGTAAGAGGATCAAGGGAAATTTTGTCAAAAGGGGGGTCAAAAATGGCAGTTGCAATCATGTATGTGCACATGTATACAAGAGATAGGGCTTTGATCATGCAGTTTTGACTGCCATCTTGACACCCACTCCCCCAGGACACCCTCTGCCACCAAGTGTGACTTTTGGAATCCAGTCCCAGTAATTTAGTTAATGGTGACTGCCTGGTGTTTAACCATGGGCTTGCAAATCTCTCTGGCAATACTCAAAACAGTATTATTTTTTAAGGCTTACATACCGTTGGGAACCTTACAGACATAGTACACATTGTGTGTATAAAAAGGAAAGAAATGTGATTACCAATACAGGGTTTTACTCAAATATAAAGATATTACAAATGGATGTATGTCAGTTCAACAGTATGAAATCAGTTACATATAGAATATAAGTCAGTTATATATAGAATATAACTGTTATTCTCTGTATTCTAATACACAGCTTTCCAAACTGTGTGTCGGGACACACTAGTGTGTCGCCTGGAGTGTTTAGGTGTGTCGCGCAGGAGACCGTTTGCGCGCAAATCAAAGAAAAAGGGGCCAGTGCCAGAGAAAGAAGGGCGGAAAAGCACGCCCAGCGGAAAGCAGCCCGATTGGAGCCCGCCCGAAAATGGCAGGAAGAAAAAAGGATAAAAAGACGGCCGGCAGAGGAACGGGTTGTCCTGCGCCTTCTCTGCTGACCGCTGCCTCCGAGACCGCCTTGCCGCCCCAGCTCACCGCTGAATCCTGCCTCCCTCCGTCTTCTCCGCGCAGGTCCTAGTGCCTGCCTTGTGCCCTGCTGTAAGAGTGTGTCGCGAAATGATGCCCTGCTGCAAGAGTGGGTCGCAAAATGATGCCCTGCTGCAAGAGTGGGTCGCAAAATGATGCATGTGAAAAAAGTGTGTCACCAACATGAAAAGTTTGGAAAGCTCTGTTCTAATATATAGAATAACAAGACTTCATGAATAGCAAAAATACAAATATATACTGCATCATGCATACCTATCACACTCATTCCCTTCTGGGGTAAGCATCATTATATATAGTACAGAAAGGGAGTACAAAAGGGAAATATTTCCTAAATCTAGTTGGTGCCATTTAGTATAGCCCTCCACACCCTTCTAATCTTGCAAGCCATTCTTGCTTCCACCACATCCATCTACTGATCTGTACACTTTTTCTTCTTTAAATTTCTTGTGCTTCTCTTTTTGAGGATCTCATCAATGCTATCGAGCCACAATTTTCTCTGACTTTTCTCTTATATCTATTGTGTAACTTGATCCTCTGTCACGCTCTCTATATGACCAAACCACCTTAATGTATTTCTTTGGTACTTTGGTAGTCTTCTATTAAATACACATTCATTCCGTTTGTTCTTGACCCTATCTCTTCTTGTTTTACTACTGTACACACATTTCTTTACCCTATTTCCACTGCCTACCCAGATTTCACTGCCACTTAATCAAGTGAGCAGAAACATGGTCACATACACTGACATTTTGGCTCTCTTTTTTGTCAACTCCATAAACCAATGGATTCATGCCAGGAATTAAACTTTACAAAATAAAAAATTAAGACACTGTCTTAATTCTTATTAGGTATGATACCATCTCAGTTAGGAGACATAACAATCGTAACAGCACAAAATTAAATATGCCAGATACTAAAGCTGAAATGTTTTGAGTTAGCATTAAACCTCAAAAACGTGCTATCCAAGGGAGAATGTGAATTCTTTTCATATATCCACTTTGTGCTGATCTGATGCTACCCACAATAGCTCTTGTGCAGCCAATTAGCTTCTAGCTCAACTGTGGCATAGAAGGAAATGCTGTGAATGTAGTTTGTAGCATCAGTGATGTCCTTTGGATTGAGTGGTTTCACACCGGTGGGGCCTCCTGCTACCTGTCCCCCGCAAGTTGGTAAGCCACCAGAACACCATTGTTTCCTTTTTAAACTGGGGGTGGGATAAGCTCTGCAGCAATTTCTCCTTGCGACTGGCCTTTTATGCAATGGGAAAATAAAGGCTGTAAGATAAGGATGACCAATTTTTGAACTCTCTTATTGGTCTTGTGGAAGAAGTACTAGAGAGCATTAAGCATTATGATAATAGCAGTAAGGATACTTGCAGGGTGGTGCAAAAGTGTTTTGAGGGATTGAGGGTGGCTGAATGGAAGTAATTCCTTAGGAGGAAACAATGGCTAATTGTTACAGGAACTCCTGCTTTCTCCACACACACATTTGTTTTTTTCCTGACCATGGAAGGAGCAGGTAAGCAATCATTGCTTCTTCTTCTTCTCACTGCCACCTGATTTCTCAATGTGGTGATCTGCAGTTGAAAAAGAACAAAATACAACATCTATGGAAGTGAATGGGTTTCACCCATGCAAAATATTGCTTACCCTTCTTCTACATATGTGACCCATCCTCTTGAGCAATGCAGCAGGAAGAATAGTCCTCCAGAAGGTATAAGTGATCAGCTATTCCTTGGAGAAATAGTCCTAAACTCTGCCTCCTTACTTTTTCAGCTTGGAGGATTAATTCGGCCAATTAGGACTAATTCTCACTTGCACAACAGTTAGGAAAAGAGCAGGTTAGTAAATGAGGGGCTATATCTTCAGTGACCAGTGTCCTATGGTGCCACACATCCAGTATAAAAGAGGGAACATGAGCGAAGAGGCAGAGACTTACTGTCTTCTTGGATATGTTGATACATGAACCATAAATGATATAGCCACATTTTAACCTAATATGTGATGCAAACTTAGCTTTGATAGTATATGGTTCAGTATGATATACAAAACTAGAAAAAGGGTCAATTAAGGGCAGTCAATTAAGTTTTGGCAGTGGTTTTTAAAAAAACCTTTTAACCCTCCCCCAAACACCTGGTGCTTCTTGGCTAGATCTCAAGCCTATTTTTTGGCAATTTTTGCTGGTTTTTAAGGATGAAACTGGAAGTGGTAAATCTGTGGAAAGGAAAACTACCCTATCCTTAAACTTTCTAAAAACCTTGAAAAATGGGATAAAGTTGACCTTTGGGAAGAGGGGGGGAGTTAAAGATAGGAACTTGCTTCCAAGAGGGCTTTTGGTCCTATCTTCACCATTAAGACCTCCAGCAAAGAAAAAGTAACAAATAATATCCAGCCCCTTTCCTTCCAGCGATGTCATGTTATCCTATAGCCCTTTCGAAGTTCAGGAGGCTTTGTTGCACCCCCACCCCACCCCATCAAACATTATCCACCTTTGCTTTATGGGTTACTGACCGAACCTAATTATAATTTTTTCAAGAAACTATTATTAAAGAATCTAGCTCAGTGGGTAAGACGCCAGGCTTGTTGATCGGAAGATTGCAAGTTCGGAGGTTCGAATCCCTAGCCCTGCGTGCGGAGTGAGCTCCTGCACTAGCTCCAGCTTTGCCAACCTAGCAATTCGAAAGCATGCAAATGCAAGTAGATGAATAGGTACCACTTCGGTGGGTAGGTAACAGCGTTCCGCGTGCGTCATGCGGCCACATGACCGTGGAAGCGTCTTCGGACAACGCTGGCTCTTCGGCTAACAAACGGAGATGAGCACCGGCCCCTAGAGTCGGACACGACTGCACAAATGTGCGGGGGGTACCTTTACCTATAGCTTTGCTACATGCATGCAGCTAATTATTACCTTATAACCAGCATATTCTTTGTTAGCAGCTCCTAACCATTCATTCTATTTTCCCCAATGTTGTTGCAGAGATTGCTATTTGTTGTGTTCAAGCTTACTTACTGTTAATTTAATCAAAATAAATTAATTCAGTTTTCTGGGTTCCCACAACATCCAGCATTGTAAGCTGGAGAGCCAGTTTGGTGTAGTGGTGAAGCTGTTGGCGTAGAAACCAGGAGACGGTGAGTTTCCCTTAGGGATGAAAGCTGGCTGGTGACTTTGGGCCAGTTGCTCTCTCTCAACAGCCAAACCCACCTCACAGAGCTGTTTTTTGGGGGAAAATAGGAGGCAGGAATATTAGGTATGTTTGCCGCCTTGAGTTGACTAAATATTTAAAAAAACTGGGATAAACATCTAATAATACTGTAACAGTAACAATAATAATAAACTAACCACAGGGCATGCTAAACTCAAATGTGGTTGGCTAGTTTGTAGCTTAATCTGTTGTGTATATAACCATGGTGTGATTGCTTTTCTTGCTTTTTTCTGTAAAATAAAAGTACAACAAATGCCCCTTTAAAACAGGTGTTCAAAGTTAAAGCCTTATTAGATGCTAAAAGCATTTATCTTTCTCCTCCCTGAATAGGGCTGCTTCAGTCCTGAGTATGAATAACACTGCAATGCCCTCCCCGCCCCAAAAGGAAGCTTATCAGCTGAACTGAAGCTCCTCTTTCAAATGACACTCGTGTAATCATATGCCAAAATACATTTATTCCTCTTAAAAAAAAATATGCCACAAATTTGTCTCTGCAGCGGAATAATACGCTTCACCCTGAAGATGCAATAGAACTCTATCATCTTTTCTTCCTAGATAGGCTTCTATTGGTCGCTCTCTCGACAATCATCCTAACTCTATGATCTAGTCTATGACCTCTCTCTGTCTAGACTCCATCAATCGAACATTCGCAGGCCAGGTGACCTATGTACAGGAAAAACTTGTCGAGGTAAAACTTCCGGTATAGTGCCTTGTTTAAGAATCATTCTGACCGTTCCCGGCAAGGTGTAATTCTTGAGCTGCTTTTTTTCCCCCGGCAGTTGCAGCTTCCTTGCGAGGCGTGAGTGGGGTGGCCTGGCCTTGCTCCTCGGCATGCTCGGGCGGCGGCGGTCTTTTCTCCCAGGGTATGACCTGCTCGTTCCGCGCACTCAAGTAAGTCCCAGGGCGTGTCATCCATAAAAGTCTCAAAGCTCTTTTTCCTCAGGGCTGTTAGTTGCACTTACAGAAAAGGAGAGTAAGTCGGTTGGTAGCACTTCCAACGAGGTTCCGCTGTGGCCGAGAAGGCGAAGATGTCATAGGGGAGGGGTGGTGGTATTGCGCAATGGTATTGCGGCGGAAAAAACGCGCTCCAAAAGGCTTCAGGGTCTTTTAAGAGCAAACCTATTTCGAGGACGTAAAGCCTCTGTTCTATCCAAGTTGTCAAAACGAACAAAACCCCAACCCCTTTTCTCCATGGTGCCTAACTCCTAGGTAAGGCCCTTATGATTCAGTTTGGGTATCCTTTATCTTTAAACCATATACATAGTTTGTGTTTGGATATATGTTTATTGTTTTCTTTGCATTGTCCTTCAGTTATTTTATCAAAGCAGCCATTGTGATCCTAAAGGAGTAGAATAAAAAAAAACTAATGTAGGAATACTAATGAAAAGTCTCTTTTCTATTTAGAGGTATGGCATGCTGTAAATCAGTATGCTTGGCGTGGTTGTTCAGTTTTTAAATCCAGCTGCAAGAAACATTTATATTTCATATGTATAATGACTTCTAAGCTGGAGACTATTAGAAAAATATTACGTTTTATACATACATAATATTACATACTACATTTTTGTACTGCTTTTCAAATTAGTGCCTCAAATTCTAGCAATATTAAGGCATACTGGATCTTTCTGCCGAAGGTAAAAGGTTCACTGTTTGGGATTTATGACATAATGATTTGGAGAATATAACTTCCTAGAGTTTCTGTCTAGCAATGGAAGCTCCATATGATGGCAGTGAAGTAACTGTAGTCATGGAAGAGATAGAAAGCACATACACTTATTCATCTCCAGTGCCATCTAAAAAGAAGAAGAAATATAGAAGTCCTGTGGATCAAGGGGAAAAAGCTAAAAAGCCCAGGTGAGTGATTTTCCTCTCCATGAATAATCAGTTCATGCAATCAGTTGTCTTTCAGGAATTGCTGGTTGTTATTTTGTCTTAAATTAATATTTTAATACCTGTGTTATAATAAAGAGGTTGATACGTTCACACATATGCATGCTCTCAGTAGAAATCAATCTGCTATGTGACTAAGTAATAACATTTAGTTTACAGAATTAATGCAGAGTGTTGTGGAATTGTGATACCCTGCTCAAAATGTTAAGCTATAGTTCCATAACTGAGAATGCAGTCTTAGACTCTTACTTGGCAATAATGGGTTTCTTGAAGAGTTTGATTTTTTTGTTAATAATTTGGTCATGCTTTCAATTACTTAATTTCCTTGAGGCTTTAGCATTGCATTTAAAAATTGTGCTTATAGTTTTTGCTATTTGTCAAATGACTTCTGAGAGAGAAATGCATATAAAAGTAAATATGTATAATGTATGTATCTTTGTAGGTATTAAGCTATATGTATGTAACTACATGGGAGCTGGGAGCAGCTGTAGTGTAAAGCATCTGGAAACCATCAGGTTGCCTGCATCTGCAGTAATAATAGGTTAATTTTTAATTGAATGGTACCTGTTTGTTGCTTGATCCAAAGCAGGTCAAGGTATACATCATATGAAAAATAAATCCTATCACCTCTTTAGTAAAACTGCAGTAATAATACATTAAACAGTAAATACTCTTCTGCCCTTTTATGATGCCCCAGATCAACTGTCTGAAGCAGCTACCACACTTTGTCAAATGACAGGGCTAGCTCTATAGTTAAATAATGGACTGCTCTTGGACTGCTGTATTACAAAGGCACATGGCCCTGACTTGCATGCAGTTGTCTAATGGTGCTCTAAAAGTAGCCACTTCAAAATAATTGCTTATTAACCAAAAGGGGAGATTATTAAATACATGAGGAATAATTAATAATAGAATTTAGGCCAGCTGAATTTAATTTTAATTAGATTTATGTAATATCAAATTTAGTCTCATCCATGTTTTCGAGTGTACTCCAGACATACCATCTAAAAACCAATTACAGTTCTTGGTTTGAAAAAATTAATGTTGTATAACCCTGATAATATCAGACCATTTTCTTTAGATCAGTGAGAGATGCCTAAGAGGCTCTAGACCTTTTAGTGTAATTGAAGGGACAATTTTTGCCTGTTATTATTGAAGAACTCCTCTAGCGGGGAGGGATTTGGATGAAGTGGGTGTTTCAAAAATCACTGGCCTTCTTAGGAAATTCAGCTTAAGAGTTTCTCATTCTCATTGCTCTCAATTTCAGCAGTATCCTGAAAAGAGTCCCCTCTCTTGCTTTTCATTCTAGGTTACAAAATAAGCCATTGTCATTTGTTTTATTATTTACAAGAATATGTTAAGTCACACATCAAAAGGAAAGTGCCTGCTCTATGGACTGTGGACTAAAGAATGGTGGATGCCATTTACTTGTGTCTGTTTCAACTTATTTCATGACAAATTGGGATTCTTTGGGGGGGAAATGGAGGAGTACCAATACTTTTGGCCCTGTCTGTACGTTTATTTGAAAACAAGCCTTTCTGAGATTAATAGGCCTTGCAAGGAAATATGGTTCATATACCCTATTGGAATTTGCTTGCATGCATAGGATTGGGATGTTGACTGAACAAAGCTTGTAGTCCTAGTCTTTGTATAATTCTGTTAAAAAGTTTTATTACTGTTTATTGAAAATTCATGTGAAAATGCAGACTTGGATTAGATGAATAATTGGACTGCATTATAATTTGAGAGGAAACTAGAAAAGTATTTTGCTTGTTTTTCAGATCTGCATACCTTCTGTATTATTATGATATATATCTGAAAGTTCAACAGGAGCTCCCACACCTTCCCCAGTCTGAAATTAACAAGAAGATAAGTGAGAGTTGGAGGCTGCTTAGTGTAGCTGAGAAAAGTTATTATTTGGAGAAGGCTAAGTTAGAAAAAGAAGGTCTAGACCCGGTAATTAATAGTTTGTTTATAAATAAACTTGTAAGCATGCAGATATTTTGCGTGTGTATGTACGTGCATATTGTGTATACTGTGTGTATTGAAAACTCAAAAAAAAATTGAATGCTGTTCTTAGAGCTAGTCAGGAGGAGCATATAGGTTTCCTTGAATGTCTATTATAGACTTGTAGTCATAGGATGTTTCTATATGGAAAAATCCAAGTTCCTAGTAATCTAAAGACCTGCAATATCTGGCACTAATATTCTTCAGTATTGATTGCAATGTCAAAGAGCTTATTAATAGCAAACAGTATTTAGGAAGGCAACTCATTATAACAATATTTTATATTTTACATATATCTACTCTATAGGAAGTTCCACCAGATAGGAAAACTAATGCTGGAAGAAATACTATGTGTGAGATAACTGTATTCTAATATATCTCAGGATTTCCATCAGTTTTTATAGTTTAGAAAAGTCATAGTAATGGTAATCTAATTTATTAAACTTGTATGCCGTCTGACTCGCAACAACTCTGGGTGGCTCAATTACAATTAAAAAAAATAAAAAAGATAAAAGGTGGCAAGCAGGATGAAATGAGGGTTCTTACTCTCCCTCGCTGAAGGCCAGCTAAATGTAGTTAAAGTGTGAGAAGGGATAAAAGGTTTGTTAAGAATAGGGAGCTTTTTGCCTTAGGAAGCTGGCAATACAGCCAAGCTGATGAGCCCATATTCTGTCTACCTTTTTCCATAGAACTCAAAGTTGTCTTCCCTGACTGCTGTAGTTCCAGATATTCCAGGTTTTCGTAAAATCCTCCCTCGTTCCGATTACATAATTATTCCTAAAGGAAGTCTGCAGGACGAGAGGAGCAAGCCACATATGGAACTTCATGTGACCCAGGGCCAAACAGCATTGGAAGGACAAACAGCTACTACTAATGTCACAAGTACTGTGCAGAACATACTTTCTGTGGACTCCAGCCAAATTGGCATTTCTGAGCAGTGCATTGCCATTGAAGGGGTATCAGAAGATCCCGCCTCATTTGTTCAGGCAGATACCATAGAAGAAGTTGTAGCATCAGAGATCTTGTCTCGTTATGTCAGACCTGCAGCACATAAAGTGGCTGGAGATATCTTCCTGGATGAAGAGGCCCCTTTAGAAGCAGGAGATGGGTATCCCTGTCAAGCAACCAGTGTGGTTATTGAAGAAACCTTGGTTAACACCTCTGAGGCACCAAATGGGAGCATGACTGTGGCACAGCCACAGGCTTCACATGGCCTTTCTGTGGTAACAGTGGTGACTAGAAGAGTAAGTAAAGTGCTTCCTCTTCATTTGCTTTTCCTATACTTCCTGCCTAATCTAGGTCATATTTACAAGCAAGTAAATACTTAAACACCAACGATGCCAGTAGTACATCTTCAGTAGTACATGCATAGGATTGTAGACTTGTTCTTGGAGCTAATTACTGTGTTCAGAAATCAAAAGAGCTGTTTCTGAGATCTTAATGAACTACCTATTCTGAGCTGTTTTTCTATAATGTGTCCTGAGAATTTTAAAAATGACTAGAATGTACAAAACACAAGCAGTTTCATTATCTTTATCTTTCTTCTATTTGTAGGATAGACAAGAAAGTAATTCTTCAACCCCTACTGCACAGTTCATTATGCTGCCTCTGCCAGCCCATTCGGTTTTGGAAAATCCAGCATCCATCAAACTGGTCAGTAAAGGAAATGCTAATACCAGCTCTCTTGGAAGTGCATGATATTATTAAATAATTGAATCTTAATATATATTAATATTCAATATGTCTAGAGCAAATTGATCACTATTCTAAATTGAAGCCTTTTTCCATGGTCTCAGGATTTCCCATGTATAAGTCCCGGAACCTTGGAGTTTGAACCAGAACATTTACTTTCATGTAAATGCATCATTGCTTTACAAAGAGGAGTGCATTGGGATTTATATTAAAATGTGCGTTCCCTGAATGCTGAATATAGGTTGAGCAATGCTGCCTCCTGGCAAGGTTTTCTCCTGTCCCTTCCACCTGAGGAACTGACAGACCAGTGGGACCCAGTGGACTGTATCCTCTGGTGCTAAAGGATCTCACTTTACATAAAGCCCTGTCTTTAAACAGTGTACCAGTTTAAATGGGCAGTTGGCTTTATGTTTTACAGGTTTCTGAGGAGAGTTGTAGTTCAACTGATAAGGAAGAGTTCCATTTCCACTCTTATTAGGAATAAGCATTCACAAATATAATGCAAATCTGCTTTATGAAATAGGCATATTCTGTACTGTGTTTATTAAGGGGTAGGCAACATAGTTTGGCCCAGATATTTTAGATTTTAATTCCATAAGCTCCAGCAGGAAGAGGAAGTGGAAATTGTAGTCCTGAACATACTGAGGATATTCAGTTATCGCCCACTAGTTTTATACATGAGATGGTGAATGGATGATGAGATGAAAGTGGTTTGGGATTGAGGCTTGTATGTCTTGGCTATGCTAGTCTGCAGATGACTTTTTTTTTCTTAATTTAAAAAAATGCAAGAGATGTGCTTAAATACTCATTCATAGACTATTCAGTTAGTCTTACATATATGTTCATTTCATGTTATAGAATTATGTTTAAGAGTTTACCTCACATTTGAAGAGGGGAACAATATAAATTAAACATATTGCTTAGTATAATCTGATCACTTTTTAAAATAAGGCTCCTGGAAATAAAGTGCTTGTACAAATGTAGAGAGAGAGAAATTCTTTAGATTGTTGCATAACTCTGGGGAATGGGTGTTATCCCATACTTGTAATATCAACCATTTTGCAGTCATAAGAGCACACAGTGTCAAACTTTTTCCAAGGGAACGTGAGCATCTACGAAAATAAGACTTTAAAGCAAAATTGACATGTAACATTTTACTAGCCAAAAGGGAGTTATTACAACATCTGTTCCTATGACACAGTGTTGTATTTTGAGGATTACATCTCCAGAAATTAGCTGAACCCCTCTGGCTCTTTGGAAAACATGAACAGTTATCCAGTATACAGGAAGTAATTTCTGTTTAATTAATCCGTTTTAAAATATATGACTTGTTGAGTCAAAATATGCTCCATTTTGTGATTTATACCTCCTTATACTCCCGAATATCTACTATGTTATAATCTAACAAGTACTTATAAATAATAGCTTTTAGTTTATTTGTAGAGAGTATATTAAATTCTCTATAAATAGAGTGAACTCTGAAATAATTAAGGCTACAGACCCATATCTTTAAAAAGGCAGCCAATATGATAACAATAAATCAAAATGGACAATTAATAGGAGTTTCTTTCTGATCCAAGGTCTATCCTCATTAAAACGAATCATGCAAAAGTTTAAAAGAAAAGGAAGAAAAAAGTTGTTACTAAGTTTGGCTATTCAGTTATTAAATATAAACTTGTAACCTTCTGTAATAAATGTGATTTGTACAGCTGATGGAATGTAGTCTGTTTTTCCCCCCTTGTGAATCAACAATAAAAATGTCTTTGCATTTGGCTGCTTTACATTCAGAGCAAGAATATTCTCCCTTTCTCATGAATAAAATAATTTTTCTTTATACTGTAGCTGCTGACTCAAATAATATTTTGGGTTAAATATTCCTTATTTGTATTTATAAAAAGATAAAATGCCAATAATACCAAAATAACAAAAGCCACTATCTTGCATAGTTCTCAAGTATTTGTTTATTCTGCTTCCAAATCTTGAATAAAATTCTAATTCCTGCTATATCCATGGAACAATACAATACCTAAAAATGAGATAATCCTATAGCACAGTCTTTCTCAACCTTTTGACCCTGGAGGAACCCTTGAAATATTTTTTAGGACCCGGGGAACCCCTGCACATTATAGGCTCAAATATAGGCTGGAAGTTACAAAATTATTATATTCGTTTCATGTGTAGGCCTGTATACATGCATTAACAGTGTTCTTAAACTAAAAATAAAGAATGAAACTTACCTCTTAATGTGAAGTTGCCTGAATTTGAAATAATTTTTTAAATAAATCATGATCTCCCAGGGAACTCCTAGTGACCTCTCGCAGAACCCTAGGGTCCCACAGAACTCTGGTTGAGAAATCCTGCTATAGCATATATTTTTAATAAGTAATTATTCATAATGACGTTTGAGGTAGAAACAAAGCTTGCTTTTGTGCCATATTGTGCCATCTAGTTTTGTAAAGTAATCTATATCCTTTTACTTCAGACAACTACTTACACTCGTAGGGGGCATGGGAATTGCACCAATCCTGGCTGTGCCTTTACTTACGTTACCAGACATAAGCCACCAAAATGCCCAATGTGTGGAAACTTCCTGGGAGGGAAATGGATCCCAAAGGTATGGTGAAATTAATTTTAAAAATATGGCATTGCATTGAGGGACTTTTGTTTGTTTTTGGTTTAGTCTATAAAATGTTTATGTGTTACAGAATTATTTGTACAATTAATATATTTTTAAATGTACTTATGATGATGAGTAGCATTGCAAAAATGTTTAAATTAATTGCTAATACAGCTAATTTCCAAGGGAAAAATTGCTCTAGGATATCTTCTAACTCAACTGAACTAAATTTAATTATGAAATAAACCATTATTTTGAAGTTGTAGCTTTATTTAAAAATACAGCTTATTTCTTTGATATTTAAATGTGTCATGAAGATGAATTTGATTAACTGTTTTTTTTATTCAAAGATTTGTATTCCACTCTAACGGTGATTTACAAAATGATTAAAATAACTTAATACAAGTGAAAATCAAAGTCATAGCAATAGAGAAAAATCCAGTTTCAAAGTTTAATTGTTGTTGATTCTTAAAATAAAATTAAAAAGAGTTATGTGTTTTTTCTTAGAAGATAAAGTTAATTTTTTGCTTGGTGCTATGTATTTATTTAATGCTAAATTGGGATGTTAGAGTAGCTTAAAAAAGCACAATCAGATATGTTTGTTTTTTTATTTCTGTAGCTTCTTGATTAAAAAGTGTGAAGAGTGAATTGTTTTAATTTGTCACAATCTTAGAGAGTTGAGGAGACTGAGTTTTATTTGATGTTTCCATTGCACTATTGTTGATGTAGCCCAGTGTTTCTCAACTTTAGCAACTTTAAGATGTGTGGACTTCAACTTCCAGAATTCCCCAGCCCAGCATGCTTGTATCTTAAGTGTAGGTAAAACTAACTTGGAGGGGTTTTTTATAATTGCAGGAGAAACCTCTAAAAGGCAAATCTGAACCAGGTTCTGGGGTACCTATAAAAACCTTGGGTCTGAAAAGGAGTCAACTGCCGTTAGCCTTGGGACAGGCAGTGGTTCAAGATAACCCTTCTAAATCTGTGCTAGAAAGTTCTGAAGCAGTTACCCAGCTTCTGAATGCAGCCCCAGTTGAGGGGCAAATGCAGGAGACCGAGTGGGAAGAAGTGATCATCTCCGAGGCTCATATTCTTGCAAACAACGTACAGACAGAGGAGCAAGGAGGTGCCACTACCATTATTCAGCTTCAAGAGAGCATTGCACAGATAGAGCCATCTTTAGAACAGAAGGAGAGAGAAAATGAGCCATCTATTGAGACGGTGAATGCCCCCAATCCAGTTTCACACCCAGCTTCTTCCGTGAAAAATACAACAGCGTAAGTCAAATTTATGTGGACAGGAAATGGGATACAGAATTACATGGTGTTACAGTGCAACTCATAACTTGGATCAAAACGAAACAAAGGTTTTACTCAGTGTGCTCCAAGATCTTTTGTTTTCCAACCGTTTCAGATAAAAGCTTAGTTCTGAATCTATATCTGTGAGTTAAAGCCAGTTATTTTTTGATGTATTCCTTTGACCCCTAGCAAAGTAGAGTAAGTGTTAAGGCTGCAACTTTGTCCTTGTCCTTGAAGGAAGTTGTGATTGTTATTGGCAGGAGTGTGCTGTGGAGTTCTTAATTACATTTCTTTCCTTTTCAGAGGTGACACAGTTGGGGCTGCATCTAAGGGTCTGGAGCAGAAGAGCAAAGCAAGACCCAAGCCTTCCTTGCTGGCTGCCGCGAGACCCATGAGAGCCATTTTGCCTGCTCCCGTTAGATTGGCAAGAGAAACTAACCAAGAACAGATCTCTTGTGGACAGTCACTTAGAAGCAGTGGTAAAAATAACAACTCCAAGTTATGCTGTAATTTCTGAATTGTAGGCTGTGATTCATTATATTTGATATTATGTTTGCTGGGAAATTTTAGGTGTAACTTGGATTTAATCTCCGAAACTTATTTTTAAAGTCCTTTATCACCAGAGCTACTGAACAGTGCATCTGAAATTACAAAACCAATATAATGTAACAAAATAAAACAGTCATAAAAAATAAAAAACATTAATAGGTGAGTTACATTAAAATATTAGTTAATTTTAAACTTCAAAATTTTTCCCTGAATGCCAGAACAAAAAAAAGTTTTGATTTGGTGTTGAAGAGAGCATCAATCAAATGGGATTTAGAGATGACTTGCCACATTCCATCTTGTGCATTTGCTAGACCAGTTATTGTAGAACTTGACATACTTAAATATGTTGCTTACTAATATTAAAAACTCCATGTACGTGTTTTTCCAAGAACAAAATGGTCCAATAAGAATCTCAGGATTAAAGCCAAATACTTTGAAGCAGCTGGGTCAGAATCCTGTTCAAGCATCCAGTGCTGAAGATCAGAAGGTAATTTTAGATTTTGCCAAAAGGCTTGCTTTTCTGTTGTTCTGCAATTTACTAGTTAGTTGGCTTGAGTTCAGTTTTGTAATGGAACGTAGAAGAGCATTTAGAATGGCAGCTCTGGAGATTGCCATTTGGGGGAGGCCTGCCCTAATTTGTCCATGCTTCATGGAATCTTGACCCCAGCTTGATGAAAATCTCAGTCACACAACCTGGGATTTAGCAGTTTTGAGTGAAGCCAAGTACTGTAGTAGTGTAAAGAATTGTGAGCTTTGACTATGATAATGTGTTTTCCTGACAGAAAACCTGCTAACAGTACATCTGACTTCATGTTTCTATCTTGCCTTCTTGTTCTCTGTCTAAAGCTTCGCTGCAGCACAAACAGCTCAGCATCTCAGGTCAAAGTGGTGGAGGTCAAGCCAGATGTATTCCCTTCTTATAAGTATAGCTGCACTGTAACCTTGGTAAGAATAATTGGCAATTGGAAATCTGTAAGATTGCAGTACCTAAATACTGTCTAACAAATAGACTCAAGAATTGTGTGCTGTCAACCTAGATGTTGTTACCTACTGTACATACCCATCAGGCTATTCCCATTTAGGGAAATTTATGGAAAGTATGTTTGTTTTGCATTCATTCTTCCTGTATAACCAACTACCTCACTGTACTTTTGTACCAATCACACACTTTTGACCAATTTTGTGTTCAATACACTTTCATTAGCAGCCATTCATTCTTGACACTATCTCTTTGTTTTACCACACACACTTCTTAAATAACCCATTTCCCCTTATTTTTATGTTTCTCTGAACATTCAACTCCCCATAAACAAAGTGGATAGAAGCATGCTTTCATATATAGCTATTTTGCTGCTTTTAACATTCATTCCTTGCAACCTGTCTGCAAGCATTTGTATGTCTTAACATTTCTCTATCCATTTCCCCATTTCCAGCAAACATTTTACCAAGGTATACATATTCACCTACTTGCACTAGTTTTTCACAATTTATAACTTGCAATATTTCATTCCATTTTCCCTGCTAGACAAAACTATCTATCTTGGTCTTGATATGTTAAATTGCTACGCCATACTCTTCATTGCATCATACAGTTTATCTAACATTGACTCATTTGGGTTCCAGCAATAACATGGCATCATCTGCATATGTTCATGCCTCAAAGCAATTGGAGGACTGATTATTGTCACCATAATCAGTCCTCTACTGCTCATCATGTCATTGGTCAGTCAAGGCTTTCACATAATGCTTTTTGGTAATATGGATCAGATGTAGACTAGATTCCCAGCCTTAGTTGTACCAGGGCCACATACAGCATTCCCTGCAAATGATAAGAATAGCACTAGTGAGTCTTAATACAATTTAGCTAGTATCCACAAGCACAACTCAAGCTTAATTTTACCCCAAGTGTTCTTGTTGTATTCCATGCAAGATAGTTTCTAGATTAGATATGTTATCTTGCAAGCTAATATACATCGCTTGCATCCTACCAACTCTTGAGATACATTCAGTGAATTGACATGCATTCACAAAGGCCCTTCAAAATATTGAAATCCTTGTTTTTGGAAGCAGTAAAGTCCAGGTTGATTTATTATACATAAACTATTTTATTGGCAGGAGGTGAAAGAGATTCCCTGTTACTATTCAACTTGGGTGACATCTGTTAACTAAAGAAATTCTGTGGCCCTTAGGGCTTGTTTTAGAACAGCTTTACCCTTCCCCTTCATATTATGTATTGGAATGATTTCCCAATTATAAATTGGCTTGCAAAGAAAATCAGTTTTATGTGGTTTTCTCTTTCTTACCTGCTGGTGTCTCATAATAATGCAGTTAAAAGAAAATGTTATCTGACTTGACATTTATCCATAATGAACATGACTTTTCTTGGCATTTTGATGAAATTTTAGTACTTTCCTATATTAATACCAATATTAATAATTCAGTTGTGTTTGCATGAACACCTACTGGTTAACTATTTTTCAGATGAACAGTTTTAGCTGATTGACAGCATAGTAACCAATTTCACAGTTTTATATTGCTATATTTGAAAACATATTATGGAAAATGTAGTACAGTTAAAGAACAGTGGATAAATATTTGAGTTGTCTGTATAGGATTTGGGATTGGCGACCTCACGTGGTAGAGGGAAATGCAAGAACCCTTCCTGCAATTATGTGTACACTAATCGGCACAAGCCAAGAGTCTGTCCCCGTTGTGGCTACAACCTTGCCAAAGACAGAACTGAGAAGGCAGCAAAATCTATGGTGAGTTAGGGTTCCTTTAAGTTTCCTTCACCTGAGCCTGTGATTTTGAAGTCAGTAGGACTTATCTCTGAATAAATCTGTATAGGATGGGCCTGGAGACAAAGCAAATCTCTGCCTCCCCACAAGGTTTGATATGTTTGTAAGTGGGAGCTTGTCTTTCCCTTTCCCCAGTGCTGAAGAGGATGAGGGAAAGAAACAGGATAATTTCTCCTGACCTTGTATTGCATTCAGAGATGTATCAAGGGAAAGACCCTGTCTTGGTAATAATCAATCTTTGGACAGTTGACCACTCAGAATTGATTAGCTCTTGGATGCATTAATTTGCAAGTAGGGAAGGGCTGGTCCTTAGCACATTCTCAATGAATAAGATTCTGCACTGATTTTCTGAGGAAAATTTTATTTCCTATTCTTGTTCAGTTACATTTCTTGTGACAACCTCATGGCCTTTTTCCCCTTAGTCCAGCTATGATACTGTCAAAAATTGCAGCTGTAAAGATAGGAATGCAGTGTGCGATACTACGCAGTGTGAGTTGATCTGGTTTTCTTGTCCTGAAGATCCCTCTAGTGCTTGTTTTTTTCTTTTAATCCCTTGATTTTTTTGATGATATCTTCTGTGATGACATATAGTTTATGTTTAGAGGTATGTAATGCATTTCTCAGACTGATGTTCTTGTGCCCACTACTCTGTGACTTCATGATATGCTGTTTCCTTGGTTTTGAATTCCATCCTTTTAAAATAATAATTGAGTGAAAGAATCAGATTGATAACACTGAAAAGTTCCTGGTTTAATGGAGATACTTCCCCCCCCCAAATAGAATGGAAATCTGCAGTTTATTGTAATAGAAATCTGTGAACAAATGAATAGGGAACCACGTATTTGGAAGTTAAACTTGCATGTGAGCTATTTCACCCTTGAACTTGTCCTACCTATATACATCTTTTGTCAAAATGTTTCCTTTGACCTATTCTGATTTCTCATTCCATAGTGTCAGAAATCTGTGGAAGTATACAGATCACTGCTAACATTGTGTAATACTGAGTGTTTTAAGTCCATCTACTGAAGCAGTTCAGTTTGTGAAGCCTTCTTCCCTTGAGCTAACTATGGAATTAAGTAACGGTGGGGTTCTAGGACATTCTGATTTTCCAGCAACTGGGTTTAAATTCTTATCTTTCTTAATTTACTTTCTAACCAGTCTTCCTTGTGGGGGAAGGAAATTGATATAGCCACAGTGTAGTGATATAATAACCCTCCTCTCTTTATCAAACATACGGCATGAGATCCAGTTCACCAAATCTTCCAACTAAAGAAAATAAAATATAATTGTGATAAAAGGCTCCTGTTACTCCTGTGTCATCTTTTGCACCACTGCCAGTGGCTTGACTGTATTTTGTAGTCATTAGCTGTTTTCCTCTGACCATCAGCAAAATGGCAGAAATTATCCTCCAAACATAAGATAATTATCAACAAATTGACAGGTAATCAAAGTAATTTTTTTTGTAGGAAATCACCTCTAGCCCTGCACATGTACTGAATACCAATGAGCCTCTAATTCAGTCTCAAAAGGAGATCCAGCGCCAATCCACTCTGCAACTTCTGCGCAAAGTAATTCAGATCCCTGAGAATGAATCTGAACTCTCAGATGTTTTTGCACTGATTCATGAACTCAATAGCTCACGGCTCATCCTGTCTAACATGAACGAAGAAACAGTTACCATTGAGCAGACTTCCTGGTCAAACTATTATGAGTTTCCTTCTTCCCAATGCCTTCTCTGTAGCAGCCCTTTATTCAAAGGAGGGCCAAAGTAAGTGAAATTATAATGATTGATTGCCACATTTCTTAATGTTCTCATGTTACATTTCCTTTTGAAAATTCTCTAAAGAGTCAAAGTGAGAAGAGGTGGCTATTGTATTTGTATGTTAGTCACGTTAATGAAAAATGAAACTGTTGGAAGAACTACTCGTACATACCCACCAAGAATCAGCTATTATGTTTGTTTGCTCTTTTCCCCACCCTTGTCCCAGGACCTGATTATATCTCTCTCCTCCTGTGGCTTGAGAAAATTATCGGGGTAGGCTAATTTTGTTATTTAGATTCAGAAAGCTTTTAAGACCCATACAGTCATAATACAGGGAATATAATCTGGACAGACATTACATCAAGAAGGTCCAGCTAATTTTTTCTTCAGAAAGAAATAGAAGACAATTTTAGTATCTGACTGTGTCTGTTATTTTGTAATTTTGCTCTTCAACTACATTATCAGGACGAGGTGTTTGGGTTTTTTTTCCCAAGCTGATCAAAGGGCTGACAGTTATCAAAACAGGGAGCAAAAGAGGCAAACTTCCATCCCTGAAAGTTAAAAAAAGCATGAGGAAACGGACAAGAGCTTTGTTGTCCTAAAGACACCTATGTCTTATTTGAAAGTAGAGTACTTGCTGGAGTTCTTGTGCTGTAACCCTAACCTTTCAGATAAATAATATTAATATGAGCTCCTAGGTTCTTGTACCTTGAATCAACCATTTCCAGTTTAGATTGCCAGGAGGAAAGTCTGACAGATGGTTATTTAGCTCTGTTTAGTTGAGGTTCAGCAGATAGCTGTATCTAACAAGCCTTGGCTGATATCAGAAGCTCAGCAGAGTTGGCCATGGTTATTATTTGAATGGGGGCCTGCCTGGGAATTCCGAAACTATTGGCTAAAGCTGGGGAATAAAAAAAAAACCCCATCCTGGAAGTAAGTAATGGCAACCAGTTCTGTAGCATTGCCACAAAAATCGCATATATGTAGTCACCAGGAATCAAGATTAGTTTTACCTTAGTGGGACTGAAGGGAACTGTGTTCTAACAGTACATGGTGTTGCCTGCATGATCAGTAAGATAGCTACTTTAAAAATGCTTTGATTTTACTTCCACATAGTTAAGCATTTTAGAAAGACCCATCTTCCTTGTGTTTCGTGGATCAGTAAGCAATTTTCTCTTCCATTTCCATAGCTCTCTTGCAGGCCCTCAGGAATGCTGGTTGTTAACAGCTAATCGGCTGCAAGTTGTCACTGCCCAGCTCAAGGTATGTGTGAATGTGCAGTGCTTGGCCCTCCACAGCTTCAATGATATCTATACTGGTGAGTAAAGCATGAATGGATTTATAAAATTAAAGCTTCAAAGGATAAAATACATTTGGGGTGTCCATTTTCATTCCTCGTATTCTTTTCCTTTATTTCCCTAGTGAAGCTGGGTTGTGCCTTTTTTGTTTATGAATTTGGAATTTGAGATCCATGTAAATTTTTCAAACCCATAATAACTGTTTTGTTTTTCAACTATAGGTTTGTTTAATATTGGTAACAAGCTTTTAGTGAGCCTGGACCTTCTGTTTACAATAAGAAACCATATAAAACTTGGCGAGGATCCTAAAGTGACAGTTAGCAGGATCTTGGAAACTGTGCAGGAACAAACTGGTATTAATATTACCTCTTTTTTTTTCTGCCTTTGCTACAACTTTCACACACTTAAGGGGCTTAGTTTGTGATAAATTCATTTTGCTATGAGTGGAGTTTAATACAAATAGCTTTTCCAACCAAATCTGTTGAAAATACTGGTTGTTTCATGATTTTGAGAAAAGAATCTATTCTCTCTACATTTAGAGAATTACCCAGAAGTTGTGATTATCTGAATCAAAAGAGTATTCAACTGTCATTTAACATTTCAACTTTGGAGAACAAGGAACAGCTGATGTGGATCTTGGTTGACTCAGGAAATTAATTAATTAAAATTATATCACCGTCCATCTCCCCCAATGGGGAACTCTGGGCGGTTAATTAATATGGAATGGGGGGATGTCAGGAATGATTGTTTAACCAAGTGAGAAAGTCAGTATTTAAGACAGATGGTTGGTATGATGTAGACTGAATACCTTCACTCTGTGACTGCTGGTGCAAAGGATGGCAGGCTGTAATTTGTGTGTGGCTAGTAAAAACAGAATATATGAAGATTAGGTTCTATGGAAGTCCTGTTCCTTAAGATACTCTTGTCATTCTTGAATAGGGAATTGCTGAAATATTTCCTTCCCTGAACCAATTAGTCCTTTTTTTCCTGCTATCCTAAGAGCAGGGTATGAAAGTTACTGAATTGTACTGACTTGCCTATGGTTCAGGCATAGCTTCCAAATCATCATTTTTAGAGCATTTGAACCCAGTGTTGTCTCTATGTATAGATTCTGGCTGGCTTCTTTTTTTTATATAGCCTACAATGAAAAGTACTGGAAATGTCCTAGGAAAAGCTAGCATTGGTTCCTGATTTGAGTGGATGATCAGTGCTGTCCTTGTCATCTTTGAAAACCACACAGGCTTAAATATCCTAGTTCACCTAATGAGTAAGCAGTGTTGCAATGAGGAGTCTGAGCGAGTTATAATTGAACTAATATTTCTGTGATTCTATTTCAAGCAAAAGCTGGAAACTCCACATGGGTGGTTTGTCATTACAGATAGTTAGGGATGATTTGCATGAGCCTTCTTGATATAAATTATTCTCATTTGTTCTTTTTTTTCCCTCCCTCAGAGAGAAACTTGAGCACTGAGGAAGTGAATCAGCTTGAGGAACTGCTGTGCAACGGCTACTGGGCCTTTGAATGCCTTACTGTCCGAGACTACAATGATATGATCTGTGGTGTCTGTGGCATTGCACCAAAAGTTGAAATAGCTCAGAGGAATGTGGAAAACGTTTTGTCACTGAAAAATATTGAGGTAGACCAGGCATGCATTATTTTAAAGCTGCACTTGTTTGTTAATATTGATGTGCATATTTTGTTCGAACATCTCCATCTTTCTACTATAGAACCTACAAATGTGGGCCTTTACTTCAGCAAAATTGATGAGTTGGTTTTCCGTTAACACTCCCTTTTAAATAAAAAGTGAGTGATGCAACAGTGAAAGAAACCAGAGCAAAAATGGATATCGGTTTCTTGAAAAAGATTAAATGGGATGTACAGTAAACATTAAATATTGATTGATACTTTTCTTTCCTTCTTTTTTCAATGCTAGTTCACCTGGCCAGAATTCCTGGCATCTAGCGAGGTAAACGTGGAAGACTTTTGGTCAACCATGGAGACGGAAGTCATAGAGCAGGTGGCCTTTCCCTCCAGTATACCTATCACCAAGTTTGATGCCTCCATCATAGCTCCCTTCTTTCCACCACTAATGAGGAGCACCATAGTGGTCAACACGGAAAGGGAGAAGAACCTTGAATCGCATATAATCCCAGGTGCCTTTTTTCTGTAGAAATTTTGCCTTAATTACCTAGTTAAGTAGTAGTTTTGATGGTATCCAAAGGGGCACTAAGAATAAAAAGCCAGTATGCTTTGCTGTAAGGGACTGTGCCTTTATGAGCTTGTATCATCTTAGATTGTTGCCAGCCTCTGTATGAGCATTGCTGAAAATTCTTGCCATGATGGCACATCATATGGAAGGAATATTAACATATTCTTTATGTTTGCCAGTTTCACACTGCCTATGCACACCAGCCCCACCTCTGCCACAGATACGCATGTATTGGGCAGCATAAGGATAAATATGTAATGGTTACCTTTTTCCTATGGAACATCAGCATAAGGAAGACTTTTAAAGCAATGCTTTTGTGCTCATGATAGCAGCTTCTGGTGTTTGTATTTGACATGGTTTTATTTTTGTGAATTCCGTTTGATGAAAGTGATATAGCCTTCAGGCATGTGGTAAAGGCTACTTCCTCACTTGTGGAAATGGTGCTGACCTTTGTGAGTGCAATTACGGAAAACTAAGTCTTGTTTTTCAGGTAATGCAAGTGTTTTAGTGAGGCTGATTCAGGATGAAATTTGTAAAATGGAACAGATTGGCTCCTACAGTGAGGAAGAACTACAGAATTTCTTGACGCAGTGCAGCATTCCGTGGGAGGAGGGGGAGTCCAAGGTAATCATGATTTTCTTCAACCATATTTCACTTTTGAAGTAAGCACTACTTTATTGCCTTCTTTCTGTTCAGTTCCTGTGTATGTTAATGTCCCTCTTTATATGTTCATTAAATCTGTAAAATTAAATTATTTTAATTTTACAAATGATTGGTAATAATGAAGTGCATTTCACCTTAAAGCTATCCAATTTCTTGGGGTATTCTGAGGCCCACAAAATAAGGGCTGATTATTTACCTCTGCTAGATGAACTGTAGTTGTGCCCCATTTTGTCTTCCTAACTTGTCTGTCTCTGTTCTCCTTGACCTCTGCAAGCTGCTGGCTATTTACAAGCTAAGACTTTTTTTAAAAGAAAACTCTGCTGTCTGTTTTTCTCTCTGTGTTTCTTAGGAGCAGCTGTGTCTTTCTCTTCTGGCTCTTTATGATTTTGTACAGAATGGGACACAAATCAGTCAGCCTCCGGCATTCCTAACAGGAGGGAAAATCTACAAAGTGTGTCCACATCAGGTGAGGTGGACGAAAAATGATTCTAATACATAAGGATGTGCGTAATGATTTAACCTGAAAATGACCACTTTGTTCCAAGAGTGGAAGAAGAGCCATGTGTTTTAAAGGTTTTGCTGAAAGCATGAAGCCAAACCCACTGTTCTGTTTGGCACATGAAACCATGTTTGAAGAGGCTTAGTTGTGAGTGTTCCGCTTGTTCCTTAGTCCTGAGTTGGGCTGTAGTCTTGTGACTTGTGATGTGGCTGGTGTTTTTCCAGTCTAGCCAGTGCAGCAGCAGGGACCAGTCATGTCACTGCTGTTGGTTTAGACTGGGTGGTGGTGGTGGTATCTTGGATAAAGATATTGAGTGGAAAAATGGAATTGTGCACACAGCCAGACAGAAAGCTGATCACAGCCACATAACTGCCATTCTGCCTCACAGTCATTGAGGTATTTTTGTAAAAACTGCTAGGGGAAGTTAGAGTTCATGGGGATGGATGGGTGGGTTCACAAGTGTTGTGCTGTGATTTATTTTGTAGGTAGGTAATGCAAAGGGATACTCGTGCATGCTTGCTTCACACATAGGTTGCTAATGCTGCTAAGATTGCATATATCAGGAAGAATACCAGTTGTTTCCTTGGGTTTGTGCCTAACGGAGGCAGCAAGAAAAATAAAAAGCTGTTGCCTACAGATAATTGGTCAATGAGTTTTTTTTGTTTTTTAAAGCATCAAAACAAGAAACCCTTGTAGAGGAGATGTAATAATTAAAAGGCATCTTAGTAAATTTAGGTGCTCTTTGTCTTGTAAAGAAATTACAAGTTAGTGAGAGCACATCTGTTTTCCCATTGTTTCTTTTGGGGTTTCATTGAATGTTTTCAATTTTCTTAAAAGGTTCCCTTGACCGAATTTTCTGTGATTTCGAAGGTAACTTTCATTCAGTATGGGCTACCACCTCACTTCTTTTGTGGCCCTGGAATATAAAACAAGGGAATAGCAACTGCTGCTCCCAAGGTCCCAGTGTTTTCTGCTCTGACAGAAACAAAAACCCCTCAAGCCATTTGAGTTTTGGTTAAGTGGAACAAAACCAATTTTGACTGTTTTAATGAATATGTTGAATGGGACTGTTTTGTTCTGAGTTTGAAACAAAAACACATTTTCTATTTAGTGCCCACCTCTTACTAGTATGTCATTCCAGAATGCCTGATAGGTATGGATGATTCCTATGGTAGAAAATGATACTTTTAATGAAGTGGAGCAGGCATGGACACATACTATTGTGTTGTTCCAGGAGTGAGCAGTGTTATAGTAAGCAAAATAAATATGGCAGGAGAGAAGGGAAAGAAAAAAAAATAACTAAATCTAGTTTAACACTGACATCATTCACTATATTGTACCATACCATTCTACCCTTGCGAACCATCCTTGTTTCCACCATATCCTTCTACCTGAATATACTGTATAAGAGCATGATAAACATAAAATTTAAATGCATTTTATAAAAACATTTTTTATATTAGCCAGGTACATTAGAGTAATACTGGATCACATAAGAGGCCTTTTTTTCTTCTACTATATCCCTATTTGATAGTTACAATGTTTTGATATAATTTGATGTTTCCCTAGAAAAATATTATTTGAAAGTTGTATAAGTAGTATTGTTTTTCTTTTTTTTTCTTTTTCAAAGTTTTTATTATTTTTTACAACAAAGATAAAAAACTACAAAAAACAAAAACACTACAAACAAAAAAACATTAAAAGTGTAAAAACACAAAAGACTTTTAGAAAGTTATATACATACAGGTGACTTCCAGCTTTCAACAGCAAGAATATATAACAATTCCCATAAACAAACCCTTCCTCTATATCAAACCATAATCACATTATTTCTATAAATCCCTCCATTAACACATATATAAATCTCTAATACAATTGCTCCTTCCCCTTACATAAAATATATATATACATATATTTAAATTTTTACTTCAAACCTCCCTTCCTCTTAAAAAATAATCCATTTAATTTTTTTTCTTTCTACTACTATTCTATATACTTCTGTCTACACAATAAACATCAAATTATAGAAACAGATAAATTTTCTGCCTTTATAATATACAATCTTAACCCCATTAGATCTAAAAACAGTATAAAACATTATTATATCTTATCAATATCCTTTAAGTTTTACAAATCTATAACCCTATAAATCCTAATCCAAACCATAAGAAAAGAAAAAAAGAAAAGAAAAGAAAAGAAAAGAAATCATATTAGTCTCTTTATCAATCCAATTAAATATTCTTAACTTTTTACCCCTCCTCAAAATATACCAGGGCATTCAAATATTTCACCATTACACCAACAGCATTTTTTTACAAAGATCTGACAGCCCAATAGCCCCCAAAAATACAAACTTTCCAGCGAAAGAGAAAAAAAACTCCCACATTCCATACTCTTCTTTCCCATAACATTGATTGAAATAGTCATAACATTTCCCCCACTTGCAGTTCCTTTTGCAGTCCTAAGGTTAAACAATCGTTTTAATCCCATAAACACCAATCCAGAGTTTTCAGCTGAGAATAAGTTTTATATATATATATATATATATATATATATATATATGTGTGTGTGTGTGTGTGTGTGTGTGTGTGTGTGTTCTCTCTCTCTCTCTCTCTCTCTCTCTATATATATATATATATATATATATATATATATATATATAAGGTAAAAAAAAAGTAAAGGTTCCCCCAGCACATTTGTGCAGTCGTGTCCGACTCTAGGGGCCAGTGCTCATCTCCGTTTGTTAGCCGAAGAGCCAGCGTTGTCCGAAGACGCTTCCGTGGTCATGTGGCCGGAATGACGCACACGGAACGCTGTTACCTACCCACCAAAGTGGTACCTATTAATCTACTTGCATTTGCATGCTTTCGAATTGCTAGGTTGGCAAGAGCTGGGGTGAGTGCGGGAGCTCACTCCGTCATGCGGGGCTAGGGATTCGAACCTCCAAACTTGCGATCTTCCGATCTACAAGCCTAGCATCTTACCCGCTGAGCCACCACACCCCTTTTATATATATAAGTACTATATAATAAATACTAAGTAGTATTGTTTTTCCAGGGTGTAAAGGAACAATCCTGTATGTGATGAAAATTATATTGAGTGTTCTAAAGTTTGAATACAAGTGTAAATTATCAGGATTATCTTCGGAAACTGAGGTGAGGGTTTGTCTAGTCCTCAGGGTCTTTCATTGTTCCGTAATCTTTCATTATCTTTTTTCTTTCCAGGTTGTGTGTGGCTCAAAATACATTGTGAGAGGGGAAAGTCCCCGAGACCATGTGGATCTACTAGCTTCCTCACGTCACTGGCCACCAGTCTATGTAGTAGACTTGGCCACTTCTGTAGCATTGTGTGCAGATATCTGCTACCCTGACTTGACTGCTCAGATGTGGGGAAGAAATCAGGGTTGCTTCTCTGACCCTCTGGAGCCTTTAAGGGTTAGTTGCCATGCATTGCTTTAAAGATTAAGATCACTACTGATACCTTGTCTTATCAAGAGATTATAAGAATGTGGGGGGCTGGTGTAACATCTCTCAGTTATCATGCATGGTTTTCCTGTTTCTTTGATAAAATTATGGCTTATTAAGATCTGTTGATTACTTAGATAATAATTCTCTAAATGATATTCTATAAAAATTATGCTATTAGATGATCTATGTAGCCCCTGCTACAACACTTATTCCCATTTATTTAGAACACATCATTGGAATAAGCAAGAATTTTATATATTGTCTCCCTTTAAAGTCCATTATTTAAACTGGCCAAGTGGAAAATATGTCACCTCTCCTGAACACCAGGTGGGATGGACCTGTATTGATCCTCAAAATTTAATATATTGATAAGAATGGGAAAGACAAGCTGGTATGTTTTCCCTAATCACTAATCATGAAGGAATATTTTCAGGGATGGTCACTATAGTGCCTTCTTCTCCCATCTGTAAACTTGGGATTCACTGTCCCTTTCTTTTGCAATGCATTTTACAAAAAAGCTGTATAAATATACTGTAAGTCCAAGTTAAAAAAAAACAAATTTAATTCAAATGTTCAAGGTGTGTATGTATATCATTATCATTTGTTCTTGACTGCTTGGTCCATACTCAATATATCCTTCTGTAGTAGTGGTCAGTTACTATTCCAATTTTACAGAGGTACCCTTGGTGTCAGAATGTACAGGTTATTCAAAGAGCCTTCAACCAAACAGGTTTTGAACTTGGGTTCAAATCTGTTGTGCTCTCTATTGGATTATTTTGAATCTTATACTTCTTATTGCTAAGCCAAGTCTGAAGACAATAAATACAAAGTATTTTCTAATGCATACATCACTTTTGTCTTGCTTTTTTTTTATCAGTATGTGTCCTGCCCAGAACTCCTTGACCGGCACTACAACGTGGATACGACCACTGATGAACATTCTGTTGAGCATCCAATCACTAAATCAGCATCTCGCCATGTAGTTCACACTGGGACAGAGCAGAACACTCAAAGTGACCCAATGGCTCGACACCGTTCCCTCTCTCTTTGCCGGGAACTGGACCCCTATGGTGCTATCATTACAGCCATCAACGACAGCAAAACCAATAATGTCCGCCAGAGACCTATAATGTTTGACAGTGCAACCCACTATTATCTCTACAATCGTTTGATAGATTTCCTTTCCAGTCGCGAGGTTGTGAACAGGCAGATTCATGAAATTGTTCAAAGCTGCCAACCTGGTGAGGTTGTAATCCGGGACAATCTATATCGTCTTGGTGTTGCCCAGATCAAGACAGAAATGGATGAAGATGAGATCCAAGAGGAGGATGGTGTTGTCTAATGTATTGTGAGGTGACCATCTTTCAATCAGACATAAGAGCTAAGCAGTTTGTCACAGAAAGTTCCAGTCCAGCACAGGACTATGTTGAGCTAAGAGTCATGAAATACTGTATGAATTGGGCTTTTGATCTGTAGACAGGTTGCTGTAGAAGAGCAAGTTTCTCTTTTCAAGAGGCTGGGTAAACTCATAAGTGACCCAGGATAATTGCTCTAAGATAGAAGAATTTTCTATTGCTGACAACAGAAAGGAAATACATATGCAGAACATCACCTGTTTTTTTTTAAGTGTGCACATTGCTGGAAAGGCATAAAGGTGAAAAAAAAAGCATAAAACATGTCCAACTGCTCCAATATTCTGAAGTGGCCACAATAGATTGAAGAATATTTGGAACCCAGATTTTTAAGATTCTGTTCTGAAAAGACTTGAACTTTGACTTGGTATTGGAGGGTTGAGAGTTTATCTACTTCTTCAGCTTGTTCTGTGTCAACCTGAGAAAACCACACATTATTTAGTGGTTGAAACCTAGACTGGCTTGTGTATTAAGATACAAGCTGCTAAGAGTATCATTGCCCTGCCTAGCATGGTTGTTTCAAAGATTCTTCAGGGGTTTATATGTTTTGGATAAAGAATCTGGGCTAATGGTCAGGTGAGGATGTTCAGGCACTTTACTTTATAATCCAGTTAATGGGCTTAATTGATTGTCTGTTCCTGTGACAACAGATGCTACTAAAGAATATTTGTGCAACAATGGTTGGGTTCCATGAATACAATCCAATAAGATATGCTTTTTCTAATTATTTCTATGGCTAAAATTGTTAGGCATGCAACATAACACTCACCTTTCGGGGCCATTTGGAAACCACTACATACTCCACTATTCCAGTGTTATAGAACTGACCTGTATGAGTTCATACCATCATAGTCAGTTATCATATTGCCCTCAGGAGGTAGCATTGTTCCTCCTGTGTAATGTGTTGAGCCATGATGTGTAAGCTCTACATTGTTCACTGATTTGTGTTCATTCTTTGCCATCCATAAATCTAAAAAGTAAAAAAATAGATTTCTGCTACCACTGAAATGTGGGGAAACATTCCCTGACCAAGGGAATAATTATCCACTATGTTTTCTTCAGATTTGTGGTGTGGATTTAAAACTCTCTTCTGTGAAGGGTTCTAGTGTGTACTGTGCTGTAAAAACAACAAAAAAGAAACTTATTAAATTTCTGAGCAAAACTTATGATTTGCTGTTTAAAATGCTAATTTATGAAATACGGTTTTTAAGTCAGTGGTAAACTTTAATAAATTATCTCTTCCAGTGTTGGAGAGTAAAACTATTTGGACAAGTGAGTTTTCCTTATTTTGTAGCTTCAGGGTTTTGAAAGGCACTGGAAAATACACCTCATTTTAGTTTGCTGAAGAGTGGAGTTACCAATCCGTATGGTGGAAGCGTGTCTTTATGAGATGTTTGCATGGGGTTAAGATTAAATTTAGATGTGTTGAAACAGTGTTAATATTTTCTTTTCTTTTTAAAAACGATAGAATCCATTGCTGCTGAATTTAAATCATTCTCATTATGTTAAACACTTAACAATTGGGTAATTGGAGCCAGAATAAATGCATGTTTTTGTTTCTTTAACTTTATAATCTGAGCTCATTTAGATGTTATGAAGGATAAAAAGCAGCAGAATCTGAGTGATTTGTATCTATTTTTAATATTCAATTAGATTTTGCAGATCTCATTTACCATGATAGATTAATACACTCCACAAATGATTTGCAGATCCAATTTCACAGGGTAAGCATACTGCTTATGCTTCTATTTTGTCTCCCCTTCAAAAAATTAAATGTGCTTTTACTCTCAAGTTTTGTTTTATTGTGTTTATCTAAAATAGCATTATTGATTTAAAGAGGTCTGTCTCTAAGCTAAAGAAATCATTTTCTGAATCTCAGCTATTGATAATTCCACTCTTATAGTACCGAACTGTTTCTCTTCTCACTGCTCCGTCAAGACAGAGGGCAATATCAGTGCTTCAACATTCAGGACAGAATAATGCTTTGTTTGTTTGATTACTTATTTAAAGGATCTGTGTGGCTGCTAACTCTGGGCTAACAGGTAAACAAATAACAATAAAAAAATAAAAATACTCATACCACCAAGCACCAGAACAGTCCCATAGCAAAACTACAAATGCCAGGCATGCTCTCCCCCCCCCCCCCCCGGCCTGGGGGAAAAGCCAGGCCTTAGCAGCCATATTAGGTGGTGCTCAGGTTATACAAGAGTTCACAGAATCGGACAATTAGGTTGCTGGGCTTTCTTTCTTAATGAACTTAATTAATGAACTTAATTACTGCTGAAGTTATAACTTTACCATTAGGAATTTGTAAAAATCAGCCTCGTAAAGTCATATTTTTACATAGAGAAAAATGAATAAATAGAGTTTTAAAAAAAGACTGCAAGTTACTTGATCAAAATGATTTATTTTTCATGACAGTTGAATTACAAATAAGTTCACATTTATGTAAGTGTTACATTAAGATGCTTAAAACAGCAGGTAATTTTTTTAATAATGACCTGGCAACAACTGAGCACTAGTAATCTCTGTTAGCTGGATTTTTCTGTAGAAAAAAGCATGTTGCCTATCCTTAAGTTCAGGGGTCAGCAACCGGTGGTCCGCGGGCCATTAGGAAGTGGAAACTGATTGTTGGGGGCCCGGAAGGGGAAACACCTCCACCTATCAGTGTGCGGCTTACGGCGTGTGTGCGTGTGACAAGGCTTTTGCCTTTCTGCTGGAACTGAGGGCATTCTCATGGTCCCCGGAGCCTGCCCTTTCGAAAGGGCAAGCTCCCGGGACCCCGAGAATGCCCTCTGTTCTGGCAGAAAGGCAAAAGCCTCACCAGGCGCCCAGGCTGCTGGCCGCTTCCCTGCTGCACAGCTGAGCGGTGCAGTAGAAAATCTCCGCGCTGCGTGCATGCACGCTCCCAGGCTCCTTGCCCGTGGTGCGGAGATTTTCCATACACACCCCACACCGCTCAGCTGTGCAGCAGGGAAGCGGCTGGCAGCAAAAGCCTCGGCATGTGCGCAGGCTGCTGGCCGCTTCCCCGCTGCACAGCTGAGTGGTGTGGGGGAGGGTGGGTGGAAAATCCCTGTGCCGGAAGGGGTCTGGCAGTATGCGCACGCATGGTGAGGCTTTTGCCTTTCTGCCGGGACCGAGGGCATTCTCAGGGTCCCCAGAGCTTGCCCCTTCGAAAGGGAATGCCTTCGAGAATGCTTTCGGTGCCCCGGAGCGGCAGGCCTGCAAACCCCGCCCCCGTCCTTCTGATATGCTGTTGCCTGCAAACCCCGCCCCCATCCGGCTGATATGCTGCTGCCCACAAACCCCGCCCCTGTCCGTCTAATCGGTTGCCACCCACAAACTCCGCCCCCATCCGTCCAATTGGCTGCCGCCCACAAACCCCGCCCCCCAGTCCTTGAAAATTTTTTTCCAACGGGGTGGTCACTGATGGAAAAAAGGTTGCTGAGCCCTGCTTAAGTTGACCAATGGATTTTGTAATTTGATTGCATAAGTCAGTCAGTTGTGGCTAACTGGGTAAATCATTACTATTCTTTGGAGCTGTTTGGCTCCAGTGTGAGTTTAAAGCAATCACTGTGGAAAACAAATAGGATTGTGCTAACTGTCTGAAAGAGGTGCTTTGCAGTGCAGGAGAATCTCTTTTTAAATAGATAAAGACTGCAGAAACAGCTTCACGAACCTTGTAACAATTTTGCTGCTTTAACAATTCCAAAAAGTGGTGCTTCGTTATGTGCTCCTGTGCGTTGCAAAACCCCTTTTTCAAATGCTTTGCACGACCCTACCAAATAGAAGTGCAGTTAAAAGACAGTAAAACATCTATCTTGGCAACTTGTGCATATGAGCTGCACTGTGTACAATTACCACAGTGTTTCAGTTACACCATGAGCAATGCATGCTACAGAACAAATACTTGTTAAATGTCCCACACAGATTGCCCATTTGTCCTCTAGTAGGACATACTTAAAATCATTTATTTTCTATAAAAATAGCTTGGAAAAAATACCTAACATCAGTAGTCGTATGTTGCTTACTCTCTTGAGTTTACAAAATACTGAATAACACTGTGCTTTTTCTCAGTAATGCAAAGGGCAGATAAAATATTAGAAAAAAATCAGTTTAATAAGTCAAAGAGCAAGAAGGAATGATAGAGTGATAAAATCCTACAGAATAATAAAAGACCTCTAGATATATATGTATAGAATATGCTGGAAAGCCTGATTGAAACAATATTAGAATTTTGCCATGCAAGCTTCTTCTCCTACCGTTGAGCTCTTTAAAAACAAGGGCTAGCATGTTAAATGGTATTCAGAAATGGGCTGGCAGTTTGTTAGCTCTTTGAACTGGTGAGAAGGTCCTTCCAGTTCATAACTTAGCAGCTGTGCTGGGTAACTGAGGTTTCAATTAAGACTTCAAAGGCTGCCTCCTGACTTCACAATAACCTAATGTGAAGATAGAGTATACTGTAGGTGCACCCCCTTACCTCAAGAGTGGGGAGCCTGGGGCTCTCAGACTTCACTGAGCTACAACTTCCAGCACCCCTACTCTATTCTACTGCACTCACATTACTCTAGTTCAGTAGCATCTGAAGGATCAGGGTTTCCTTACGCCCCCCCCCCCCCCCCCCAGTAGTGGAAACACTGAGTGGCATCAGTGCCAGTTGGGACTCCAATGGAAGTCCTGGAGTTCATGTAGATCAGGGCTTTCCAAAGTTTTCCTGCGGTGACACACCAACCGCCATTGGTGTGTCGCCGCGGGAAAACCCGGAAGTGCCGCTCTTGCGGTAGCGCGCAAAAACCCGGAAGCGCTGCTGCCGCTTTCAGTTTTTGCGCGCCGCCGTGGGAAAACTCGGAAGTGCTGATGATGATCAGCGCTTCCGGGTTGTGTGGCGACACACCAGACTGTGTGTGGCGACACACTTTTGTGTCGCGACACACAGTTTGGAAAGCTCTGATGTAGATATTCTTTAGAGGTGGATCACGCCCCAAATGAGTACAGGCCGAACATCTCCCTATCAGATAAGCCGTCCATCGAAAGACTACCTTCTCTCTGGAGTTTCCATTTTATCAATTAATTATTCTAGAGCTTAATGCATATATACAATACTAGCATAATTTCAGAGTTTTCCAGATTTTTTATTCTGGTGTTGTTTAGAGGTTGCTTAGATGATCTGAGCTGCATCAATACTTTCAATCTCCTTTTTTGATTTAATTTTTAAGTCTCAGTGCCCCCTATTGTTGCAGACATAGTTGTATCTGTTAGCAGCTTCTGCTACTCTTTCTTGTCTTCCTTCTCATTGTTACTTTCTGCCTGCTTGCCAGCAGAGGGCCAATGATATTTACTGGTCTTCCTGCACATCATCGCTATGGTTTAGGCTAGGCAAGAGAAGAGTGAAGAATCAGGTAGTAATGCTATAGTGCGGAACAGTAGACCCTATACTGAATAATAAGTCCTTGCCTTGGGCTCAACAATATAAACTCATGTCACTGGCATTGCACATGATTCATTCAATACAGCAAGTAGTAATGGCTGGTGGTTTTTTCATTTCAGGTATGGGTAATCCCAAAAGGTAGATTAGATTAGAGAGATTAACAACATTAATTCTACTTCATCCAATTCTTGGTATTCTGTGTCTAGCCCAGGGCTTTCCAAAGTTTTCCCGCGGCGACACACACAACCACCGTTGGTGTGTCGCCGCGGGAAAACCCGGAAGTGCCGCCGTTGCGGCAGCGCGCAAAAACCCGGAAGCGCTGCTGCCGCTTTTGGGTTTTTGCGCGCCGCCGTTGGTGTGTCGCCGTGGGAAAACCCGGAAGCGCTGATGATGATCAGCGCTTCCGGGTTGTGTGGCGACACACCAGACTGTGTGTGGCGACACACTTTTGTGTTGCAACACACAGTTTGGAAAGCTCTGGTCTAGCCTGTACAACAGGGTTGGAAACAATAGCTACTTTTTAACTAAGAAGGACTGCTAACTCGCAAGAAAAGTCAACTCTTGTAGGGGCTGGAAACTAATCATGGACAAAGCCACAGCCAAAACAAAGTAATTATCTTTCTTCTATCTCCCTCCATTTTCTTTCACTTTGTAATTTTTTGAAATAAAGTTTGAAGTCAAGGATGAAAAGAGGTAACTCCAGCCTAGATCAAGTTGGAGATGGTAGGCAGGCAATACCTTCTTTTGTCTTTGTAACATTGTTCAAAACAAAATGTTCTTAGCAGGCACAGGGACAAAGTCTTCATTTCTGAAGGAGTAGAAGTTACATTTACTTCTGTTTAAGGTAAGATAGCTATCCTGAATGTTTTGAGATTTCATCCCCATCCCCAACCAAACTAATTCAGATGGTTTTTATCTTCCAGGGTCAAAAAGATCTGACCCAAAGTAATTTGCACTTGTTCTTTAATCCCATCTAATACGTACATTTTGAAAATCAGTAACATTTAAAGGCAACAATCTTCATGCATTCATTTGGGAATAAGTTTGATTTCATTTGATAGTCCTTAATTCGGAATAGACATACAGTATGTAAGATTGTATTATAAAGTATTCATTAGTAACAAGGGAATGTATATCTAAATCTTAGCTAACAGACCGGTTTTTACTACTGAAAATCACAGTATTTTTTAAAATTTATTGGGGGTTTATGTCAGTCCAATACAGAGGGACAGTGAGTGGCTTATATTCCCTTCTTTCAGTAAGAATATTCAAATAGCAAAACAATTAATGCCAAGCAATTCGTATGTTCTGAAATGGTAATGCCAAATGAGAGAAAGAGAATGAGAGTTGCTACTTCTTGAAGCTTTTCTTTCTAATTGGAGGAGAATTAGACTTATTTTTTTCCTTACAGGTCCAGCATCTTTCCTCTCTAAGATGGGTGGACAACTCTTGGCCCATCCCAGCACCCATGCCAAAACACAGCAGCAAAATGGTAGGATTTGGGCTATTTTTCCAGGTTTGGAGGTTGTTGCTCTCATGAGAATGAGAGCAACTTGCCTCGAGGAGACTTCCCATGGCCATCCTCATCCTTAACAATCCCTCCTACTGCCAAAGGCCACACCGCTTCCAGTGATGTCCCCTTTTGACTTGGTTATCTGCTGTGGCTCTTCAGAAGGTCAGGACACAGCCTGCCCACCTTTGCTATAAGAAGTGACTGTGGAATGGCAGGTCGCAACGGGAATGCCTCTACTTCTTTCTCCTCCTGTCCTTGCCCTGCAAAATTCCCCATCGAGTTCAAAATTTTGGTAGTCTGATTCTTTTCCCTTTCACATACTATATTTTATGGGTTTGGTAGTGTGTAGAAGAAAGGTGTACAGAGAAAAGAAAATAAGTCCATCTGCCTTTTTAAGCCTTGTTGTCTGCGACTGGCGCTTAGCATCTCTCCCATTTTGCAAATTTGATATGATGATTCTCTAACTTCCTATATACCCTACCTTAAGCTAACAACAGTGATAAAGCCCTCCTGCCAATAGTTAGAATCAGGTAGAATGGAGCATTTGGAAATCTGCTCTCAGTGCAGGGCGTGACCCCAGTCTGTGACTTACATATGAATGTCCTGTTTTCTGATGCAAAAGCCTCAAGAAGGGATGTGGTTGCATGAAGTCCAAGTCCAATCTCAGTTGGTACTTATTCATCAAGAAGGCCCAGCACACACACCCTAACAAAATTGGTAATTGTTGCTGTTAAGAAGGGGTTGTTCCACTTCTCCTGACTCACAGGATTCTTCGAAGTAGCTGGCAGGCTCACATCCACTGTCCTCCTCTTCTCTGGGGCAGGGCAAGTTTGTATAATCCTTCATAATGAGAGAGAGAGAGAGAGAGAAATATGAAGCATACTTCAGAATCTGAAATCTGTTGTTATCTTGAAAAATGTAAATCAAATTAAAATTAATTTATTCTGGTCTTGAGGACAATGCCGCATTATTTATATATTTATCTACACAGAGTACCCAAGCCGTTGCTTATGTCCCTTTGTCTCCTTTTCATTTTGCCATGCATATAGGTGACTCTGTTTGGGTGTGTATATGGAGAACAAGGTTTAAAGGGGAGAATGCAGGGCAGTGTAAGTTTGTGTTTTCTTTTCAATTCATTGCTCCCCCCATGTCCTGCATACAGAAAGCTTCCTGCCTCATCCAAGTGAAAAGTTGCTGTGAGTCTTCTGGCTAGAGCAGTGCTTTCCAAAGTGCCGCCGTTGGTGACACACCAATGGCGGCGGTGGCGCGCGTGGTGGCGGGGGCGTGCACTCCGGCGGTGTGGGGGGGGGCGGCGGCAGCGTGTACGGCAGTGGCAGCAGCCTCCGCTAAAACACGGAAGCGCTGATGGCGTGCCGCCGACGCCGCGCACACTCCCGCGCAGCTGCCGCTTCCAGGTTGTGTTGCGACACACCAAACTGTGTGTTGCCACACACAGTTTGGAAAGCTATGGGCTAGAGGATGGGAATTTCTTTCCAAAGTTCCATCCACCTGACATCCCAGGGGGCCAAAGGTGCAAAACAAACAGCTCACCAGCACCTTTTGAGAATGGGTAGTGGGGCGTGGTGGCTCAGCAGGTAAGACGCCAGGCTTGTCAATCGGAAGATCACAAGTTCGGAGGTTCAAATCCCTAGCCCCACATGACGGAGGGAGCTCCCGCACTGGCCCCAGCTCTTGCCAACCTAGCAATTCGAAAGCATTGCAAGTAGATTAATAGGTACCACTTTGGTGGGTAGGTAACAGCGTTCCGTGTGCATCATGCTGGCCACATGACCATGGAAGCATCTTCGGACAGCGCTGGCTCTTTGGCTAACAAACGGAGATGAGCACCGGCCCCTAGAGTCGGACACGACTGCACAAATATGCGGGGGGAACCTTTACCTTTACTAGGGTGAACATATTTGGTCTTGTTTTGTTCTCCGGGAAGCAAAAGAAGTGCTTGAAGGCTTGCTGAGATGAAGACAATTTAGACTCTTAAGAACCCTGGGAACCCCCTTCCCCAGATGGGGATCCTGGCCCCACTCGTTTTGGGAATGCAGCTGCTGCCATGGCATGCAAAGCCTTGAGGCTCTGCACCCCTTGAATCAAGCTCAGCTGCTTGCCAAGGTACGCTCTGAAATATACTTGTCGGTAACAGCCTTAGGTCAGCATGACAACTATTTTTTCTAGAGTTAATCCTGAGCCTTGAATGAGGCCAAATAATAATTTAATGCAGGGAGATGAAAAACAATCTGTCTCCAAGGATGTGTTTGTGGGGGCAATTTCCCATACATGCTTTTATGACAAAACCAAAAGATGAGACAGAGCAGTCTTAGAGGTTTGAACCAGCTTCTTGTTTTTGAATTTTTTATAATCAACCATTCACCTGTTCCTTAATGGCATCCAGCTGTTTCTGAATTAAGGTGCAGATTTGACTGAAGGTAGGCCGCTGAGTGGGCTCCAATTCCCAGCACGCTGTCATTATATTGTACCTGTATTGGAGACGGGTGGGGGGCAGGGAAGAAAAATCCGAGCGTGATACTTTTAGAAGCAACTTGCATGGTGATATGTCACGGCTTAGAACAGAGCTTTCCAAACTTTTCATGTTGGTGACACACCTTTTAGATGTGCATCATTTAGTGACACAGTAATAACACGGCTCCCTGCCCCCCGGCCCACGCGATTGGCTCCCGGGTGGAAACCCCGCCCCATGGCCCATGCGATTGGCTCCTGGGTGGAAACCCTGCCCCCTGGCCCACGCGATTGGCTTCTGCCTTGGGCAGGGCAGGGTTGCCCCACCCCACAGCTGCCATGCCCTGCCTTGCCTCTGCCAAGAAAAGCTGCGGTCGCAAGGCGAAAAAGCCTCAGATCACCGCAAAACGTGACGGGGGGGGGGCGTCCCGGGGTGGAAAATGTCTGCGCCAATCAGATGCGGCGGGGAGGAGGCGCGCCACCAGTGCTTCCGGGTTCTTGCGTGACACACTTGGGGCCCAAAGGCGACACAATACTGTGTCAAAGAATCTGCATCTTTGATCTCAAACCCTTGGGCACCATTGTGCCATCTCACACCTCCTCTGGCATGGTTCAGGCTCCATGACCCATCTGGTTTTTTTAAAAAATGTTTTAATTGAACGAATGGGAAATTAGCAAGCTGCAAAGTAAAGCACCAGACTTCTGTGTATTGTCTATAGCCCAGAGGAATTCCTACAAATAAAGATGAGGGGCTACAGACTAGTGCTTAGCTTAGAAGTGTGTCCAGCTGCCCAGAAACCCTCCCCAGAGATGATGATAGTACATTCTGGGAGGCTGGGGGTCACATTCTCATAAATTTGCCTTCTGTTACATGGGTTGCCACTGGCCCAGGCCCATCATATCAGCCCAAATATGCTTTCCAGAAATGCCTTCTAACCTCAAAGGATTGGGGATCCCTCTCATAAAATGTTCTATAGTCTTGATTTAAAAAAAAAAACTTTTAGAGCAATCTGCATACTTTGAAATGCCACAGCACTTGTATAATTTATTTATTTATAATTCAATTTATATCACCGCCCCATCTCCCCCAAAGGGGACTCTGGGCGGCTTTATTATAATGTCTGATAATAAAGAATCCTCCCTCTGCATATACTCCTGATTGTATCTGGTTTTAAAAAGGAAACAAAATATAGAAGCACACTAACAGAAAAGTAGTTGTCACATCAATAGCTACCAAGTATTATTGATACAAGCAATTAATTATGAGAGTAATTATATTTGCTCACACATGGAGTGGCTTACTAGTGGGTATTGTAACACTTCTATTCCAGATTGACTTCCTGGCATATGCCCCATTAAACTCAATGGACTGAACCTCTGAGTAGATGTGTACCATTGTGCTGCCAAGGACAATTACCCAAGATGGCTGTGGATCTTTTCTGCAGCATTAACATCAACCTTTCTGAACTGATGGCTGCTAAGGAAAGGGGGAGTCCCACATAATCAGCCCTGGTGGATCATTTTCAGATTAGCTCAAACATGTTATGTATGAAATGAATGGAATTCAGTTGTGCACAAATTATTTCCATGTGACTAGAAGAATCTGTAAACAGCACCCCAATATGTGCTGACAGACAGCAGCTGGGCTGACTGACAACAGCAGATGTTACAAGCACTCGGGGCTGTATCTTGAAGGATATCAAGGTTCCCTCAGTTCTTTTAAAATATATGGTTGAATGGTTGGTTGGGTTGGTTGGTTGGTTGGGTTGGTTGGTTGGTTGGTTGGTTGGTTGGTTGGTTGGTTGGTTGGTTGGTTGGTTGGTTGAATGAATGAATGAATGAATGAATGAATGAATGAATGAATGAATGAATGGTTTAAGCACCTGGAGCTGTGGTTCTTTTACTTACATATCATCTGGAGCAAAATGTGGCCTCCCCATATGATATCCTTGTTTTACAAGGCTATAAAACTTGCTATTCACTTTCATGCCAGGATAGGGACTTCTTCCTATAAACATAAGAAAACAGGTAATGCTTGAATAGAGGAAGGACCCTGCTATTCTAGTATGCTTTCAGATAGAACTAGTTAAAATTTCTTAGGAGTCAGCTTCACCATTCTTCACAGGCTGTTTGCAAGCAAAATAGGAGGAAACAGAGGTATCTAAGACAATGGACAACCTTTTTTCAGCCTAGGGGCTACATTTCTTCATCCCATCCTGCTTGGGGTTTGCAGGGGTCATGGTTAGTGTATGGAGCTGAAAGTTTCTGATTATTTTTAAGAGTAAAACTTTTTGGAGTGGGGTTTAAGGGATGAACATTTGCCCATTAAAACCCACCAACAATGGGAAATACCCTCCTGATTTAAGGTGATTGAAATTTTTGAAGGAGCACTTATAAAAGCCTTTCATTCCTGAAAACTTTTCTCAACTCCTCAAAATGAAGTGTCCCCTGCCACTTGTCTGCAGCAAGCCAAGACTGCATTAAAATGATGACACACACACACAGTGATGTCATGGTGCAAAAACTGCTCTTGCATACTTGCATCCCTATGTACAATGCAAGCATGTGTGTAAGTCATATTTTTGCATCATGATATGGATGCACAGGCATGAACCCAAAGGCTTTCTATTTTTGACAAAGGCTTTTCACGTAGAAAGAGGCAGGCAAAAAACCAGATCTTCACTTACCTAGGGAGAATATCTCCCAGAGAAGGATGCCATAAGACCACACATCGCTCTGTATCGTGTAGACACATTCAAAGATGCTCTCCGGTGCCATCCATTTCACTGGCAGGCGAGCCTGGAATGATATGGTCTAAACTCAGAGAAGAGGAAGCCCTTATGCTTAGCATTCTCCACCTGGACTCTTTAGAGGCTAAATATTAGAGCACATCCTTTGCATGCAGATGATCCCTGAGATTTCCAGGTACATCTGGGAAGGATGCCTACACAGCTGCTATCAGTCAGTACAGACATTTCAGAGCTAGGTAAAACTAGAGCTTGACACAGCTTGATGGGATGTAAATTCATACATTCATTCAAATTACTTACATTGCCTTTGACAACATAATTAGTATCATTCACAATGTCTCTGGCCAGGCCAAAGTCACAGATCTTGGCCACTAGTCCATCAGCCACTAGCACGTTCCGTGCTGCCAAATCTCGATGGATGCACTGGATTCAAGAAAGAAAGAAGGGAGGAAAGTCAAAAGTCTTCAGCATGATACCTACGAATGCTTTTACATGGTCTGGGCCACTGGAATTAATAATATCTAGAATAATGGGGGGTGGCCTTTACTATGGCCTTGAGTGCCACCTTCAAGCTATAGTAATCCTGATTACTTAATTAGGAAAAACAGATGGGAAAAAGTGGCATTTGGGACACCTTGTACAGAAAATCAGCTCACTGATTGTGCTGATATATCCACAAAAGATTTAACTATCTGTGAATGTTTGCGCTGGGTTTGGCTAAAGCTATCTATTTCATGGAGATCAGCCAGATGACTGGTTACTTATTTGAAGTTTTCTGTTGCTTTCTGTTGTGAGTTTGAATTTTTTATGCTGCTGCTCTTAATTACACTATTTGTATATGTGGATGATTACACATATTAATTATTAATATGTGTAATCATCCACATATTAATTATATTATTAATAATTAATAATTAAATTAATTATTATAATTAAATTAATTTTGAACTAATTATTTTAAAGTTATTTTTGTGAACTGTCTCCAGATGACTTTTCTCTCTTGAAATGGAAGTGGGCATTAAAAGATCAAAATAATACAGATACACTTGGTTGTTCTTTCCTTTCTTATAAGTGTTGCTTTGCAGTTTTTCCTCCCTCAGTGGATTCATTATTTAAAGGCTGACAGATCTATTAGGGTGCCACATAGGCAGCGTCCCATTCAGCTGCACAACACTTGTACAAATTCTGTATAGGTAGAGAGGGAGAGAACTGAGTCTGTGTCTCAGCCACCAGATTCCATGTTGAATATAATTGTTATGGACAACTTCTGCTGTAATGAAGAACCAAAGTGAGTGCTCTCGTCAATATGATTTATAAGATGGGGGTCAGAAACCCTCAACTGTCACTTTCAGTTTCTACTGCTGGAAAGGGTGGGGGTTGCTAAAGTTTATGTCAGATTGCCCCCTACTTCCTACAGAGTCAGATTCTAAACAAAAACATATTATTCAAATAGCTGCCCAGAGTTTGTATGTTAGATGGGCAACCATATCCATCAATCCATCAATCCATCAATCCATCAATCCATCAATCCATCAATCCATCAATCCATCAATCCATCAATCCATCAATCCATCAATCCATCAATCAGAATGGTTCTTCTATTTGTGCTGGTTGGAAAAGAGAAGCACAAGTGGTAAAACGTGTTCACTTTATCCTTAACAGGATTGAATACTCACTCACACACACCCATTTTTATCAAAAGCCAGAGTTGTGCCTTAAAGATATTAGCGTAATCCAAAAGGATGCTTTCAAGTAGTATACTCTCTTAGAACAAATTCTTAGAATATACCTGTATCATTTCAAGAATCACAGCACTACTGTGCATATAGGGTTGCATATTCTGTGCAACAACAACAGCAAAATTCCTTCCTGGTAGAAAGTTAATGCAGGAAATCAAACTTGGGCCTGAACTCCTTTTAGGATGATATTATACATTCTCAGGAGAATGTCCTCACATTTTTTGAAGACAGGAAAGTCATTCCCTGGGCCACTTGGTTGGAGAACTGCAGCAAGTCAACGAGGTCAAGAGAATGTGGGTCTTCTGTTCCTTCAGCTGAAACCGAACTTCTTCCTGGGTTGGGGGAAAGTTCATGGAGATCAACACAGGTATGCCTTTGCAGGGTAGGGAAACTATATTTTATTTTTTTTTATTTTTTTTCAAATTTATTCCCCGCCCATCTCCCATGCAAGGGACTCTGGGCAGGTTACAATAAATAAAATTTAAAAACTATACAAAATGTCTCACGAGCATAAAATAAATAAAATAAAATCCAAGATGGATTAGGACCCGCAGAATGGATCATGGGGCTACGGGACCAGCCAACCCCAGGAGGCACTACCACCTCCTTCGTCCCAGGACAGGTGGGACAACTATAGCTGTAAAGAGGGCCATGAATGACTCTTAGCAGTAAGACATTAAAATAATACGGGTCAAAAAGTATAATTCTCAAGAGAGGTGAAGTCCTCTGAATCTGAAATTACCCATGATAACAAAGGAACCCCACCTAGAGACGGAATATAAGTAATTCCCAAGAAACTAATGGAGTTACTTTTCAGTAGGCACTTGCAAGAATGAACTGGAAATTATTGAGCGGAAGGAGATTTAGTGGTTCTGTTCTCTTTGCTCATCCATAATTGGCCTACCTACAGTATATAGGTTTTGCTTAGGTATGGACTTTACATATAGAGGACTGCTTTGTATTTGGAAAGGATTTTTGAGCAGAAAATGTATATACCCAAACACCTTTAATTGTATAGTTCACGCTTATAAATGATGATTAAAGTATATAAATAAGTGACAAAAGCTGCAAGTGATTCAGAGGCAATTCATGAACAATGCTTTGCATGCAAGATGACTTCCAGCTGTGCTTTCGATTTTGTGTGAACTGTCTTCATTAAAGCGGCTTGTCATTTTTCATTTTTTTCTGCATGAGCCTGAAAAAAAAGTTGCAGCTCCTTTAAGAAAACCCCTCATTAAAGTTAATAGAGCATATAAAGTAGCCATAATGTCTTTTTCAGGTACCCATGCAGACTTCCTGAAACATGCTACCCTATAAGAAACTTAAGGAACCAAGCAAATGAATGGTAAAAAGGTAAAGGTAAAGGTTCCCCCCACACATTTGTGCAGTCGTGTCCGACTCTAGGTGCCGGTGCTCATCTCTGTTTGTTAGCCGAAGAGCCAGCATTGTCTGAAGATGCTTCCATGGTCATGTGGCTGGCATGATGCACGCGGAACGCTGTTACCTACCCACCGAAGTGGTACCTATTCATCTACTTGCATTTGCATGCTTTTGAATTGCTAGGTTGGCAAGAGCTGGGGTGAGTGTGGGAGCTCACTCTGTCATGCGGGGCTAGGGATTCGAACCTCTGAACTTGCGATCTTCCAATCAACAAGCCTGGCGTCTTACCCGCTGAGCCACCACGCCCCACATAAATGAATGGTGTGGTGTACAAATATTACAAATAAAATAAAAATAAAAGGGAAGATATAAAGATATCTTTATATAAAGATATAAAATATCCCACACATGACACACACACCCCAGCATATAGAAGGATCATCTTGAGATTTGGCTCTTCTGATAGGGGTATGAGAGCTATGAATCTGACACACAGGCTCTGTGCACATTGAAATCTGTGTCATGTCTGTAATTGAGGAATTGAAGTATAGCTGTACAAATAATATTACAACACACAGCAAGTTTTATCTATGGCAATATAACTTTAACACCTATATCTACTGCATTATTCTGGGTCCATGTTCACTACTGGGAATATTTAAGGACAGCAATTATAGATGATAGTTATGTATTAAATATCCCATCCATCCCAGAGATGAAATGTTCCATTTTTCCTGGACCACACTGAGCTGGCGGGCCTGAAAAGTTTCCAGAAGTAAATCATTCAGAATGGGAGGGCGTTTTTAGTGTTTCAAACAGAGAACAGCCAAATTGGCATGGTCTGGGAGACAAATGTAATGTTCTGGTATTCTCCAGATGGAACATATTTATCCAGTGCTTGCTGTTCCAGTAATAAGGGTCCTTGGCCAAAGACCACAATGAATGGGCCACCAGCAGGAGCGGTTGTATAAAAATCTTCTACTGTGAGGGAACACTGCTTATAGGGCAAAAGAACAGGAAGAAGATAGATGCACAGAACTGTAGCATGTACAGTTTAGATACTGTAGATGCTAATTAACAAAATATTTGCAGGATGGATCAATGAGGGAGAATGAGTAAGTAAAACCTAGTACAATCAATAATGATTAAACAATAGAAAAGATTGGAAAATAATATACTATGAAAGGAAGGGAAGAAATAGGAAGGAAAAAAGGAATGGAAAGTTGGATAGGCAAACTGAAGGATCTTCTTTAAAAAGATCCCTTGCAAGAAAGACTACCACCACACAGAAACTGAACTGTTCAGAAACAGTGTCTGGGTAACAGTGAGGTGGTGAGTGCCAAAACAGCAAATAAACACGTTTCTGGCTTTCCAACTCCCACAGTCTTGACACCAATCCAAAAAGTGGCAGCTGGGGACATAATTGTCTATCCCTGCATCCAAGTCACCTTTCTCCAAAGGCAAACACATGCAAGCCCCAGAATATACTATTTTAAAAAAACCAAAAGACGACGCTGCTGTTTCCAGCCTGCGGAGCTCCCAGTCGACTCCCCTGAGGTTCTGCAGACGATTTTGACTCAGGGACAGGGCGCATTAGAGAAGTCCATCCTATCTCAAGTGATCCAGCTGCTCACTGAGTTGGGACTTTGGGTCAAATCAGAGCAGAGCCCTACTATATCAGAGCTTGCGCAGAGGGTGGTGGTAAGTGAATATTACTAAATTTGTAATAAAATTAGTGTTTAACTTAATCACTTAAGCTTTATTTCCAGATTTTAAAAGTATATTTTGCTGAATTTCATATATTAAAAATATGGGGCTTTAACTCTTGTCAAGCCCATAACATATCCTGATGTTCTACAAAGAGCTATTTGGTAATCAGAATATTTTTGAGTGCAGCTAACAAGTCATGAGATTTTTAAGATCTAGACTAGGAAGTTTTGCCCTCAGCTGCAAAAGGATGCTATCAAGCTGTTCAATCCAGTACAGTCACATTTTTCTGAATTACATCTAATCTTTTGTCGTTCCATGCTGAATAAAACAAAACATACAATTTTTAGAATTGAAGATGGGGAGACAAGCTGGCAGGAAGTTTGGCAGCAGTAGCCAGAAGACCCTGGAGAGATCAGAGGGTAGGCAGGAGGAAAGATTGGTGGCAGCAACAGGAAGATGCTGGGAAGATTGGGAGACAGTGGGACCATTGGCAGCAGTAGTGGGAAGACATTGGTAGGACTGGGTGGGGGGTACATCTGAACTTCTTGCTGGCTAATTTAGATTATACCCCAGCACAGAAACAAGCTCTCATCCACTTAAGCCTACCTTTCATAACTGTTATGAAGATAAGAAGGCCAGGTTGCAATGAGTTCTCCGTAGAGAAAAATACATAATAATAAACAAACAGCAATCTAGCCAAAATATTGGTAATGGTGTTAAATTTCTTGGATAGACATATTTTCAGTGTGTCTTTCCATTTCTCTTGGCAATGATCCTTGAGAATTACCTTGTGTTGGCATGGGCACTGATGCTGTGACTGATTTCATTTCCAAATAACTGTCAACACCTTGGCATCCAAATCCACTATCGCTGAATGAAAGAGATCAGAAGAGGAAAAAAACATTAATAGTTTCTATCTGCTTCAAGATCAGATCTGTCCTGCCAAATAGTCAATATGTTTTGGTTTGATTCTAGAAGGTGTACTGGGGAAGTGGGTAGAGCTGTTTCACACACATGGGCAAGGCAGGAGTTTCTCCCTTACTTCCCTGGAGTAAGTAGAGGATTTTTTTCCTTTACTTTCAGAGCTGTACATAGCCAATTTTAGGCTAGAATTTCTGTTTGTTTCTTGCCTTAAAATGTTGGGGAACTGTATAAATGATTTTTGTCAGTCATGGTTGGAATGATCTCCAGAGTCTACAAAAAGGGATTTGGGCTTACATGTGGCCCTGGAACCTCCTGCCTTAAAATAGAAGTTGGAGTCTCTACTGGAGATTGCAATAAAATAATTGCATTTTTTTAATACACTTAACAAATATTCTGCCATTAAATGCCAGCTGTGTAAACAAACACATCACAATTTTACACCCCATATAAGTGGGGATAATTGATGACTAACTTATTACCTTCTTTGGACATACTTTTTTCCAAGGTAGATATTTTTGTAATCAGCTGTCATGCTATCAAGAGTAGATTCCAAGGTTAAATCCTGGATTATGAGATGCTCAGCTTTTTTTCTCAGGAAATTCAGCAAGTCCCCATATGGACAATACTCAGTAATTACAAGGACGGGGCCTAGAAAACAGAAAATAAACATCCCACCAGAAAGTATGTTTTTTCTTCTGCTAAATAGCAGTGAAGTCCTGTTCATAGACCCCGCCCACTGAAAGAACCATAGAGTTGGAAGCGACCTTTGGGTCATCTACTTCTACCCTCTACTTAGTACAGGATCCACAAGGAGCATCTATAACAGAGGACCATCTGCAAATTGGAGGAAACAATAGGAAAATATTGCTTCCCCCTTTTACTACATCTCCTGCACATCCTCAAATCACTTATTACTCGTGCTGGCATTTTTGGTGGGGGTGGGGTGGGAGGTACATAAAGCAGCATGGATTAATGTTAAATTAATGGATCTGGCCCAGATGGCTAAATTGACAGCAATAATTAGAGAACATTCAGTTTCTGGATTTTTATCTGTTTGGCAACCACTTCTAGAGTACTTGCTTGTGGTAGAAAAAAATGATGTTCTGACTTTGGGTTTTAATGATTAATTGGTTTATTTTAATAGAAATAATGTTACTATGGTTTAATCATTGGTAAGAGATTATTTTTGTAAATTTATCTATATCTGTATTGGAGAAAGTCGGAAGTCACTTCTCCGTCTTTGTTTTCTGTCTATTTGCACTTTATAGTTTTTTTTTCTTTTTTCGTTAGTTCTATTTTCATGCTTTTCTGTATTTTCTATTTTGTATTTTATCTATACTCTGAAAATCAATAAAATTTAAATTATAAAAAAAAACACAAAGCAGCATAGATTGAAACTTTTGGAGCATTTTAGAAAAGAAAGGGTTAAGTAGCACTACTTCCTGTTGTTTCTTCAGTCAGGCTAGTAACTTACTGAGGTTTTTCTGAGTTTAAAAAAAAACCAGGTGGGAGAAATAAATTGCTAACATGAAATACAGTATGTACTTTGACACCTCTCCCCACCCACCCCGCCAGGCTATGCAATCATGCCTTGCAGTTCTTGTTCCATTTAAGATTAGAGGTGTTTGGAAATTGGGCCAGTGAATCTAGCTTCACACAGCTCTATTGACCGAGTGGTTGGTTTTTAGGGGCTGAGTGATAGATAAAGAACTGGAAAGAAGAGGAAAAGAAAATGGCCTTGAAAAGCACTGTGAGCAGAGATCATACAGTGAAGGTGGCATTGCTTTTCAGTCTGTTCTTATTCATTCAAGTCAGACTGCTCCGAAGGAGAATATAAAAATAAAGTTTCTCTCACGTTCAGCTCAACGTCTAGTATGCCAGATGTTTACATTCCCGGGTGAAACCATTGGTGGCCGCTATAGCTTGATGGGGATTTGATATTTTCAGATAATTATTTAATCAAGCGGTGATTGTCATCTTCATTTGGAAACCTATGATTCAACAGGTTACTGAAAAGAAAGGGGACACTATTTCTGTGAACCAGAAAGGAAATGATGGGGAGAATAGTTACCTCCATGGGTACATGCTCCTAGAAGATTGACAATATTCTCATGGTGACCCAAGTGGCTCATGATCTTCAGCTCAGACATAAGAGCTTCTTGCTCATCTGTATATGCTGTTGCTGAAACCCAACAGGAGAACCATTAATTCGAAGTCAAATATGGGTGCAGGGTATAGGAAATAAACACGATACCTGACATGAAAGCACCAGGTGATGGGAAGGCACCAGGTTAGAAGGGTTGGAATGGATCTAGTCCAAACCCTGGCCAGTGTAGGAGCCCACTTCTGCAACAGTAATGGTTGGGAAAGACTGGCCTTGGTCATCCACATACTGTACATTGCAACAGGGATACATAATTCCCAGGTTCCCTTTGTGGCCCTCTCTGAGTCACTCAAATAGGTAGGGCCAAACGACGGAAGAATAATGAAATTCCCACAGTGAAGGAATGGATTGTGAAAACGTCAGAACTTGTAGAAATGGCAAAACTGACCTGTTTGGTCAGAGAACAAACAACAAAAACTTTTTTGAAAGACTGGAAACCTTATATGGACTTTTTGTTGAAAGAAGAAAAAAAGTGATGATTTATGGATTTCACGATTAAGAAAGATGTGGACTAAACGAGGAGGTGAGGAGATTTGTAAAATATTTAAGAGGGAGGAGGGACAATAAGAATGTAATTATCTGTTGAAAAGAAGGTCAAAGTCACACACACACACACACACACACACACACACACACACACATATATATATATATATATATATATATATATATATATATATATATATATATATTTCTTAACTTTAGTTTCCTTTTCCTTTTCTTTTGGTTTGTCTTTTATCATAAGAAAACTCTTAGTAAATATAAATTTAAGAAATGAAATAGGCAGGGCCAAAGAGAAGAGAAAACAGATAGAAAAAAGAAATAAGTCTTTTAGCCTTTCTAGTTCATAGGAGCCTTTCTGATCTGGTACTTACATTTCAGCATTTTCACCGCCACCTTCAAGACAGAATCTTCCTTTCCCAACCCAAAAGCCGTGGCTTCAACCACCTTCCCAAAAGCTCCAGCTCCAAGGACTTTTCCTGTGAAGCAAACACCAGGTCTTTTTAATTTTTGTATAATTTTTTTCAATGAAGCTTTTTTAAGAACAGGAAAAAAAGAAAAGAAAAAGATGCACAAAGAAAAAAGGGAAAAAAGAAAAAAAGTGGGGAGAGGCACAAGGTAGATAAACAAGGAATTTATAGGCATCATAGAATTAGTTTAAAAATTTTAAATTAGTCATTCTTCTGCAGAAGGAACTATGCCCACTTTCCAATAGGAAGAATATTTGCAGCAGTTACCATGTGCAGATTTAATTCAGTATACTTTATGGGAATGTACCATTTAGTAATATTTAATAGACAAATAGGTTGGAAAGGAACTTGAAATTTTAAAATTCATTTCATTCTATTACAAATCATTTACCAAAATTGGTGAGCTTTACAACATTGCCACCAAATATGGAAAAATGATTCAACCTGTTGAAATGTTTGTTACATTTCCAATTTATTTTTCAGAATGAACTGTCAGGGAGATAACTGATGAAGAAGGAGGGGGCTCCCTCCAGGGGGATAAACGCATGCGTAGTACTGAATCATTTTGTTTTCCTCCCAAGAGGCTAAAGAAGGCCCCGCCCTAGTTTCTTGGGCCTTTTCTCTGAGCATCACCGATTCATTTCAGTTTAGCTGGATTCTGTCTAGCAGAGTAGAACAAAAAAACACTAGAGCTTTTACACCAAGTCTCAGCGTGTTCCTTCACTCGAAGTCAGGACATGAACTGTCCATTTTAGCAATCAGTACTGGAGTAATATAACAATGGTAAAACATCTTATACCAGTTTTCTCTAAGTATAATATTCCATGTGAATTTAATATTTTTCTTCCATTGAAATTCCCATTGTTGCATACAGTATCAATTATTGTACCTAAATTCTGCATCCATTTGATTATTCAGTCTTTAACTTGTTTGGTTTCTGAGTTACATTTCACCAACAATTTCTAAATAAGGCCCAGCAAATGCTCTGCATTTTGCATTATAAAGTCTTCAAATTCAGTCAAATCTCTAACTATTACTCCTTGGTTTTGTACTATGTTTAAAGCTATATTGCTTATTTGAAGATATTAAATCCAGTTGGGTGGTTCTGACTATTCCAAAGAAAGAATCTTAAAAGATTTTATCTTTGTCTTATTAATGATCAGATCTTGCAGACTATACGATTTGTTGTTCAAAAAAAATGAAAATAAATTCTCAATAATGAAGCAAAAGTTAATAAATCTGGACTGATAATTTTCTGTATTTATCCCAAACATTTAATACACTGTTTATCATTATATAATCTCTTGTAAGCTATTTATTTCTGTTTCTATCAGTCCAAAGGTATTTGTGCAGTTCATGGGGACTTCTGGGTGAGGAATAGCGAACTAGCACGTCTCCGATCGAGCGGAGATGATGACCACGGCAAAGACCGAAGGACAGGCCAGTAGACTGGTCCCATAGAACCTCTCTGGACAAGGAGAAAACAGATCATCACCCATTTGTGCTCCAAACAGCAGCTCCTCACAAGGAGATCACAGGACAGCGGTTTCCCATGGGTTTGAGCACCAAGAGACGAAGGGAACCATCATGCTGTTAGCTGCATAAGAACCTTTTAAAGGACATTTTGCTAACTTCACTTTCTAATCATGTTTGGAAATTATTTATTTAACTACCTTAAGGATATTAGAGATCTTCAAACCAACAAATTTGAAAAGCTACCTGGTGAGTTTACCTTTGTTCTTGAACAAAAGAAAAAATAACTATAAGCTTACAAACTTAAAGGATTAGAAATAAATGGCAAAAAACTAAGAATTTGATTTAAGAAAGTTATAAATGAATTAAGGGACCAGACAAACTTGGAATAATGGAATATTAAGACTTTTGCTATAGGATTTTGGAAGTAATTATACACATAAACATAGGCTGACCATATTTCCTTGAGACAAAAACGGGACATTGGGATGGCAAAATGGGACGGGGTCTTATGTAATATTCTGTATTCATTAAAAAGACAGGGGTCCCCGGTCCGTGCGATTGGCTCCCGCCAGCAAACCCTGCCCCCCAGTCTGCGCAATTGGCTCCTGCCTGCAAATCCCGCCCCCCCCCAGTCCATGCAATTGGCTCCCGCCTGCAAACCCCACCCCCGGTCCACGCGATTGGCTCCCACCTGCAAACCCCCCCCCCAGTCCCTCCTTTGCCATGTGCTGATAGGCGGGAGGGCTTCCTCTTCCGGGCTGCCTCCAATCGGCAGCTCTGGCTTGGATCCTCCTTCCGCGCCATTCCCGCTGGGTTTAAAAAATGGGACAAAATTGAGATTTTTATCAAAACGACGGGACGGTTGAAAAATGCTAAAAAAACGGGACTGTCCCATTCAAAACGGGACGTATGGTCAGCCTACATAAACAGCAACTTCATGGGAACTAATTTGTTTCGTCTATCCTAAGTCAAAACAGAAATTTGAGACTTTATGATTTCAGAAATTGAACATTAGGAGACTAAAGATTCCAGACAGAAAGGGAAAAGGAAAAAAGTGAAAAGCCTGTCTCTTGTCGTTGGTCAGCATTGGAACTTGCAAAATGACAGAAAACACTATGACATTTGAAACGTAATACTTCAGGAGATCTTTGAAGAATCAGGTAAAAAAATAGCAGCTTCAGTGTCAGCAATGATGGCTGCTTCTATGAATAGATTACATTCAAAAGATATTAAAGAAGAAATCACTGATGTGAAAGAGAACATTTTGGAAGATTTACAAGATATAGAGATGAAACAAACCTTATTGATCCAATATTCTGATATTGAAACATATTGCTCTTTCTATTCTGTTGCTGAGCAATTGTAAGTACATCAGCAGTGTGTTATTTCAGTTCCTGAGTTTCTAATTTAATTCCAAAATTTTGTTTTCTTGACATACCTTCTTTGCCAGAAGCTCTAATGCCAATGAAAATAAGGAAGGAGAAAGAGCAAGGGTCCCCAACCTTTTTGGCACCAGGGACCGGTTTCAAAAGACAATTTTTCCATGGACTGGGGGGGGGGGTTTCTGGGATTTCCACGGACCGGGGGTGGGGTTTGTGGGCGGGAGCCAATCACAAGCACCGGGGGGCAGGGTTTGCGGGCGGGAGCCAATCACGCAGAAGGGGGCGGGGTTTGTGGGCGGGAGCCCCGCGGCCCAGTTCCTAACAGGCTGCGGCCCACTAGTGGGCCATGGCCCACAGGTTGGGGACCCCTGAGAAAGAGGACAGCCTTCTCCTGTCTTCTTGCTTATATGAGTACATTTTTGTCATAAATATTCATTTACTATGATCTTGGCTTCTTGTTCTTTATAAATACTCTATATCCATGTAAAAAAAGTAGGAGCCATAATTCATCTTCTTCAGATTTGTAAGCATGAAAGACCATTTCAAATTAACAAAAACACTCTCTGCATTCTTTTTAGATAACAGCAGATTTGTCCACATTTGTAGAAAAAAAAATCGTATCTCCAAGAATCAGAATGTCTCCTCCTGCATTTTCAAGAAGTGATTGAAAAAAAGCCCTTTATTTTGTTGTCATATAGGGTATAAATTGAAGTAATTGGGGTATTTGGAAACACAACAAAATAAAAAGGATTTTCATTCTGTGTGTGTGTGAGAGTGTATGCTTTCAATCCTACTCAACGATTAGATACTTTCATACTGTTTGTATAATGTCAATATCTGATCTGTTAGTAGGGTCAAATGAGCTTCTGTTTCGAGTAAAAATTCAAGAGTTGGTTCTCACCAAATTGCAGGTTGTTTCTAGGAAACTCCCATTTCTCATTGTAAGGAAGCTGGGTGGGGTCAATAAAGGTGTAATTGTTTCCTTCACAGGCCTCAATGATTTTCCAGTGGACTTGATATTTTGGTTTCTGAGAAAGGAAAACATTTTATTTAGGAATCACTCATTGTTTCACAGCATTTTGGCATAGTTCTATACAGCCTGATCCTATTATGGAATTCTAATAAAATGACAGATTGTTGCATTAGAATGTGAATAAAGAATTAATAAAGCATTTCCTTATTAAAAAAGGAGAAGCAGAAAGTTAAGAAATAGAGCAAGAACTGAGAAGGAATATATGTAAGGAAAAAAGGGGGGAAAAGAAAAAAAAGAGATAATTATATCAGAAAAAAAGACATTGGCGAGTTTTGTGAAAACTAAGCTATCATTCTGTAAATGTTTCATCCACATTTTTATTGTTATTTATATTTATATTTGTAATGGGTATTGAATTTTAATAATGATCTTATTGTAAACCGCCCAGAGTCCCCCCTTGGGAGGAGATGGGCGGTGATAAAATCCAATAAATAAATAAATTAAATTATTTTCATTCATTGGCGTAAATTAAATAAGCACATAGTTGTGTATCTTTAAATAAAAGCAACATATATCCACAATATCTGTTCAACAATGTAATTGTTAATAAAGTAATATCTCTTCATAGATTAAAATGAATAAAATTAAAATTGTTCCTGAAGAATTGGCCCTCACTCCCTGTTCCCCACACCTAAGATACTACGCTACAGGAAAAGAGCCAATAAGAGAGGAAATACCATCAGGAGAATCTCTCCCACGTCTCATCATTTTGAGGTGGTAGCAGTGAGATTTTAAATTCCCAAAATAAATATAAAAGAAATTAGGCCACTTCTGATAAAATAAAATATAAAAGAAATTAGGCCATTTCTGATAAAATAAAACCTGTTTTGCCACAGATATGCCGTTCCATACATTTTACTTCAATCATTCCTGGTGCTGTACTAATGACTATATTGTAATATTAAAGGGGTTTTTTTAAATTGAGTTTTGCACAGGATATATTTCTCCCCCCCCTTTTTTTTTTGGCGGGGAAAGTGACGTATTGATAAATTCTGTTTTCTCCTTTCTTCAGCCTATGGACTTTCTAGGTAACATTATTTCTCTGAATTGAAGGAACACTCTGAGAGCGTTGTTCTGCAACTCCCATAATCTCATCATCTCCATGTTCATTGGGGATGATGGAGATTGTGGTTCAAAACATATCCAAATGACACCAGTCATTTGAGTTTCAGAGCTTATTTGGTTTCTGGGGCATTTTCTGACTATTTTCCTTTCCATATATAAATATGAAACATTACCTGCTTATATTTATAGAGTAAGAAAACGATACACAGAAGAAGAAAACCCATTGTTCCTGCAAAGCATGCAATCAGTAGTTCGGGGGTTTCATCCTTATGTCCTGGAAAAACAAGATGCAGAAGGAAGAGAACATTTGCAGGGAGTTCAGGCATCCTTGAGAACAACAGGAACAGGTTTTGCAGTTTGTTTGTCAGCCTTGGGTATAAATAGTCACAACATGACAGTAGTACACACCACAATTTTTCTTCAGGAGTCTGAAATATTGCTGAGTTCACACAGCAAACTTAGCTATGAGGTGGTTGGTCTGTTTTTGGCACATCATGTTGTGCCAATCTAGACTATTGTGATTTATTGAACAAACCATCATTTGGCATGATGTATGAATCAAGCTACTACTTTAAATTTGTTGTACCTGCCTCTGATGCTCTGGAGAGTCTTTGTATCTTTATGAATTCAGTTAATTCCAGCTATTCTAATGAAAGTTTTCGCAGGTAGTTTGGACAATAATTCATAGATGGCTGGGGATAATGAGACATAGCTTCCAAAACAGTTGGGGAAGGGGGAATCACCATTTACCCCTTTCCCCCAAGTTTTGAAAAAATCAGTCTTTAAAAAAAGATGAAAAATTAGCCTAGAGCAGGGCTTTCCAAACTGTGTGTCGGGACACGATAGTGTGTCGGCTGCAGTGTCTGGGTGTGTCGCGGCAGCTGCTGCCTCCTGGCTTCCACGCAGGTCCTAGTGCCTGCCTTGTGCCTTGCTGCCTCCAAACCAGCTGTGATTCCATGCAGGCCCTAGTGCCTGCCTTGTGCCCTGCTGTAAGAGTGTGTCGCGAAATGATGCCCTGCTGTAAGAGTGTGTCGTGAAATGATGCATGTCTAAAAAGTGTGTCACCAACATGAAAAGTTTGGAAAGCTCTGGCCTAGAGAGTAGAAATTACAGATGGAAAATGTGCATTTATTGGACTTTTTTAGAAAATAATTTTTTAATGAAAGGAATGTTTAGATTTATCTTACCTGGATTAGTAACATGAGATAATTCATACAAACTGGAGTCATTTCCAGCACTATTAACTGCAAAACAGCAAAAGATCATGCTGTCCTCCACCTCCACCTTAAGGATACTCTTCAATGATACTTTTACAAAGGGAATTTCATTCGTGATCTCTGGGCTGGAGTCATTCAAAAGCAGGATCCCACCTTGACCACATCTGATAGACAAACAAAAATGTCAGAGATATTAGTATGAGAGGTGGGTGGGAGTTCTATTTGACAGAACTTCCAAGGATTGGTGTACCAGAAGTTTCTCTTGCCCTCCTTGAAATGATGACAACAATGGGGGAAATAGCTAATTCATGGAAGAGATACTTTCTAGCACATGGGTTGAGTGCTACCATTCCTGATCTCACTGTCATCGGCCTTCACCTTTTTAGATCATTTGAATTCACAGCGATCTTCACAATTCCAAAGCGGATTGAACACAACACTCCAAAAGAAACAACAACAAATGTATGAGGATCATCCACAAATAAGAGCAATCTAGAAATTAGTAGCAGTTGCTTATGGCAGTCAGCTATCATAAACTCATTTCTTCCCTATACCCTTTTTTTTCATTGATTGCCTCAACCATAATATAATTTTAATTCAATGTAAATCAACTACTCAAGAGATTACATATTGGGGAGTTGAATTTTAAAAGAAAACAAAAGCAAAGCAAACAAATCAGCCCAATGGGTTTCCTTCATTATACTTATGAAAAATAATGAGAACTGAGATGAATTAGTTCCATAATGAAAAACCAAGTGGTATATGTGTCGATGAAGGTTCTCAGTCATCCAGGTGGAACAGTCTGTAGCTTGAATCATGTCAACTGGATTTCTATTTTCTCAGTGGAAACGTTTCGCTCCTTATCCAAGGAGCTTCTTCAGTCTGAGCAAAGTTAGTAAGGGAATCCTTAAATATGTTTCTAAGGTGGCTGTGTGACCTTGCACCTGGGGCTAGGTCATGGTTATTTTGAGATGTTTATTTCTAAGTCCCTTTATCATCTAAAGGAGGATCGTTAAGATCACCATGCTGCTGTTGAGCTTGTGAAATGGTCTTAATCTTCCTAGGCACAGAAGACAAAGCAGGGAGGAAGATGGGGGAAAGATTGTGCCTGAGGCCCCCACCTCTATTCAAGGAAGGATTTTCCAAGTTGGCATAAATGGATTCCTTGACCCCTCTCTCAAACCACCTATCTTCTCTGTCTAAAATGTGAACATTAATGTCCTCAAATGAGTGTCCTTTTTCCTTTACAGACAAGCTACAGACAAGTGGTATATGACAGCCACAGTGCTATTACACCCCTACATTGATTGATCTCAGCAGACATACTTGAGTAGAAATCCATTGGCTTGTGCTGTGATTCTGTTAACTCACCTGTCGTGGTGGTGGAGCAATTTGTACCACTGAATATGTGGAGCAGGATAGCCAGTTGCTTCACACAGAAGACTATTAGAAATGTTGGCCATAATTGTAACTTTTGGTTTAGCTAAACAGCAAATACAAAGGAACCATTAAAGACAGCAAATAGCAACATATTTTCTTCATTTCAAACCTCGCTATAGGTAGCACCAAAATGGTAGCACACTGAAAAATGAAACTTGCAGTAAATCAAAGAGATTAACAGGCATCTCTTTGCAACTTAGCTGCCCATCACTTTTCTATGCAGGGGCACAAAGTCAAATTATTTTCCATCTGAGTGAATTGATTCAATCCTGAGTAGGAAAGGTTATATCTGATAAGAATTCAGGATTAGTTCTAGCACCCTGTAAATGGAAATAAGATTGTAGTTTTTGGAAGAATTATAGCTAGTGTTTGCTTTGCCACAAAAAAGAAGACAATTTCCTTTGGCTCACCTACCCAGAGATCAGATATGGTTAAGGGCTACCTTGGATATGTTTGGCTTTAAGGATAATTGGATTTCCCTTAGAAAGATTTTGGTATGACTTTTGAGTTTTCTAGTGTTCTAGGTTGGAAAATGTTAGCCTTGCAAGGTAGACCAGACAGGAAGCATGACTAGACGAGCTAATTCTACTTTATTGTAAGGTTACATTAACAGAAACTTGCAAGTCTGAAAGTACATTTCTCCCCATTCCCACATCCCCTTTACAGCCCAAGAAACTAGGGAGGGTCCCTTCTGAGCCACTTGACCCATCCACATTCCTGCTGCAGGCTAAGTTGCCTTTTATCTGACCATTCCCTTGGCTGCTTCTCTTCTCCCTGTCTCCCAAGGTCATTCCCACATACCATTACAGAAAATGAGAAGTACAGGACGTACTTTTCACAGAGACGTCAAAATGAATAGATGCATTGGCTGCCCCGTTATCTGCAAAAAATATATATTCGCCACTGTCTTTTTCCTCCATCCAATTCAGCTTGAGTGTATTGTTGTGTCTGCCAAAAGAGAGAACAAATATACATGTAAAAAACGTTCAGAAGCAATTGTAATACAAGTTCTCCATAGTGACAGATGGTTGTTTTGTAAGTTTTTTGGTGAGTTATGCTAGCTTTCCAAAATACATTGAACAGAAATAGGAAAGAAAGCATCATTCAAATCATGTCTAAGATGCTTATTAAACAACCATCTCAGCTGTTACTATTCAATACAGGGCACACTTTACTGGGATTTGCAGCAGCTTCTTCCTGGTAGATCTAATTGGTTGAGTTAAAACTGGCTGGAGAAGACAGTTCTTAAAGTATCTGGGTGACAAGCCATGAGTTGCTGCAATTGTATGAGGCAACCTCATCTGACAGTCTTCCTCTCCCAGAAAGCTAAGTTAGGACTGTACCCTAACCAGAAACAGAACTGTAATTTGAAAAAACCCTGAGGGAAGGGAAGACACTGTATATTCCTTGCCTGTGATGGCCAAACCTCATGTGGCCACTGCTTGTGGAATTTCCTGATGAGTTCACATGTATCCATCTATACGTTGAAGGTCCAGGATAAGCATCAATGAGCACCTGAAGATTCAGGCTTTGATGCAAGTTTGTCTCCTGAATTCTGTTCTGTATTGTGGACAAGCGCAGATATCCTTTTTCTGGAAAGCAAAGTAAGAAGTTAATCCATAGGGAAGTGAAGGGAAAAGTCTTTCTCCTTGAGAAAAGTAGGTGGGCTCTAAGTAGAGTTCTCCATTATCGAAAGTGTAATGATCATAATCACTGAGGATCCCAGCAGCAAAACAGCAGCATTCCAAAGCAAAAATAAAGTGCTTAAAGCTGCCATCCCCTTTCTTCAATTCAGTTCCTCAGTAATGATCAAAGAGCCTGTTTGGGCTGCAGAGGGGAAGACTGGCTAGAAGTTATTCGGTTTGGACTTACAGGGAACCACAGAGGTGATTTTTAGGAACTTGGCATATTGTATGGAAGAACCAAAGAATTGATGGTTTATTGAAACTCTGTCTAATGAGAGTCAATATTTGTAAGAGTCATATATATTTTGAAGGGCAGACCAAACACCAAGTAATTCTCGCAATATTCACAAAGAGCAGTCATGATGCTACATGATGCACTATTGTATGCCTGTGATTCATTAACTGCCACAGCAAATGGTGACTTTTGTGTGCAGAATTGTAAAAATCCCACAGGCAGGACTTCATTCCATTTACTGTCCCCATCCTGGTGGCCTTGAAATGTATTGGTCAATGTCTCCCACAATCCCAAGTGAATTATGAGCCAATACAGCTGGAAGGCACTCCATTAGGGAAAGCTGATTTAAAGAGTTCTTATCTGATCTTTAACCCCCAAAGTGGCTTACAGGGTGACTTACAAAATCCAGTAGATAGACAATTCCTATTTATGGGCTTACAAAACAAACAAACAAACATGAACTGAAGAAAGGACTGGGACAGAGTCCGAACTTCATATTTCTGGGGCTGTTCAGTGGAAGTAACCAGCAAAAACATTCAGCTGTGGATCCCAAGTTCTTCTTTACGGACGGGAGCTTTTTAGCTTTTTATTTCTTTTAGGTGTATCGGAAAGGTGTATAAGTTGGTCATAAATGTGTTAGATTTAAGCATTGATACTGGATTTTGTGGGGAGCAACAAGATTCAGTAGGGAGAAGGAGGCTGAATTACCCCAGAAGCCTTGGCACTCAAAATGGCAGAGAGGTATGAATGGAAATATGGGACCTGGGAAAAGGATATATTTATTTATTTAATTTTTATCCCGCCTTTATAATTTTTACAAATAACTCAAGGCAGCAAACATACCTAATACTCCTTCTTCCTCCTATTTTCCCCACAACAACCACCCTGTGAGGTGAGTTGGGCTGAGAGAGAGTGACTGGCCCAAGATCACCCAGCTGGCTTTCATGCCTAAGGTTATCTATCTATCTATCATCTATCTATCTATCTATCTATCTATCTATCTATCTATCTATCATCTATCATCTTTATACATATATTTTTAATTATATTTTGAATTTCGTCACCGCCCACCTCACTCAAAGAGCAACTCTATATTGCCTTCTATGTCCTTAAAACATCAATTTCTGAGGGTATTAGAAATTTTATTCTTATCTTGATGAATTTTAAAAGAGAGTAGAAAGCAATGCTACATTTCATCTGAAAACATTGTAGTAGTTATACTAATTAATCAGAAGATACTAGGAGTTTTAAGTTGTGATTTTATAGTTGTATATTTTTCTTGAAGCATAAACATACATTCTTATATAACACACATACTATATAGTCTGGAAAATATTAAGAATTTCTGTCTTTATCATGTATCTTCCTTACTGAGAGACTAGGATACTAAATGATAGACGACCTTTGGTAACCTTCCTTAACTTTCTTCTCATGCATTGTGTTTTATTCATTTCTGATTGATTTAACTGATATTCCACATTTCTGCTCATATTAGCACTCTGGTCAGCTAACACAATGGAAAACCCCCATAGAAACCGAATGAAGATAACCCCGCTAATTAACTGGGTTGGTATTTTGGATACACAGAATCTATTTTATTGGTGGGGGAGGAGGTTCTCACCTACCTAGCACCTGGAGAGTAGCCGAGTAATTTCTGGATAATTCTGAAGTGTTTCCAAGACAAGTATATTTTCCACTGTCTTGTAACTGCACAGCTGGAATGAATAGGTTGTAGTCAGTGATGTATGACTGAGATAATCCAATATCCAATTCCACTGGTTTCAAGAGGGCCTGTAGTAAGAAAAGGCAGATATTATTTGGCTGATTTGGAGATATGAGCTCTTTGTTCTCATTGTCATTAAAGGTAAAGGTTTCCCTTGCACAGTCGTGTCTGACTCTAGGGGCCAGTGCTCATCTCCGTTTGTTAGCCAAAGAGCCAGTGTTGTCCGAAGACGCTTCCGCAGTCATGTGGCCGGCATGACGCGTGCGGAACACTGTTACCATCCCACCGAAGTGGTACCTATTAATCTACTTGCATTTGCATGCTTTCGAATTGCTAGGTTGGCAAGAGCTGGGGCAAGTGCGGGAGCTCACTCCGTCACGCGGGGCTAGGGATTCGAACCTCCGAACTTGTGATCTTCCGATCGACAAGCCTGGTGTCTTATCTCCAATTAAATATTTTCCAAACTTCAGGGCTTATCCTTGAATAGGTCTTAGAAACCACTGGTCCTCCATTTATATTTTTGTTCATCCCAGTTGTTCATATTATTTAGTGATTCATATATCGTTAAGATTATGCTGGTTCATAGATAACAGGCCATGAGGACAATGGAGTTCAAATCTGTATTCGTTACCAGAAAATTGCTTTACAAGCCAATTAAACTAGGTAGAAAGCAATGACATAAGATTCAGCAGTATATCCATTTGATAAGTAAATATCCTTTGGCTGCTTCTGCCTCTCATTCTTCTTTATTGGAAATGAATGAGGTTTTCACAAGGCAGTTTGAAGATTCAAGGCAATTGGTATACCTTGTAATGAAGTTGCTAAAAGACAACCTGGATAAAATGATGAGGATGCGAAAGTGAAACACATTTGAGAAATACAAGGTTAATGTACAATAGCATGCAGTTGGAGCAGCCTTCCTCAGTTTGATTCCCTCAGGACTACAACTCCCATCACCCCAGCCAGCAAATGGCATCATGGTGTCTGCACCTAGCCAAAATGATGACACATGTGTCATGATGCAAGCTCTGCCCTTTTCTATTTGTTTTTTTTTAATAGTAAATTTTATTAGGTTTCAAGAGAAGAATAAAAACTACACAAAAAACACAAAAAATACAAAGAAAGAAAAAAACTAAAAAAGTACAGAAACACAAGATATTTTTTTTTCAAATTTACAAAAAGATGTGGCTTCTGACTTTTAACAGCAAGGATATACAAAAATTTCCATAATCAATCTCTTACTCTATATTAAACCAAAACACCACATTATTTCTATAAGTCATTCCACTTTAACACATAATAAAAATCACTAAGTATAGTTACTCCTCCCTTTATTTCTTTAAAATAAAGAAAAAAATGTTCATATAAACCTCCTAAACATCTTTCTCCCCTCCAAAAGATAAAAATATTTAATTATTCCCTTCCTACCACTATTCTATACATTTCTGCCTACTATAATAAGAACCAAATTAAAAAGCACATAATAATCCCAATCTTAACAAACCCAAAAAACAGACAATTCAAAACAGTAATTCCATATCTTTAAAAGGGAATAACATCAATCAAATCTTTAAAGCAAATCAGGTAAACATTCTTTAACCCTAATACAACAGTTTTAATAATTTTAATCTTAATGAACCCAAAAAACAAAGCCAATTCAAAACAGTAAATCCAAATCTTTAAAGGCAAATAGCATCAATCAAATCATTAAAGCAAACCAGATGAACATTCTTCAACCCTTATCCCACTTCAAAATAAACCAAAGAAGTTACATATCCCCACAATGTGCACAGAGCTTTCCTCTTGAAAGAGTCAAACAGCCCAACTGCCCCCCTCAAAGATTCCAGGTTCTTTTCATGGCATTCCACCAGGAGATCAATTTTACTTATGGCTTGCAGATCACTCTCTCCCTCAGATTTCTCCAACTCCATTATCCAATCTTCATCCAGCATCTTGATAAAAATCCCAATCTCAGTCTTAAAAAAAACCTTTCTATCGCTCTTAAATTCCTCAATTCCATCCACCACATCCCCAACCTGATGGCACATTTTAGATCTCATATTTTCCACAATGTCCTGGATATCTTGCATAAAAGATTGATAGAAGTCAGAAGAAATCTGTTTAAAATCCTGGTGAAAGTCAGAATCTGTTTGAAATCCTCCATGTCTCAAGCAGTAGATTATGGCGCCCCCTAGGAGCTTAACCAGCAAAAGTTGAAGATATGACAGGATGCCTGAATGTGTTTACATAAGCGAAAGTGAGATATGCAGACAGTTCCCCGGGGAAAGTAGAAGCAGAAAACTGAAAGTTCAAAACAGCCGATTCAACATGTATGTCAGGTTGGAATAATCCAGAAGTAATAGTCAATTGCATCTGAATCCATCCCACTGACATGGGTTAACTTGTGAGGGGTGGTGGTTGTAGAATAGACACGTGTAATCATCTTAGAGCTTAGAGCTTAGAGGTGAGAGGTTTGAGCTGAGAGGCTTGCATTTCACAGGAGGAGAGAAGGCTTGCATTCCATTCAAGATTTAGAAATGGGGTGGCCAGTCTTGGTGTCCTTTTAAGGCTACAGTGCGGCTTGGAAAGTGATGAAATCCCCACCTCCCAGCTGGCTCTTACCAGTTGAAAGCAAAACGCTGTTTGCAATCTTCTGGCTGCAAGCAGCTGTCTGGAGGACAGATGGGATGATTCCAGGTATTCTCCTTGATCCGGAGAACGTTTCTGGGCTTCAAGAAAACCTGCCTGAGCCCGAAAATAATTACTGCGTTCTCAGCTCTGCCCACTGAACCAGTGGGCACAGCCGTTCAGTCCACCATTCCCACTGGAAGCCCTGCCCTTTTCTATTTGTGTCACAATGTTGCACCCAAATATGTAAGGAGCAGAATTTTCATTGCAACATCACAACACACGTTAAATCACTTGATGCTCACGAATGGCAGGCTGGTTAGGGATGGTAGACATTGCCATCCAATACATCTGGAAGACAGGTCTAAGTCCTTGCATGAACTGGCTTGTACCAGCAACAAGTATCTCTGAGCTCATTTAAGGCAAACAACGCAAGCTAAGGCTCACGTCTAAAGCCGTTAGAAATGACTTACGCCTACAATACGGGGATAGATCCATTTGACCTCATAGTCAGGGGAGTGGTGATGTACTGTGCAAGAAATGTTGAATGGTTCTCCTTGTAAACGCACATGGTCCACTATTCCGCTAATAGTGACTGTCAAAGGTGCAAGGTTTCCTAAAAAAAATTCAGAAAAGTCTATTAAATACAGGCTGAGCTAGATACCTTGTCAGCAAAAGAAATCTAATATCTTTCTTCATCTTTTCTTATGCTACCCCTTTGCTATTTCTGCTTCAGGACAGGGCATCCCTTTAAGCTCCTGACTCTTTTAGCATCTTTTTTAGCAAAGCTTTGGCACAATGTATTTTTCAGCATCTCTGGGATGAGAAGTTATCCTGGTTTTTCATGGAGGGGTCTCATTTTATCTTAGCATACTGTAAACCAGTTTGGCAGTGACAGTAAAGAACAACTAATGCACTGGAGCAGCTATTCATTATCCTACCTATAAGGATATTTGTTCTTTGTTTGTTAACATTGGTCCAGTATAGCACAGCAAAATGAGAATATAAAATTTGGAATCACTTCTCCAAGTTGAAAAAGTGAACAACATGCAATCTGAAACACCTTTTCTAGCACTCCAAGTGCTGTCAGAACAACTGTCCTAGAAGGCTTGGAAACACATGTTCAAGTAGTGACAATAGAGCAGTTCCAACCTACCTTGGACATTAAGGGAAAATTTGGGCGAAGTCACCCACTGTCCTTGAACCAGGGCCTGACACTCATACCACCCTTGGTCACTCAGGTCTGCTTTGTGAATCCATATTCCCTCCTTAGGACTGAACGAGACCTCTGAGATCCGACGAACTGGAGAAGAGTCTTTAAGGAGGGTCATGTTGCCTGTGAATCCTGGGTCTGCAATCAGGCACGGAAGCAAGGCATCACTGCCCTTTTCCACAGTAGGGTATACATCGTGAAGGCCACACCACTCAGACTCGGGGTCTGTAGAAGAAATATGTTAGGAACCCATATGGGAGCTTGGCATGCATAGAAAAAAAGCTGGAAGCAATGGGAAATGAGGCTGCCTGCGGCTGACTTGGTGGTGAGAGCAATCTCTGAGTTTAGGTATTGTCAGTGGTCTCTAATGTGTATGTGTGTTTGTTTATGGAAAATTTATCTTTTGCCTCAACCAAGCATAGACTCTAGACCAGTGTTTCTCAACCTTGGCAACTTTAAGATGTGTGGACTTTAACTCCCAGAATTCCCCAACCAGCCTTGCTGGCTGGGGAATTCTGGGAGTTGAAGTCCACACATCTTAAAGTTGCCAAGGTTGAGAAACACTGGTTTAGACAATGTACAGATACAAATTATAATAAAAGGAAAAACATAATGCACACAATAATCAATCAACATCAAGTATCTTGGTGTTGATGACTCCATTAATATTTGGAAAGCCAATCTTGCCTCAGGAGGGCAAGCTGTTCCTCAGGAGAAGAGCTCCCTCTCATTGTACCTCAATGTAGGACAGGATCTTCAGAAGGTCCTATCTGTCTTCGTGATTGGAAGGGCAGAATCTGTCTGGGAAAAGTGGTCCCAGTCCCCAAGCCATCTAGGGCTTTATATGTGATAACTAGCACCTTCAACCATGCTCAGAAATGCACAGGTAACCAATGCAGCTTCACAGCAGCAGTGCAACGCAGTAGCAATGGACAATCCGGGAAACACACAGGCTGCTGAATTTTGCAGCAGCTGAAGTCTCTATGTGGTGCTCAAGGGCAAAGGCCCTCTTGGCCACGGCCTCCATTCGCTCATCCAGCAGAAGCTGTGAGTCCAAATTGATTGATTATATGCCATCAAGTCAGTTTGGACTCTTAAGAGCCACATAGATTTTCCCCAGGATGAGTTGCCTGGCAACCTTGTTCTTCAGATCTTCCAGTGGTGAGTCCAAAAGGACTCCCAAATTGTTCTCCTTGGGGCACAACTCAGCCAAGAGTCAAAGTTGACAATGTCCTAGAATTAGTAGGCATCTGAATTAACAACTGCTCCTTTTGCTTGAAATGACTCCATTCTATGAGTCATCCAAAACAGCTAATTTCCCATGATTGCTTTGTTTCATGCATGAAAAATTATTTGCATAGTTAAGCCTTGGTGGAAAAATTCACTCCAGGCAGGGGTCCATTTCTGATCCTGCTGGCCTAGGTCATTTTGTTCCCTTCCCCACCAAATGTTGCCTTCTGCCACCCAAGTGTCTCTGCCACCAGATGGAGGAAGAACCTAACAAATATACAGCAGGCTCCACACTTTATAACCCTCTGTAAAACACTGACAGCAGACAGTGGAGATATGGGGAACACAACCCACACATCCCCCTAGTTCTCAGTCATACGGAATAATACAGGGTTTACTTATGCATATGCAATGATCTATATTTTAGAAGCATAGGACAAACATTATGGAGAAATCTGGTTACCTGTCACAGACACATATATAGAACTAGTCCCCTCTTCTGTCTTGTTGATATAAGCGCACTGGTAGCTTCCCATCTGGTTGCAACTAGCCTTAGGCATCTGGAGGGTGCCATTGTTGTACACCGTCATGGTGGACCCATTCTTGATCCCAACCCATTCAACAGGGAAATTCCCTGAGCAAAGTAAATTGACTGGGTCTCCTTGCTTCACTCTCAGAATGGCAGAATTAGGATAGATGGTGGGAGATGCTGAGCCTAAAATGAAGGAAAAGACTGATATTATCTTTTGTTATCTTGCAATTCTTCATTTTGAGAAAAGTAAAAATTAAAAAAAATGTAAGTCATGGTGGCTGGCAAGCTATTGCTTTGTAGTGACACACACACACACACACACTCTATATGTCTGCCCATCTCACAGCAATGACTCTGGGTGGCAAACAAAGATTAAAAACCCAAAGATTAAAAACAATATCCCATGACGCCCTAAGTAAATGATCCATTCCAATCCTAAAATCACATTACATCCGAGTTTGCCTACCCTTCTGGGGACACAGCCAGGTCTTCAAAGCATTATGAAAGGCTAATCGGATGAGGGCCATCTGGATCTTGGGCAATGCTGTGCCACAAGTCTATCAAAGGCTATAGATGTGACTGACATGATTAATCTCCTAAACTGTAGGAGATTAGTTTAGTCCCAACAAACTGGGGGCAATTTTGAGCAAATTTACCCCAAATGCTGTCTGGATGAAATGTTAACATGCCACGCTACCTGCCCTGAACATAAATGTTCTGTATTAGTAGAATTACCACATTTGGAAGACGTTAAACCACGACAGGGTCGAGATCAACCTGGGAGTGCCAGCTTTAGGGAGGGCTAGATCTCTGTGAATGCCTTAACTATGGTTCTGGCTCAGCCATTGCTTGTTGCAAATTCTCTTTTGCACCCTGCACCAACTCACCTGTCCCTTGTAAGTCTTCTTCTGAATCCGCCAGCAATGCTGGTTTGAAACTAAAGACAGGGAACTGCAAAGTAATATTGCCTGCCATTGGTTGCTCGGCCCCATCTGGCCTTAATGTTTTACTAAAGTAAGCCATGTTCATTATTTGAATCCTTCCAGGGGATGGAGCTGCAATCTTGTACGCTTTTGTGCCAGTTACATGTCCAACCATGATACCCTATTCAATTCTACAGTTCAGTTTCTTCCATTTTTTTTCTTTTGGAAAGATAATAATACGCTTTCTCCAACAAATTTAATGTGAATTAAACTGATTTTTCTGTTAAACCACAATTCATAAAGAGTGCCATTTATGCATTTAGTGGGTAGCCTGTTTTGGAGGTAGTTAGCTGTTGAAATAGTTTCTCTCCACCATTCTGATCCATCCCAGAATAGTAGCTTTCTCATGAATAATCCCATTTTCTTTTAAATAATCACGTATCTGTCCATTCTCAAATACTGTTCATTATAAGGATGTAAAATCTGTGGCTTTCTTCCCAATTTATTTTCCATACAAGCAACAAATTGTCTGAATACATCATTCTTATGTCTTATGAGATATAAACAGCAAAAATGAAATGCTTCATCCAATAATGAAGTACCTATTTCCTGCATTTGGCTCAATGGGCAAGGAACAGAGGTCAATGTAGATTTTCTCAGTGACTAAATATCACTGTTGTGTTACATTTTCTACATTTTTTATGCTGGGTTTTCTTTTTTCTTTTTTGGTGATACTTGAGGACATTCCCAGTAAAACACGCAGAACAGTGTTCACTGGCATAGTTACAGTTTGCAGTTTTGAAATGTACAGCCAATTCTTCTCTTCGTATCTGCCTAATTTGCTCTATGTTCTGATGGCCTAGTTGTTAATGCCACGATTCAGCACAGTTTCTTCCTTTGCACTGCTTAGCTAGCTTGACAAGTTCAGCTGATCTCCTCTTATCAGAGGATGCACAATTCCCTGGGGAATCCACTCGGAAAAGTCCAAGTTCTAATGTTGTTCCTTTCGACAACCGATCTCCAGCCTTGCTTTTATTTAGCCACCTCCATTGGCAAACTCAAGTCTATGCCCTTTTTTTCCTTGCACGACTAACACTTAGTAAACTGGAGTCCAAATCGGGAGAATACAGTGCAAAGCAATTGTCACTTCATCACTCAGTGTGCATTTTATTACAGCCCCTGCAATCTCTTGAGTCCTCATTTGTTTTCCTTTTTGCCACTATGATCTGCCCTTTTCATCCAGTATCAAGATCAACAAAGGATCTTTATTTTAAGACATCGGAGCAGTTGTTCCGCTGGCCAGACAAACTGAGTTCAGAAAAGCATTATCTTTAGTGGCTCTGGCAATAACCCATCTTGGAAGCATCCCCTTCTTTTTCCTGGAGTACATTGTTCCTCTCACTTTGGGGTTAGCCCCACCTCCTTCTCCAGCCTTTTCCTGCCACCTTGGCCATTTCCCCTTTCCTTGAGAGGAGAAACCTCCCTGTTCCTCCATTTGCCTCTCTAGAGCACTAGCTAGCCAGGACTGGGGTCTCTTTGTAGGCAGAATGGGATTTGCTTATTTATTTATTTATTTATTTATTTATTTATTTTTCATATTTCTATCACCACCCATCTCCCCCAAAAGGGGGACTCTGGGTGGTTTACAGTCAAATCAACGATTAAAACCACACAAGCTTAAAATCACCATCAACAATCAATACAAACAGAGAATAAATAAATACAAATACAAAATCCAAGTGGCGATAAATCTCCTTCAGCAGGGAGGACACTACGGCGCCAGCCACCCCCAGGACGAACTGTTACCCTTCCCCTCCCAAGCAAGGCGGCAGAGCAAGTTCTTTACGTAGATTCTTCCGGAAGGCCGGGAGCGCAGGGGCCAGCCTCACCTCCGGGGGCAGAATATTCCACAGCGCGGGTGCCACTGCAGAGAAGGCCTGCCTCCTGGACCCCGCCAGATGAAATTCCCTTGTCAACGGGGTTCGTAGCATGCCCTCTCTGCATGACCCGGTGGGGCGGGTATCGAAAGCTTTTGCAGGTAAAACAGGATTTATTATTATTTTTTAGTTTTGAAAACAGAGGGTTCTGTTTGCTCAGAGAGTTTTGGGATTTCTGCTCATATATTTCGGATCTATCTGGTCTGCACAGTCAGGCTTTCTTGAACAGTCATGCTTGTTTCCTGGGGCAGAGACATCAGAAGGAAAGCAACTACAACTTCATTTTGCAATATCTTCATTATTTTAAGCAGCCTTCTTAAATTGATTATTTGGCTCTGGTGGCCTGAGGTGTGTGCGTGTGTGCTAGCCTACATTCTTAAAGAACACGTTATTTCAGACATATAGATAGAGCCTATGGTTTTGTATGGTAATTTTTTTTAAAAAAATTGTCCCAAACCTCTCTCACATTTCTCATAGTGCTATTTATATAAAGAGATATGTGCACAGGCTTTCTGAATTTGGGCTTCCCAAACTCTTTGCTCCTTATCTCCAGAGAATCTTCGCATTTCCAGAACTTGCCAAAATCCAAGAATTTCCAAGAAAGGGCTCAATGTTCCTAATCCTGAACTTCAAAGATAAAAAGAGTCTGGGGCACATTGCTTTGTGCATAGGTGTTTTTGCTGCTTTGGCCAAAGGTTAAAAGTAAAGAGAAATAATCCATCAAAGAAACACAAATCCTAAATGCCTAACTTTTTTTTTATCCATTACATTGTGTCCCATTCTCGGAGACTGCCTGGACAAGTCCCTGCAGTTTTCTTGGCAAGGTTTTTCAGAAGTGGTTTGCCACTGCCTTCTTCCTAGGGCTGAGAGAGAGTGACTGGCCTAAGCTCTCCCAGCTGGCTTTGTGCCTAAGGCAGGACTAGAACTCACGTCTCCTGGTTTCTAGCCTGATGCCTTAACCACTACACCAATCTAGCTCTCATAACTGCTTAACTTACCTCTCTGCATACTTCTAAAAAATCTTGCCAAGAAAACTGCAGGGACTTGTCCAGGCAGTCTCCGAGAATCGGACATGATGGAATGGATTAAAAAAAAACTATCAATGGCTGCTAGTCATTACAGCCTTTTATTACCTCCAGGACTGAAATCCATATGTCTCTCCATACCAATTGCTGGGAACATGAATAGGACTGCTCTGTTGTCCTGAAGACCTGTTTGTGGTTTCCTTTAGGCATTTGGTTGGTCAGTGTGGGAACAAAGTGATGAACCAGATGGACCTGTCATGATCAGATTCAGCAGGACTGCTCTTCAGTTCTTAAGGATCAGATTGAGGAACGCTTGCTTATAGGCACAGGGTTGAGATCAGAGAATCTGGGACGAACTAGATGCATCATGTGTCTATGTGGGATTTTATTATCAGTTTAACAATGAAGCCCTTGCTAAACTTAAAAATGGCAGCTAAGCTTCCATCAAACAGAGCTTCAGTCGCTAATTCAGGGCTTTCCAAAGTTTTCCCGCGGCAACACACCAACCGCCGTCGGTGTGTCGCCGCAGGAAAACCCGGAAGTGCCGCCGTTGCGGCAGCGCGCAAAAACCCGGAAGCGCTGCTGCCGCTTTCGGAGTTTTGCGCGCCACTGTTGGTGTGTCGCCGTGGGAAAACCCGGAAGCGCTGGTGATGATCAGCGCTTCCGGGTGGTGCGACTTTTGTGTCGCGACACACAGTTTGGAAAGCTCTGCTCTAATTCTTTAGGTCCATGGAGACTTAGCATTCTTCAGTGGCTGCCAAGGGGGAAACAAAAGGAAGAAAAGGCTTCAAGTTTTAGTAGAACCAGAAGACTGCTCTCCCCACTTTTTGCAGTGTCAGTGATTTCTTTTGACCACCACCTATATTTATAAGGAGAAGATGGGGAAGTGAGAAATGATTCTGTTGAGTCAGATCTGCTGAGGAAGGCATCAAATAAGCCAAATCCTTCCAGTCCCTTTCAGCAACAGAGGAAACACATTGCGAATGGTGGTCTGTGTCGGAGCTTCTGTGGCTGTCTCCCCTGCCTCATCCTCTCCTCCCCCTTTGAGCGCCTCAATATTGCTGTTCTTTCACTTCTGCTTTTTAGTCCTTCCCTGGGGGAGCAGGTGGGTTGGGATGGGCCTCTATGGTACACTCATGGCAGCCCCCTGAAATGAATTCTGCTATTACTTCGGGGGGGGGGGGCTCCTCTTAGATTTCAGTTCTTAGTTTGTGATGTTTTCTTTTTAAGGTTTTTTAAAGGTGTTTTTATTATTTATACCTATATTAAACTTTGACTACATTCTGACCTGGAGAAGGAGCTGATGCTAGGGAAAGTGGAAGGCCAAAGGAAGAGGAGCCGACCAAGGGCAAGATGGACGGACGATATTCTGGAGGTGACGGACTCAACCATGGGGGAGCTGGGGATGGTGACGGCTGACAGGAAGCTCTGGCGTGGGCTGGTCCATGAAGTCACGAACAGTCGGAAGCGACTGAACGAATAAACAACAAACATTCTGACATGTCCTAGGCTTCTTTGAGAAGAAAGGTAGTCAAGGAATAAAACAAATAAGTAACAATTGTTAACAATAAGTAACTAATTTTTTTTAAAGGGTGAGTAAACATGTGCATCGGGCCAATGTGTAAGCTCTGATTCACATAGTGTCAAAGAGGACATCAAATTCCCCTTGTTCAAGTTCTGCAAAAACAAACCTTCTCACAGCATCATGGCTGCAACCTGATGAAAGAAGTTTTGTTTTAGTACTGTAGGTCTGTGGTAAGAGTTCAGGCTGTGACCTTTCTCGCTTAACACTCAAGCAAATCCCACTGAGCTCAATGGATTGAGATGAATAGGGCTGTGCAGCTAGCTGGCATATTGACAAAGCTTGGTGAAACGTGCTGATGGGTTAATAAAGAAAGACCGCAGAGTCTCTGAAACAAGAAGCAGACTTGGGTGAGGCAGCTTTTGGAGCAGTGATAAGCGAGGCAGGGGCATGCCTCCTCTGTAGGAGGAGACATAGATTAATACTGAGGGTACAACTCCTTTATCATCTTGATAATCTGCTTGTGTCTTGCTAGAGCCAGGCCAATGTTCATTGTATTGTTCGGTGACTTATAACATGGAAAAAAAAATCTTAAATAAAAAATACTCTTCCCAATAGTTTTCAGTTGGGTGAAAATGTTTTATATGGCTAACTGATTACACTTGGTTGGTACCTTTGGGATGGGATATTAATTAAATGTTTTTGCAAGTAGCACTGCTCTGCTTTCAGCTTTGGTTGGCTCTTCAGCATGCTGAAAGCATCACAGAATCACAGGGCTGGAAGGGAACTTGGAGGTCTAGTCCAGCTCCCTGCCCAGTGCGAGAACCCTCAGACTGCCCTGGACAAATGGCTGTCCAGCCATTTCTTGAAAACTTCCAGACTTGAGGAGGCAGGCTGTTCAATTGCTTAACAGCCCTCACAATCAGGAAATTCCTCATTTCAATGTATGGTCGAAGGCTTTCACGGCCGGAGTTCGATGGCTGTTGTGGGTCTTCCGGGCTGTGTGGCCGTGTTCTGGAAGTTGTGGAACCACACAGCCCGGAAGACCCACAACAGCCATCCTCATTTCAAGTTTGGATCTCTCACTGTAAAGCTTCCACCCACTGGTTCTTGTCTTGCCTTCGGATGCTCTGGAGAAGAAATCCACACCCTCTGCCCTGTGACATCCCTTCATGCGCTGGAAGGCTGCTGTCACCTCTCCCCTTAGCCTTCCCTTCTTTCAGCCAAACATACCAAGTTCCTTTACTGGAGGCTATTAGCCTGCAGCCCCTCGCCATCTTTGTGGCTCTTCTCTGCATTCTTTCTGCTTCCTCAGTGCCATGGGTTTTTTTAAAGCCATACCCAATTATATTGACCCAGACTAAAGAGAGACACAAAAGCACTGGGCCCTAAACCAGGTGGTTTATTTGATATCTCCCTATAAGGGATGGGGAGACTTTTTATTTTGTAAAACAAAAGTATATCATAAAAGTGAAGTGTAAAACTTAGAAATATATATGTGAGTGCTTCCTACTACCTCTATCCTATATTCTGTTACTATCACTTCTATACTAATACTATGATAATTACCTTTGTCCTACATTCTATTGCTTTTATTTATTTATTTATTTATTTTTCTATCCCGCCTTTATTATTTTTTATAAATAACTCAAGGCGGCGAACATACCTAATACTCCTTCCTCCTCCTATTTTCCCACAACAACAACCCTGTGAGGTGAGTTGGGCTGAGAGAGAGTGACTGGCCCAAGGTCACCCAGCCGGCTTTCATGCCTAAGGCGGGACTATTACTATTACTATCACTATTATAATTACCTCTATATTATACTCCAGAGCTTTCCAAACTGTGTGTCGGGACACGTTAGTGTGTCGGCTGCAGTGTCTGGGTGTGTCACGGCTGCTGCTGCCTCCAAGCCTTGCCAGGATTCCGCGCAGGTCCTAGTGCCTGCCTTGTGCCCTGCTGTAAGAGTGTGTCGCGAAATGATGCATGTCTAAAAAGTGTGTCACCAACGTGAAAAGTTTGGAAATCTCTGCTATACTCCATAATATTACTATTACCATTATACATCAATGTTTTCTTCTTACAGAGCCTGTTCTGTCTTAATTCTCTGGGATTTCTTCTACTTTTTTCTTCTCTGTTGTTGCTTTTTATTGGCCAGCATGTACTGCTCTTGCACCTTTCCAAGTTGTGCTTCTCCTTGCTGGGCCTCTATACTTCTTTTTCTCTGGACTGTCCACTCCCTCTGAAGGAAAAACACCTTCTTTCTTTTAGGTGGTGCACTTCTCCATTCACTGGTGGCTGCAGAGCTCAAAAAAACACATGCTGTGTCTCCTCTCCTCCCACACCTGTGTCAAGGTTGCTGCTTTATTGGCCACTCAGCTGTGCTGATGCTGGGGGAAAGGCTCAAATGGGAGGGCAAGAAAGCAGCACAGGTGCCTGCAATTTTGCCAAGCAGCCTGGTCTTCCACACTCAGCATCCATTTTGTATTGCAGCAACCAAAACTGGGCACAATTCAAATAGTCCTCACTTACTGACTGCAATTGGGACCGGCAACTCCATTGCTAAGTGACGCAGTCGTAAAGTGAAACATCATGTGACCACGCCGACTTACGATGTCAGTTCCAGCTGTGGTCATGAAGCGAATCCCCCGTGGTTGTTAAGCATAACATAACGTGACCATGACTTGTGACTTCCTGCTGGCTGCCCCACTGGCTTTGCTTATCAGAAGCCAGCTGTGAAGGTCGCAAATGGTGATCATGTGACCGCGGGACTCTGCAATTGTCATAAATGCACACCAGTTGCCAAGCACACGAATCATGATCACGTGACTGCGAGGTCGCTGCAGTGGCTGCAACTTCAAAGACCGGTTGTAAATCTCCTTTTTCAGGACTCCATCGTAATTTTGAATGGTCACTGAATGAGCAGTCAGTAAACGAGGACCACCTGTATTCCAGATGCAGTCTGACCAATGCAGCATAGAGTGGTGCTATCACTTTCCACGATTTTGACATTATACCTCTGTTAATGCAGCCCAAGACTGCATTGGCTCTTTTGGCAGCTGTGGCACACTGCTGGTTCATGCTTAATCCCTGGTCTACCAGGACACCCAGATTCTTCTTGCAAGTACTGATGCCGAGCCGTGTACTGCCTATCTTGTATCTGTGCATCTGTTTTGTGCAGAACCTTATATTGTTGAAATGCATCTCAACATAGATAGTGCAATGATAATGATGCCAGTGAGAATCTGCAACATTTCTACTAAGTGTTCAGCGTACCTACTCACGGCTCTAGTAACTGCTATGCAGGAAATCTCCAGGGGAGTACATGGGCTATATTTAAGAAAGCTGCCTACAAAATATTTTTTTGTTTGAGTAAGACATGTGATTGGGAGACTGTTAGAGATAATAAGTTATTTGTTTTTTAGATCTAGAGGAGCAGTCTAAGATAAAGAAAAGCTTGTTGTACAGTATTATTTGGAGAGGAAAGCCTTTAACTCGATGATTGGACTAATGCTTTATATAAGAATATCCCAATTTTAGAAGCTAACATCTCTCTCTCCTTTTTTTATAATTTTTGTTGAAGAAATTTTTTTACAAAGTTAAAAGCTACAGAAAAATTAAAAAAGAATATAGAAAAGTGAAAAAGATATAAAAAGAGAGATAGAAAAGAGAGATAGAAGAAAAAGTAAATGACAGTATAGATTCAGAAAAAAGAAAGAAAAAAGAAGAAGAAATAAATATTTAAAGAAGCGAGTTATGCTCTTTGCAGCAGTTACAAAGATAATACTGTTTCTGCCCTCCCAAATTAGATAAAATATTTCCCTTCTTCTCATATACAGCCCTTTTTAATCAGCAAATCCAGAGATCACCAGTTCATTTTTATCCATTTTCAGAAGCTAGCATCTCTAAGAAGAGCTAGAAATTCTCTTGCATGAAATCTTGTAGCCTTTGCTCATCAGTATAAAATGTACAGTAGTGGGTTATATGGACCTATGGTTCATTTATTTATTAGACTTGTCCCCACCACAATCTAATGACCTTTGGTAGCTTCACTGTATATAAGAACAACAAGAAGAATTAAAACACCCACGGTATGAGTAAATCGTAATTTCATAAAACTCCAGAAATAAAAACATCAATAATAACAAATGAGAAAACAAAGAAAGGGAATAAAATATGGTATAGTTCTTAAACTATGAGAATGCTGTGCAAAATAACTTCATTTTCAACATCTTCATGAAGTCAACAAATAGGGAACCAGCCTGATCTCCATTAGGAGGCCATTAAGAAGCATTGACACCATTAAAACTACCGTCTTCTAGATTCTCACTCCACTTCAGAATTGTGGGACCAAAAGTAGTTTCTCCCAAAGAATCTAGTGGATTGGTTCAATTCTGGTTACAGCAGGTAGTCTACTGGGCAACCCAAGTTCCAAGCTATGAAGGTCTCTATAGATCAATACCAGAACCGTAAACTAAACCAATTGGCAACCAATACTGGCCCTGCAGAATTAGTGTTATATCTCCCAGTACTGATAGCAAGCAAGTATGCAGGTTGCTGCATTCTAGAATAGTTGCAGTTTCAGAGTAGTCCTTAAGGTCAGCACCATGTAAAGTGTATTGCAGTACCCCAACTGGAGGGCATGAGTTACTGCAGCTAGGTCCTCCTGCACCAAGTAAGGTCACAATTAGTCTGGGTTAGTGATAAAACATTGGATATCATCAGAACACTGATAATACTACACCCCAAGCCGTTGGATGACCTCTCCCAGAGGTTTCATATAGATGTTAAAGAGTAGTGAAAGAGGAGTGATTCCTGCAGCACCCAACACTGTAGAGGCCATTGGTATGATATTTCATCCCCAATACCACAGATTGAAACCACCCACTCAGAAGGGAGTAGACCACTGCAAATAGTGTTTCTAATCCCCAACCCTTGTAAGCAATCCAGTAAGATCCATGGTTAATGGTGTTGAAAGCCACCAAGAGGTCTAACAAGACCAAGAGACCTGCACTATCCCACCCAGATCCTGTCATGGGTCATCCAAGAGAGTGACCAATGCAGCCTGTATTTATTTATTTTATTTTATTTTATTTTATTTTATTTTATTTTATTTTATTTATTTAATTTCTATAGCCACCCATCTCAACAAGTGACTCTGGGAGGCTTGTATCCTGTACCTGGATATGAACCCTAACTGAATAGGGTTCCTGACCCAAATAATCTGCTTCTTCTAGGTTAGCAAAGTTGGTGCACCACCACGTTCTCAACAGTCTTCCCTAAAAAAGGGAAGCTGGAGCCTGGATGATGGTTAAACTGGATCCAGGAACAGCTGTTTCAGAAGAGGGCACACCACAGCCTCCTTCAAGACTGATGGTAACTTCCCCTCCTGCAAGAAGATGTTGACAATCTCCTGGATCCAAATGATTGCCTCTCCACCTTCTCATTGAAAGAGCCAGGATGAGCAGAACAGATGGCAGGAGACAACTTAGACAACATACTATGTCCTTCCTTAAAGTTCACAGGCCAAAGGAGTCCCAAATAATATAGTAAGATGGTGCCCTAGTCACCGACAAGGACTCTGCCCTTGTGGAGTCAAGACTATGGCAAATCTGAGAGACTTTATCAGAAAAATTCTATACAAAATGGTCTCAGCCACCACACAGAAAATCTGTATGTTGACCCCTCCCTAATATGGAATCCCCCACCCTGAATAAGGCCACTGGATGACAATCTGCAAATGCAATGAAGAAGTAGCTGTGCTTCACCTCCCTTATCTCAATGATGTAGGCTTGAACAAGGACATGTACCTGTGCTTGATCAAATTTACTTCTCATCGTCTTCCACCAGTGTTTTTTTTAATTAATTTATTTATTTTTCAATTTATATTACCGCCCCATCTCCCCCGAAGGGGACTCTGGGTGGACTCTGGGACAATACTGTTCAGCACCCAGTTTGCTTCAAATTACCAATTATTCATCAGATGTTTCATAGAACTGCCTGCCAGAGTATTGGAAAATTTCCCTTTGGAAACCAGTTTGATCCATTAGGCATCTGGGATGGACCATCTGAATATGGCCTACAGAAATCATGGGTGGCTAACAATTGCAACTTGGTCAACACATGATCTGACCAATTTGGTAATGGAATAATAGAAATCCCCTTCATCTCCAGATCATCTAACGTCTGCTCTGAGACAAAAACAAGTTCCAATAAATGACCATCTATATGTGTTGGGCTCAAGATTACTTGAGATAAGTCTATGGCTGCTATGGAGGACATGAATTCCTGAGCCTTACCAGAGTCAGCCCCTAAGGCAGGGAGATCCTCCAGCACCAAAGTTGTGGGTTCTCTACCACCGTCTCAGAGACCAATCACAGGAACTGGTGGAGGGATCCTGCCAGTCAGTAGGGTACTAGGTAGACCAACGGGATCCCAATCTTGACTTAATTTGGAATTATCTTGTCTTAATGGGATTGTCTTAATTTGGAATTATATATGTGATGAGCCCAAGTAGGGTTGACCACACTATCATTCAGTTTTGTTTTACTTTCATGATGTAATCACATAGCCAATTCTGATATATCTCTATGACACCAGCATATTCATTTTATGGACTTTTATTGGTTGGGATCAGTGTGAAAAGAAATGGCAGGCAGAACACAGATAATGCTCAGGAGTAGGATATTGGAATGTTTTGCATCATCTACAGCTCCTTTGCCCCAAATAAAAAGAACAGATATTTGATACGGTTCTAATCAAATCATTAAAAATTATCTATTCAGCAAAGAATTTAGACAGAGATCATATCTATCCATATAAACTGATACGTGATTAACAAGGCACTTTCCTCAAATTTCCGTATTGCAATAATACAGGATTAAAAATAACCATCCTATTTGCCAACTGTCAAAAAATAGCAAGCAAAACTAATTGTATAGTAATTGAAATTGAAGTATGACTATATGAAACTAAAATCTAGCATAGATTATTGAACCTAAATTTATAAATTCATCATAGCACAGAACATTAAGTATTACTCAGTTTTTAATAACTCAGTTGCATCTTTATGTGAGCAAGTTGAAACAAACTCCAAAGGCCAATCCATTACATAAACTTCTAAAACAAATAATAATCAGAACTCTAACTGGTACTCTGCACATCCAGCCATTCCAAGTGTTTAATATTTTGTTTGGGCAGATTGAATCTTCTAATTCCTTTCCATATTTATTTTGCCAAGGAACACTTAATTCGTTTTGTACAGAAGATTCCACAGATTGCTCAAAGAGATCTACTGGTCATCTTGTAGCCCTCGGCAAACTGAAATGGGTTTTCAAACAGAACAGTCCCCAATGGCTGCTTGTACCAAAGTAACATCAACAAGAGTCAGCTGACTTATTTATTTAGGGAAGTGTGTTCACCATTATAGTCTATCTCTCCTAAGCTTCCAAAGAACTCTTGAGTTTTCAGACCAGTCCAGAAAATCACTGAGCAAGAACAAACTGAATTTAGATTGACTATTAGATAAAGATTTGAACAATCTGATAAAGAATCATTTTGGAATCCACCAAACATTTGGACCAGGATTGAAACTTAGAATACAACAGATTAATTTGTAGGGCTATCATGTACAGTAGGGCAGAGATCAAGAATAGATGAAAAACTCTGGTAATATTTTGATATATTTGGAAAGTGTTATTAAAAGACTGTGAACATCTTTGGACAGCAATAGGGTAGCAAGGAAATAAGCTTCCAGATTTGAAGAAAACAATAACAACAATCTAATAAAACATGATTTTTAAATAATTGTAGGGGAAGAGAACACTGATGTTTCTGTTCATGAGCATTAGTATAAAACATGCAAAACCGCTTCATACAGATGCAGCAATTTGGTGTTGGGGAGGATTGTATTTGATTTAACAAGTGTGGGTATGGGAAATAATGTTTTTTACAAACCTGCTGAAATCAAGTAGAACAAATTCATACACACACACATTTCATCAGCACCCAAGCTGCTTACTATGAAAAATCAGATTTGTACTTTTGGAGAGCTAAAGGTTGCAGGAACATTCCTAGAAAATATGTCGATGAAGGTTCTCAGTCATCCAGGTGGAACAGTCTGTGGCTTGAATCATGTCAACTGGATTTCTATTTTCTCAGTAGAAATGTTTCACTCCTTATCGGACTGAAGAAGCTCCTTGGATAAGGAGTGAAACGTTTCTACTGAGAAAATAGAAATCCAGTTGACATGATTCAAGCCACAGATTCCTAGAAAATGTTATCTCACTTTTCCCTCTATCCATCAGTTCAGTTTGTGCAGTGCCTGTGCATTTATTCTGAAGTAAGCCTTACTACAGCTATTGTAAATTCTGAGATACCGTACACCAAATCAGGATTGTAGAGATACACACACTGACTTCTTGGTGACAATCCCTCTAGCAAATTCAGTAGCAGTTGTAGCTGTACCCTGGCAGGGCTTTTTGCCCCTGGGGCTTGAGGTAAGGCTTCCTACTCACTTTTTTCTCCTGCCCAAATTAACTGAATGGCAACAGGAGGTTGGTACAAAGCAGTTATCATTTCATCATGTCCAACATGCTGTGGAATTAGGTTACGACGGTGGAGTGAGATGGGATTGTCAAAGAAGTCGGTGGGTGGGCAGCTGCTACCAACCACAGATCAGGGCAGTTTTGATGCTGTCTTTTAACTTCTCCTGCGAGTAGGGCCACTGATATGGGATCAACCTATCCTCTTCCATCCATCAACCTTTTCCTTGTCCATCCATCTGTCCATCAAACCTACTCTCATCACAGATTTATCAGTAGGTAGTGGCAATAAGAGACATTAAGTAGGACTTGTCTGAAGAGGAAGGAAAGATGGGCTGAATTCACTGATTTTCCACTATGAACTCTGGGCTGGGCTGCCTTTCTGGTATCTAGCTCCATGACCTTCACTTTCACTGAAGTATGAGTCCACATATTCTCATTAAAAAGAAGAGGAAGATTTTTTGCACAGTGTTTCCAAAGACAGCACACATAGAACTGCTATTACGCTTTCCTATCTCTGATATTAAAAGGTCAAAGCTCTGAAATTTGGGGTTTCAGCACTGAGCAGAGGAAGAAAATGTTCAGATTGTTTAAAATCGAAGCCCAGCTGTCAACCCTGATCTTGACTTAAATAGCTCACCTGTCCCTGAAGTGTCCTCTGGGAATGTGTAAAATTTGGGGAAAATTAGAGCAGCAGAGATAGAATGGATTTCATCTGTGCAACAAAACTGGGCATGGAGGAAGTTCCATCTCTTTCTTACTTCGAATTGGGTGATTGACTTCTGGGTTTCCATCTTTTCCTTGCAGGATTATATAACATACTTATACTGATGTATTAAGATTGCAAAAATTGGTGGCAGCTTGGGGAAATCAAATGTACAACAGTCATCCCTACCACCCAAACCCAATTACTCTTCTGATATTCAGTTATACTGTTGGTATTTAGTTATAGCAGAGCTTTCCAAACTTTTCATGTTGGTGACACACTTTTTAGACATGCATCATTTCACGACACACTCTTACAGCAGGGCACAAGGCAGGCACTAGGACCTGCGCGGAATCCTGGCAGGGCAGGTTTGGAGGCAGCCAGGCACAAGGCAGACACTAGGACCTGCGCAGAATCACAGCAGGTTTGGAGGCAGGAAGGCACAAGGCAAGCACTAGGACCTGCATGGAATCCTGGCAGGCCTCGGAGGCAGCAGCAGCTGGGACACACCCAGACACTGCAGCCGACACACTAACGTGTCCTGACACACAGTTTGGAAAGCTCTGAGTTATAGTGTACCAATAATGCAACCATGCTGATATAAAACCAGCTTTCAGTTTCTTCAAGGTATGGAAGAATCTCTCTCCTGCCAATTCTAATGCATAATTTTAAATGAAGTTTTGCATAGAGTTTCAGAACATCTCCAAGATTGATCTTCGCCTACTTCCTTAGTATTTTCAGTAACTACTGGCCACTGGCTTTACCACATCACTGCATTGCATAACAGTGACCTTCGGTTATAGTCTGAAGCACATTGTCTTTTTCTTCCACCAAGCCTGAGCATGTAACTTCTTCCTCCTGACTTTTGGAAACTAAAAGATGTACAATCAAGTTTTTGCACAGTGTGAAATTTTCCAATTTAACCCCATTGTGACCATAAACTTTAGATGCCCCCATTTACTAGGGTAGCTTATTATACGTATTAACTGTAATTGATGAATGAATAATGCATGCATACATATGCTAAATTCTTGATCAAAACTCACTCTCCCCCCTTTTAGTTAAAATATTTACCAGAAAACAGACTGACAATCATAGTACAGGTTAGTTCATTTATGGTGGAGTGAGAAGCCATCTATGGTAAAGCTTAAGAAAAGACTACAGACCAAGAAAAGCCATTCCATGATTTGATCATATAAAATGTCTCTAGTTTATCCTCCTTACTTTAAAATATTTTGAACAAGTGTATGTCTAGATGCTGAAGATGCTATACAGGACTGGTGAACTACACTTAAAAAACAATTATAAACTAAAAATTAAAACAATTAGACATACTTCTTGGTGGAAAAAAACTCTCCTCGCTTCCAAATGGAATAACATATTATCAATTATCTGAGCAGAAAATAAATTCATCTGTCCTAACTGAGCTGCTTCAGCTCATATTAGATACTAAGATACTAATTGGTTAGTATCCTAGTCAAAAAGTTACTGCTTAATGTTAAAATTACAAAAATAAATAAATAAATAAGAACCAGATCTTATTTTTCCAAACCAGGCATTGTATAAACAAAGTGAACATTACACTTGAATATTCAACAAGTTAGTAAATTTATTCAGAAAAGAGTGAAGAAATGATCAAAACTTTAAAACCAAAACTGTAGGCATTAATGAAATATTGGATGTATCGAACTGGCAGTCACACCAATGGAAAGGCAGCAAATCTGGGTGATCATATGGTTTCTTTCAACAGAAACTTGAAAAACATGATTGTGGTTCATATCTTTTTGCAGGGCATGTAAAACACTAAATAATACTACCCGTGTAGCTTTTCTAACCCAGCTTTCCCCATTTGGAACCGTCCAGAGGTATTGGATTACAACCCCCATCACAGCAACCAGCACAGGAAGGGGCCCTAATGACTGGGGCTGAAGGGAGCAGTAATCCAATATGTTGGGGGGAGGGAGAGGGTTACAGCTAGGGAAAGTTGCTCTTCTTCCCAGCTGCTGCAGTCTACTGATGTGCGAATGGAGTGAGCTAGAAGAAGACGTACCTTGCCAGATAGCAGCTGCTACCAGAACCAAAAGTGGGCCCATTTGCCCTGGAGTGAAGGTGTCCATCCAGCACAAGTCAGGTGTGCTGGGCTAGGAGAACAGTGCCAGTGCCTTGGCCCAGGGAATCTTTCTTAGTGGAAAACAAAGGATGAGGCAACGAAGGCTGCTAATCCTTCTTCGGTTGTATATTCTTTGTGCCTGGTTGCCTGTTGGAGAAGACACTTCTCGTTTTCTGAAAAGACCACAAGTTAGGAAATTTCTAGCTCCAAAAAAAGAACAAGCAAGAATGTGTCATGAAAACTCAATAGAGGGGAGGAGGGCCCATTTAAAGAACTCAATAGAGCTCCAGCAGGGCCCATTTAAAGAACTCCCTCTTCTTAAAGGTCAGATTCAACTACGTCCCAACTGTTCTGGCTTTGTATTTGCAATCAGAAAAGATAATTTGTGAACAGCACCTCCTTTTCAGGCATTCACCTAGAGACAATCGGCAGCAAAGAGAGGTGTGTGTGTGTATCTGTGCAAATTGTGTCTACTTGCCCTGACCCAACCGCCATATGTTCAGGAGATATGAAAGCCCAAGACTGTGCATAGAACTGAATATATTTATGTTTATTGGAGTAATCTGGAATGTTCCAGTGTTGCAATGTTTCTCAACCTTGGCAACTTTAAGATGTGTGGACTTCAACTTCCAGAATTCCCCAGCCAGCATAGCTGGCAAGGGAATGTTCAGAGTTGAAGACCACACATCCTAAAGTTGCCAAGGTTGAGAAACACTGGTTTAGGGTATCAGACCACAGATCACATGCATCAGAGCCTATTGTATAATTGAACATGGGTGTAATGCACGTGAGATTTTGGCGGTGTGGAGGCTGAGACCAGAGCTGGCAAGTACAGATTCAGCTCTAGTTTATCCGAGCGTAGAAGGGAAATTTAGAAAGGCACATTTGAAACAATGTATATGAAAAACAAATAATATCCCTCTCTTTTTTTATGCTATGGTAAAAGCAGCAAGTCTTGCTGCTTCAGTGACCCCCATGAGATAGAAAAGATGACAACAAAAAGAGTTCCATCGTTTTTCCATACTACTTTTTTTTCTTTTTCAACTTCCTAGGAGAGAGAATCAACGGGAGGAAAGCAGCAAGAGTAGATTATGAAGTGGTGGTTGTAAACCACTGAGAAGCATTTTGACTGTAAAGTAAAGGTAAAGGTTCCCCCCGCACATTTGTGCAGTCGTGTCCGACTCTAGGGGCCGGTGCTCATCTCCGTTTGTTAGCCGAAGAGCCAGCATTGTCCGAAGACACTTCCACGGTCATGTGGCCGGCATGACCCGCACGGAATGCTGTTACCTTCCCACCGAAGTGGTACCTATTCATCTACTTGCATTTGCATGCTTTCGAATTGCTAGGTTGGCAAGAGCTGGAGCTAGTGCGGGAGCTCACTCCGCATGCAGGGCTAGGGATTCGAACCTCCGAACTTGCAATCTTCCAATCGACAAGCCTGGCGTCTTACCCGCTGAGCCACCACGCCCCACTAATTTTGACTGTGATGGGATACAAATATAATAAATAAATAAATACACCACCAACTTCCAGTAAATTTCCTGTGGTTATCTGTCCAAAAGAAGCTTAATATTTTAGTGCTGTCTTTGGATGTTCTCACTGCCTGGGCAAGTCAGGGGCACATGACCTACATTAAGACTACAATTCAGAACTTATTCATTGAAGTTTATTATTTATATATTTATTTATTATTTGGATTTATCCCCGCCCATCTCTACCGTGGCAGACTCTGGGCAGTTTACAATCAGAATATAAAAGATAAAACCTAGACATTTAAAACTACTATAAAAATAAAAAAATAAAAATCCAAAAGATGGTCTGTTCTTAAAAGGAGGAAACCACTAAACCAACCACCCCCAGGAGGAACTATCCTTTCCTTCACTCCAGGCAAGGCAGCAGAGCCAGGTCTTCAAGGACTTCCTAAAGGCCAGGAGCGAGGGTGCCAGTCTCACCTCAGGGGGCAAGTTATCCCACAGGGCGGGTGCTATTGCAGAGAAGGCATGCCTCCTGGACCCTGCTAGATGGAATTCTTTTAATGAAGGGGTCCGAAGCATGCCCTCCCTGCATGATCGGGTGGGGCGGGTGGATATGGTCGGGACAAGTTGCTTGGCTATTTGGGAAAAAAAAACAGCCAATGCCAAAAGTGGAGATGCTGTATGAAGGAAAGTCCCAAATATGCCACAGAGTGATTCCCCCAGAACCATCCCTCAACCTTATATCTTCAGGTACTCCTATTGTGATCACATTGTCTTTCAATGAATATGGGTGAGTTTGCCCTTCCCTCCCTCCTTGGAATCAGAGGAGTTCCTAGGAGTGATTACATTATTAAAAACAAAGAGGTGAATTTACAGCAGAGTGTGAACCACCTGGTGGCTTTTCCCTTGATGCAAAACATCTTTTGCTGAGATAACCCTAGAGAGGAGACAGCAACTGTCATGCTTATTGGCCCCAGTGATATGGGTATATTGGCCAGTCCTGGAAACAAAATATAGGGAGCTAGGTAAGATGGCTATTTGAAATGAAATGCCACCTGTCTCACATACAGGGCCAGCTAGACACGAGGAGCTGAGGGCCCCCAGTGCATGGAAGAAAAGGTAGAATTTGGGTGGAAGGTTTTGGTTATAACAGACGTGGAGAATTCAGTGGGGGGGGGGGGCAAGCTGGGTCTGTACAAAAACTCCACTTGAACCACAGTGAACCCAGACTTTTGGCACTGAAGAGGAATGAGGAGTAGCAGCTTTCAAGTTGACCCACATGGAAAATCTATCAGTACTGGGAGCATCTGGGGTTGGATGAATTGTATCCAGTGAAGAAAGGTGAAAATAGACCAGATGGGACAGCTGGATACTAGTATGCAAGAATGATCACTGGTGATGATAGAGATCCCCCCTGTACAAACAGCTGCTCTGTCATGCATGTGGACAAACCTAAACCCAGCCATGTCATCCAAATAGGACAAGAGAATTTCCTGCTGCCAGCACAGAGATGAATTCTATGAACTCGGTTTTACCGTTTTCTCCCTTTAGCCTTTGGGTGGGGTGAAACACGGGAAGCTTGACCTGTTCAAAAGCTTTACTTGAACCACGGTGAAACCAGATGTTATAACTTAATAACATAAGGATTGGGGTGGATAAGCTTCCTCCAACACCATCTATGGTGGTGTTGATCCCAGTCAGACCACTACAGGTTTTTTTTTAAGTAGGAGGAAGTGATAGCTGTCAGACTAACTTTGTGGTGACCAGGAGCCCATCGTATTGATTGATATGTCTCCAACTAACAGCCCAAGAGAATTGGACTGCAACTCTTTTAGCTTTCATGGGTAATGGGGGTTGAGGCCAACCCTGTTTTATATGATATGATGAAAAGTGCAGTCCAGCACATCTTACGGGCATAGTTTGTGGGAAGGCTGATCTATGATAATATAGCCTGCTCTGGGTTCACAGCTGGATGACTTGTGGCAAACTGTGCAGGTTTTTGCTGGTGAGAGCAAAGGCTAAGATGGGGAAGGAAAGGCATGAAAACATAGGGTAATAACACCCTTCACCTTCCCGGGTGAATTTTTCAGCATTATCAGCAGCTGAAAATGGGAAGTAGAGGATGGGAAGTATGTTTACTTATAGTGACCTTGTTTTTATTTATGATATGATCCTTGATCCAATTACGCATATGCTCAGCCAATTTTTCAGAAATTATGGGGAATCATGCCCTAAAGCCAAGCCTCTCTTGGCCCTTCCAAACAGCTGAGAGGTAGAAAAACATCCATTTGAAGAGAACTCTGTGATAGTTTCAAGAAGGCAAGGGAATTGCAATTCTGTATGCAGCCACTTGCCCTGTTAAGAATATATGTGTACAGATTCCAATTGTGAGTATCCGTCCTCCTGAATAAGAATGTCAGTGTATAACTCACATACATGTATATCTTGTTGTTGTTGTTGTTCTGTCGTTTGGTCGTGTCCGACTCTTCGTGACCTCATGGACCATAGCACGCCAGGCCTTCCTGTCCTCCACTGTCACCCGGAGTTTACTCAAATTCATGTTCATTACATTGGTGATGCTATCTAACCATCTCATCCTCACATGTATATCTACATACATACATATGTACCATCTGAATTGTGTCAAGATATTTAACCAAAAGTCTCTGTGGTTCACAAATGGGTGATTCTGGAAAGAGTGGCTGTTTATTATATAACCTACTCTTTTGTGCCACAGCTTTAGAGTGAAAAATATTTGAATTTTCAAGGTTTTGCCCAATTCAATATCTTTATCTGATGAGTATCTGGCACAAAATTGTCTAGATCTGTGGTTTCAAACCTGTGGTCTAGGGATCATTGCTGGTCCATGAGGATACTACAAGATAGGTAATCTGCCATACATGCCATTTGGGAATAGGAATGATTTGTTTATAGTGTTTATAGACATGGTCCAGCCCAGATTCAACCACTTCCTGTTGTAGAAAATTTGCATTTGGAAAATCTTAGAACTACCACCCCACTCAGAGAGGCCAGGTTGCTAAGATCCAGGACGAATAAAAGGTGTTGGTGTTCCCAGAGCATCCCGTTCCCTGAACGGTATATGTACTTTTTTTTGTTAGATTTACGTATATCCCACCATTCATTCAGGAATTCATGGTGGCGCATGTAGCTCTTCTTTCTCCTATTCTTCCTTACAGCAATCATCCTGTGAGGTAGATTGAGGTGAGAGAGTGACTGGCCCAAAGTCACTTAGTGAGCTTTCATGGCTGAAGGCAGACTTGAGCCTGGAGCTACATTGGTATATTTTACACATACTGTACCAGTGTGGTATGTTTGCCTTAACCATTATTCTACAGTGGTTCTTAGTTTTCCTGCTTGAAATATTGTGAGATGTAGGAATTCTTCCTCAAATTTTGTAAGGAATTCTTACAAACGAAATTTGTAAGATTTTGTGACCTCCCAAGATTTTGTTTCAAGAAAAATGTGATTTGATTTTGGGCTCCTGCTGACATCACCTAAGAGAGTTCATATGTGTCACACCACCCATAATCATTGTGATACCAACTGTGGCATCTGTGGTGAACCTCCAAAGTTTTCAATGATGATGTTGTGGCCTGCCTAAAGGAAAAGATTGGGAAGCATTGGTCTAACTGTGCCTGGGCCATAAATTTAAATATGACTTCCTGTCTTTGATAGCCAATAATATTTGATTTAATTTCTTGTTTTTAGGTGGCACACAATGATATTTAGTACCTCTTACTAAATACTCTATTTAGTATTTGACAAATGGGATTTGACATGAACTGATGTTCTCAGTTGCTGAGGTATGAAATGTTGCACTCGAAACCCATCAAAATACAAAGAATAATGAGGCAGGAGCTGGGTCAAGCAATCTAGATGTTCCCTCAACAAATTCATACTAGACCAATTCACCTTCTTCTACCTTCCATATGGAGCAAGGAATGGATAAACATGCCTAAGAGAATGTACCTACATTGTTAAGGATTCCAATGAAAGGAAGCCCAAATTCATGTAGCTGAACACGCTCAGAATTCCATTCCCCCCTTTTCATTCCTTGTGGAATGGAGGGAGTGAATGTACATTTGAGTGTGTGTGCTGGAGGCTTTATGAGATCAGATGTTAATGCCAAAGTACAACTTATGTTTATATCTAGCAGATTAGTCTGCTGGATTATTGCATGGACAGAATGAGTGAATCTCATGGATCTATTTAATATTGATTGACTTTTGTACTGCTTCAATCAAAAATAAACTCTAAGCAGTATACCAAGAAAAATAAGAAGAGCCTGGCTAGACCAGAATTTCTTGTTTAGTCCACTGGCCATAGTGCCTAACTCAATAGTTCCAGGATTACTACAAAATAGAGCACACACCATCTGCTATTCTGGGTTGCTGGCATAACAGTCCTAAACTGAAAGCACCTGAAGGCAAAGGTCAGGTCTGATATTTCAAATAGTCATCATCCCTTTATATCAGATTCTGACACTGAGGATAATCCACAAACTCTTATGGAGATCCCCATGTCACCAGATCGTCAGGTCATTCTCTTCTCTTCTCAAACAAAGGAACAGGGGATGAGCCATTACATGCTGAGTGTTACCATCACCCAGTAGCAATTGGCTAAGATAGACAGTGGAGGATCATTTAGGCCAAAAGCTTTCTAGATGGGGAAAAATGCCTTATTAGCACTCAGAACTAATTATTAATTCATATGAAGAGCTTGGTCTGTTATGATTCAGTGCTAAAGCAATATAATTTTATGAGCTCACTTTCTGATTTCCAAGCTCCTACTGTTCAACTGCAATATTTTCACAACATTTTTAACTGGGTTGTGAGGAGGTTAGACTATTATGGGAACTCAAAGGAGTTAATTGCTCTAGTCAACTAACTCTGAGTTAGATTTAACCTCAAAAAGATCCTCTCTTGCAAACTATGTCTACCTGATCAGCCACACAGGAGGAATTTAGGTCATTCATTCATTCATCCATTCTTTCATTTATTCATACACTCATAGATTGCCCACTTTGACAAAGGCATCAAGGTGGTTTACAGCTGAACAAGTAGCAATTAAAAACAACTGTCAAGATCTAATCTAGCTAACCCAGGAAACCTTGGATACTCATAAAGCCTGCAGAACAAGAGTTTGTAAAGCTTTCCCAAAGGCTAGGAAGTTGGAGCATTCTTTATCTTGGGTAGTAAGATGTTCCATAGGGTAAGGACTGTTACTGAGAAGGTGCATTGTTAGGCCCCAACCCCCTCACCTCTTGTAGGATGAATAATTGCTCAGGTAAAGCAGGCAATATAGTCCTGTGTGTATCTGGGTGCCAACCCATGTGGAATTGGAACTAGAAGCAAACTGGAAGCCAATGCAGTGCCTGCAGCATAGGTATAACACTGCTGAATCTGCTATACCCAGTTAAGCAGATAGAACCATTTGAAGATTCCAAGGCATCTTCAAGGGAATCACCATGTAAAATGTACTATGTACATTGGAATGTCTATACACAAGGTGACAAGGGCACAAGTCACTGTTACCAGGGCATCTCAGTCCAAAAAGGCCCATAATTTGTGTATTAGCCAAAGCTGGGCAAAGGCCCCTTGACTATGACTTCCATATTCTAGCAGGAGATGCAAGTCTAGGAAGACCCCAAATTGCAGATCTGCTCCTTTACGGTAAATGTAATTCCATCCAGAGACAAAGCTGGAGCCTGACTCAAGCTGGATCTATCATAAGCTAACACAACTTTTCTTGCAGATATTTAATTGGGACTTGTTTAGACCCATCCAGGCCTTTATGGCATCCAGGCAATACGACAGAAGTTCCACAGCATTTTCTGTCTAACTAAGATGGTGAAATAATCTGGGTATCATCAGCATACTTCACCCCAAGTTGATTGATGACCTCCCACCAGCAGCTTTATGTATATGTTAAACAGCACAGGGAAAAGGACATTGGGAAAACAACATATATCACCACTCTTTCCCTGCCCCCCTCCCCCGGAATGTGATCACCCACTTAGGAAACAGCAGAACCACTACAATCCAGTGCCTCCACACCCAACGCTTCCAGGCAGTCCAGAAGGAAATCAAAAGTTGCTGAGAGGTCTACTAGGACCATAGAGGGCATAATCCAGGGATGACAAAGGTCATTGCACAAAGTACTCAGTGTTGCTTCTGTCCTGTGTTGATGTCTAAATCCTGACCCCAATGGGTCCAGAAAATCTGTTTTCTCTATAATGTTATGCAGCTACAGCCTACCACCTTCCCCAAACCTTTGCACAAAAATTAGTTATTTCTCTGGAAATAAAGATACATGACAATAAACAAAGCCTTGCACAGAAAGAAGGTAGGTCTGAGGTGAAATCTTGGAATAGAATACACAGTGGTGAAAGGAGTGCTCAAAGGAAATTGTGCCACTTGATTTTACTTAAATGTTTCATGAAGCAAAATTGATAAATGATCATTGAGTGAAATATGAGGAAAGAGACACATCTCTATGTGCCTTACCAGTTGAGATCTTAGTGCACAGTTTTGAGTCAGGGTTACCATTCATCCACATTTCTACCAACTTGCCAAAACTGAGGGGTTTTTTGAAAATAATAATTTTGATTTCCCTATTTATTTTTCCAGGAACAAATTAAGGAGAACTGACTCACTTAAAGGAACAAATATTAAATCAACTGCAAAGAAAAAGGAAACTATTTCTCAATGGCAGATCAAGTGTTTCTGTCCAAAGAGATACTTACTGCAGAAGATGTGAGGTAGACATATCTGTGTGTGCCTTCGAGTCAGTCTTGACTCCTGGCAACTGCCTGGACAAGTCCCTGCAGTTTTCTTGGCAAGGTTTTTCAGAAGTGGTTTGCCCTTGCCTGCTTCCTAGGGTTGAGAGAGAATGACTGGCACAGGGTCACCCAGATGGCTTTGTGCTTAAGGCAGGACTAGAACTCCCGGTCTCCTGGGTTCTAGCCTGATGCTTAACCACTACCCCAAACAGGCTCTCCTTACTAGGTCATATGCGGTTGTTTAATTTTTAATCTTCACAAAGATAAAAGTCCTCTGGCTGAATTCTAAAGCCAGCTAGTAAGAACACGTGAAAAAGGGAAATATATGGAAAAGGGAAAAATAACCCCAAATAAAATAAAGTCACCGTTCTAACACCTAATGGGCACTGAACATCAAAATTATCATTAAAATCTCAATTATACAAACGTAAGATCTGAAATGCCTGGAAGAAGAGGAATATATTTGCCAGGCACTGCAAAATAGTCCCTGAGCCTCTTGTGCCAAGAAAGGCTCTTTCTTACCATTTCCTGGTGGGCACTGCCTCTGCCACTCAACGCCCCTGGGATGGACCTGGCTGTTCTGACTATGGCCAGATCTGTGAGACTGTTTTGGGAATGGACTGTTTTGGGAATTTATTTTTTTATTTATGTTTTGACTTCTATCACCGCACCATCTCCCATCTCACCATCTCCCCCAAGGGGACTCTGGGCGGGACTCTGGGAATGCTTTCAGTCTGCAAAGAACTGACAGCCAATCAGTGCTGGGTTTCGTTGGAAGGAGTGTTTGTGAGTGCCTTGATGAGTGAAGCAGGTTTTATAACTTTAACAGAAAAATGATGTATTCAGGGAAATATATGAAGGGAGAGGCAGAGCCTAATAAACCATCTCCTCCTAGGAGGAAGTCAGAAAGCAAGAACCCTGAGCATGTGTACCTGGGAACAAGGGTAGAGGGAAGTAGCCTCAGATTAGCAATCTCCTTGACAGACACAGAGCAGGCAGTGTGACAGACAACGAGGGGACACAAAGTTAAATCCTCTCTATCCCCACTCTACTGCCCCTGGTAGGTTGTGAGGTGCTGAAGACCTAGTGCCACAGAAGTCACCCTTTCAACACCATTCCAGGCCAGTAGTGGAACACAGAAAACCATTGGCCAATAAGTGGTTGCTAGTCAGTGCCTCCTCATGTTGTTCCAAGTATCTCTTCCTTCTTTTTAAAAAATAAAACAAAACAGTAAAAGAGATCAAAATGGCATGCTTCCTTCTTATACTGACATGAGAATAATTCCGTGTTGGGTCTTCAACCCTGGATACTTTGGGATAAAGTAACAGAGCCACAGGAATTGCCCATAGCTTCCCATTTGTATGGCTCTTTGTCAGATCTGCAGTAATGTACTTTCCTTTTGTCCTTGAGTTGGGAGGAAATGCTGTTGGGATGAAAAACACTGCCACACACCCCCCCCAGCCCTATCTTGACCACAGATTGCCAGCAGAGCTAGTCAGTGTGGCTGCCTGCACACTCTGAAACAGAGGAGAGTGTCAGGGCAGCAACTGGCAGAATCCTTGCTCTTCTTCCCCTCTCCACCCAGCATCATCTACCAGCAGGAAAAGGAAGTGCGCTGTTGAAGGTATGGTGGGATGGGATCAGAGGATTCCAGAATATTGAGAGGCAGGGAGGGTTGACAGCATGGAGTCAATATTCGTTTTTCCATTTATTGCCATTTATTGCTGCTGCCCCAAAGTACTCAGCCAAACTGCTCCCAAGTTTCACCACTCCTTCTCATCTCCACTTTCATGCTGAGCTGCCACCATCCCTTTTATGTTGCTCATATCCCTTCCCAAACGGATTGGGGCAAAAAATATGGGCCTTTTTTTATAATCACTGTTAGCTTTTCGGTTAGAGAAAAATTTGCTAGGAAAGAGAACAGTTCAGTACTTTGGATTTAATAGCAAAAAAGGTGCTTTGGAATGTGTGGCAATGCAAGTGTGGCACCTTTCTGAAACTGCAGTTGTGCTCTTTCATGCCCCAAAGCTCCCTTTTACCTTTGATCTGAAGCCCTGTGCTGTTCTAGCACACACTGATTTGGTCATAAGGACTTGTGATTTCATACACAAATGTTGATTTGTAGCTGACAGATGCTTGTGCTTTCATAGCACAAATACTTAACTGGCATAGATGCTTAATTTTAAAACACTGTTTCAGGACAATTAGCTCTGATGGGAATAACCAAAAGAGCGGTTACTGATTCAATGAACTGTTTTGCATGGTACATTGCATAAACCAATTTCTCCAGTAACCTCTTTTTTGAAGGTTGAGATATAGTAACCCTACATGTGGGTAAATTTGGTTCCTTTCTTCCTAAAAACCACTGCACGAGCTGCTTAAAAGCATGGCTTGTTTTCTCGATAGGGAAGGGTGTTATTTTTCCTTCTTATTGACTCAGCTCTTACTGACCATTGATGGACAAAAATGGCCCATCATGTCTGCAACAGCTCATACTTCCCATGTGAATCAGGTCTCCACTGATGAAAAAGCCACCTCTGTATCTCAGCAGGGATTCTTCTGCATCCCAGATTGGCCACAGCAGCATTCGGCATCAAGAACTCTTGATAGGCTATTTGACCTTGGGGGAAAAATTCATTTCAGGGCCTAAATAGTGAGTACAGTTTCAGAACTGCAACATCTTCTCTCATTTCACATGTGCACACTTGAATCATCCTAACAACCTTGGATCAGCATACACAACTAGAAACAGCTGCAAAAAGGAATACATAGTATAATCCCAGCATAATTACAACTTCATTTAAAGGCAGCGGATTTTTTTTTAAAAAATGTTCTCTTTCTGTTCTCATTAGTACTCAAGACAGCTATTTTATCTCCTATTTTCATTAAACATTCTATTAATCAATTGTACAAAGATTGCTAGTATATATACATACAATTGCATAAAGTTCACTGAATTTGCTAAAGTAATTTTCCCTTTTTCTTTTTGCACCTGTCAGCTGCTGCATTTGAGACTCTACAACAGTCCAGCTTAAAACTGGATTTTGAACGTGCTAGAGAGTGGTATACATTCTGTATAGTGGGAAATTCATATAAATAGAAAATAAATGTATTGGGCAATAAAAAGGTGTTTAGAAAGGTTTCCAGGCCAAGCTATGTTCCTGCAGTTGTCTATGTGTCCTCAACTAAAACCCATCTTCTAAGTAGCCTGAATTTAGCACACCTGGAAGGTATGAGGTCTAAAATCATCACCAAAATATTTTTATTGATATAGCTCTGGTTACAGCTTTGTGGGTGTTGCTCCTGAGCTAGATTAAGATGTTAAGTCATTATTGCAACTAACTGATCAAGTTTTTCTCTTCTAGGAAAGGTGAGATAATACAACTTTTATTTTTTGTAACTATCTTTCTGTGAGGACAGGTCACACCAGGTCAGCAGCTTCACTTTGGAAGAGAAAGAGAAACATGAACTGAAGGCCAAATGAAATATAAACTCTTTCTTCCCAAATATTGTTTTTGCATAGAAAGAGCATGTAACCCAAATAAACATTATCAGTAGACTTGGCTGACTTTGTATGCTATTCACATGCTGTAGGAAGCAACAACAAAACATGAGAATGTGATCACTCATGATGATGAATTCATGCATCCTATTACTCATGTGGAAGTATTTTCTCTGTAGATTTATTAGGTAAGATGGACACATAAATACAAATTACACAGAACTAAACAAATCAAGCATATATATAACCTCAAGGACAAAACACAGTACAGCCAAAGAAAAGGATATCATGAAATGTTGCATTACATGAAGTCCAATTTTCAATGAACTTATTTGCCTGATGTTATTTTTATTGAAAACAAGTTAATGTTACTAGATTTTCAATAGTCTATTACAGTATTCAATATTCTGCCATACCATTGAGAAGAGCTTGGCCTTTTCCTCAGACAAAATGAATCTACTGCCTGAAAGGAAGGATCAGGTTTACTGCTGCTGTAAAATATGGGAGCTTATCTCACTTTCTCTTTGTAAGTTAAAACACCTTCATCATTTTTCTAATCTCTCCATATTATTTTGTCTACACAATCATGAATCAACCTGTCACATCAGAAATGTGTTCACTTATTTTTAAGTATGCATTTTTGCATGTATGAGAATTGAAATGCACATATTTGGAGGGGCCCTAGGGTGAGAAAACTATTTAAATGCACCATTAACATGAAGGTATTACAGGTAAATCTATTGGTGGGTTCCAGACTTACCTTCTTCCACTCATCCCAATGATCTGTTATCTGCTCAATAAGCCATGGGCTACGCATTGTCTCCCTCTCCCATCACATCCTTTAGCTTATCCTCTTGCTATATCAGCCTCTCTCTCTCCTCTTAGAGCCAGAACCAAGCTTTCTCTGTGCCCTGGGATTACACTAAGAATATTAACTTTTTTCCGCTAACAGTGTTATCTTTATGTGCAGAAAAACCCCTGAGAAATGTTAACCCACAACTCCAAGGACAGGGAAGAAAGATCACAAGCAACAGTTTTAAAAAGAAACTCCTTTAATTTTAAAAATCTTTTTAAAACATTTGAAAAGTTTACAGCATAAAAATAGTATCTCACTGATATAAATCTAACTTAATGCAAGTCTTACATGCAGATTAATATTATATTTTTGGTACCTTAATTCAAATTCCTTTCTCTCTTTCAGCTCCATTACAGTTTAGGGGAAGACAAAAAGAAAAAAAAAAGATTTGTTTTCCTTGCTCAAACACTACTATCAGTTTCTGCAGGAAAAAAACAACTACTTTTTCAACCAAAAAATTAAGAATGGGGGTAGTACTTAATGCATAAATCTAGCCCAGAAACATCTGTGAGAGTACCTGGATTGGTTGACTTGACTAAGATGCTTTCCACACAGCTGTTTGATTTGCCCCCAACTTTTGATTTGTCCCCCAACTTTAAGCAGCATTGCTAGGCAGCTGTGTAATGCTCACTTTCCTCTCCTTGAACCAACCAGCATTCCCCCCACCTAGTCAAGGGGAGAAAGCTAAAAATGGCCACTAACTTGTCCCCTTCTCTTGCTGTGTTTGCTTTTCATGGGGGAGGAAGGGAGGGAGGGAAGGAAAGTGAAGATGGCTATTGTGCAAGGGCAAGCAAAGCCACCTCTTAGAACAGTCCAAAAGCAACAGAGGAGAAGCACCTTCGCTTCTATGGTCCCCCACTGGCAGGGGAGAAGTAATCCAAGGAGCCAGGATTTCTCCTGCCAGGGGTAGCCACAGAAACGAAGGTGCTGCTCCCCTGTTGCTTTTGGGATGCATTATTTTCTCTGGAGCAGGGAGCTCGTTGATTTCTAAACTCAATTAGCCCAGCACCCAAGTCCTGCTAGAAGCCCCACATGTCATGAAGACATGAAAGATGGTACTCCTCTGGATTAGTTTGCTCTTGTTTGTAGGGAAGAGTTCCAAGAATGTTAAAAAGTAATACCTGAAAGGCTAAAAGGATACAAGCCACATTTTTAGGGCAGAACTATTACTCATACTGATTGGATGAGGGAATTTGTGGAAGTTAATATGTGTTGGATACTACCACTCTTACACTGCCCTCCAATTCTTACCTGAAATTATTCTGACTAGTTTTCTTCCTACTTGGTTGGCTCTGGAATTTCAATTACAAATGCTCCCCCTCTGCAAATTACAGACAACTGAAGTGATAATTGATGTAGCCCTATTATTTTCTACAGCAATTCTTTCAAATAGTCTATTTAGGATTGGCATTTGGAACTGCAATTTGAAGCTAAAATCTCCTGCCCATTACTGCAATGTATTTCCGATGTCACCCTTTCCCTAGTGATAGATACAGATAGGAACAGTAGTCAACCTCTTCTCCAGCACTGGGGAAAGCTGAGCACTTCCATGACTCCATAAAGATTGGAAATCTGGGCTGCTGCAGGAAATTTACAATGGTTTGGTTCTAATGTGCAAATCATGCTCATTGTTTAATTATTGTGACTTCAATTAGAGACTTCTAAAGTGCAAGGAGGTTCACCTGCTCTGCCTTGGAGGTTTTTCCAGGAAATCACAAGGTGCTTGCAACACCAGTGATCTTTCACTGCATCTGCTCTTTGTTGTATCAGTACCATTGTCATACATTCTCTGTAAGACTGCATATTCTGGTCATGTTAGCAGCTTTGTGTAATGTGTTGGCTGTATTTTTCTACTGATTTTAAACATGTTAAAGTCTTCTGAAAAAGGAGAGTGTCAGTTCATATGGACAAAAGGCATCTAATACTTTTTTTCCGTTGTCTGGCCTACAATCAATGAAATAAGCAGGCATGCACTAAGAAAGTGCATCTTAATGCTTATTCTATACATAATTTATTTCTACTTCTGGGCCTGTGAACGTGATGTGACCTTTTGCAGAATTTTCCCTTCTGCACTTATTAGACTATCACTGAGTGACTGGACTTTGTGACAAAATTCTGAAAAAGTGGGAACTGTGCAAATTTCTAATTAAGAGAATCAAAGAAAAAGAACTAAAGTGGTATTAGCTTAAAAAAAATCAAAAGTTATTTTTTAAAAAAGAAAAAGGAAGGGAGATAAACTGAGTCAGGGCTTCTCAACCAGGGTTCCGTGGCGCCCTAGGGTTCCGCGAGAGGTCACTAGGGGTTCCCTGGGAGATCACGATTTATTTAAAAAATCATTTCAAATTCGGGCAACTTCACATTAAAGAGGTAAGTTTCATTCTTTATTTTTAGTTTAAGAACACTGATAATGCATACATACAGGCCTACCCATGAAACAAAGATAATAATTTTGTAACTTCTGGCCTATATTTGAGCTTGAATGTGCAGGGGTTCCCTGAGGCCTGAAAAGTATTTGAAGGGTTCCTCCAGGGTCAAAAGGTTGAGAAAGGCTGTACTAAGTGGAAGATGGCCTCATGCAATGCTAATCTATATTATTTGGTAATCTAGGTGGCTTAATTTTTGTACAAAACCTTCTAGAAGTAAAATACAAAACAGACAAAGGGAAGAGTAAATGCATACAGAATCAATTATTGGAATGAGTCTCACTAGAAAACATGAACAAAATATGTTGGCTTGGCTACATCCTTTGTACTTTTGCATCTTGGCCCAAATGTCATGAAATATATTTGACACCTAGAGGGAGTCTTATCCTCTGAATGGTTTCAACACAATTGATTTAGCAGGGGGCTTCCATTCAGGTGACTTTGTGCACTGCCTGCCCAAAGACATATACTCTTTGTTAAGAAAAAACAGGGGAGAAAAATTTTGTAAGATTACAAATAGAAGAAAGTGGTTTCTAGGTTTGGATCCTGTAAAATGTTATTTGTACACAGTAAGTATTCTCTAGAAGTAATCCAAGATGCACCTCTTTATTATTTCCTGCAAACCACATTAGGGCAAGGAAAATATTTCCTCTATTCTGTATGTGCTTAGAGATTAAAATTGTTAAGAATGAAGAATAAGTGTGTGGAAATATGCTCTTTTTGTTTATTGAATTGGCAAGGGCAAAGGGCATAATACAGGATGAACAAGTGGCTTATGGGAAGGGGATATATTCTAATCCATGCTTAATCTCAACTGGATGTAGGAAATGTACAGTATGTCACAATAAATTTAAAAGATTACAGACAAGTTGAACATGCAGAGATGATCAACATTTTATAGACTGCTTCATCAGAATTTTATCTGACAATGACAGCTACAAAACTCTTGCTTTGGTCCATTTTCCCCTGAATCTTTGTACAGTAACATGAGAATCAGCTCTAAACAATTTACTAATTGTTCAAATGATCCTAATGCTGCTGAAGTTATGTTCAGTTAAATATACTTCTCTGATTTAATTCTCAGAGCTGTAAATTTCTAAATCTCTGCATGAGTCAGTGTTTTAAGCATAGTTCCTAATTCAAAGAAGAGAGGACTAAAGCAGCAAAATATATAAAAAGTCACCTTTTTTTCTGTGAATCAATGCTGCAGACTCACAGATTTATTTCTCATAGCACCTTATTTTCTGGCTTTCTTTGTTAGCTATTGCTTTACATATGCCTGGAAATATTTTTTTAAACAATTATTTTAAAGGTGGGAATTTCTTTTTTGTGAGCGAATAAGTTGCTGTATAAGATTTGCATTGTGTCTGTGAATAATGTGAATTGAGAAAGGATTTCCACTTTGTCTAAGACATCTGTAATAATGAATAGACTGAAGTGGAGCAGTTAATTTTCCAACCCCTCCTGATCTCCTTAAACACTCGCTTGTTTCTAGAATTCAGAGTGCTATTGAATGGCTTACTTATTTCCAGGAACTGGTGTGACTTTGCGGGATCAAGGCTTTAAATGCCAATAACCAGCCAACTTCCATGAGAACAATTAATTGTATTGTATTAAGCCATCCTTTAACCTACAAAAGAACCTTTAGGGAAATTGGACAATGTGTTGCGTTTCCTGTCAATAGTCCGCTGTGCTCTAGATTATGCAATACAACAAGCAAAACTCTGCCCTACTCTATTTCTTCCAGTTAATAAAAACCAACACAATCAAATGGAAAAGGAAAGACAGAGAATAAAAATTATATATGCATCATTAAGAAAAACAAATGCTGTTATTTATTTTTTAAATAACACTAGTGTGACAATATTCCTTTTATGTAGTCTGGCTAATAGCAGTGGTTGCTGGATGTAGAAAGATATATATTTATATATGAGCTATATTGCAACAATTGTAGATTAAAATATTATAGAAAGATGGAAAATGAATATAGAGATGAAACCAAACTTGCGAAAATGGATTGGAGATGTTCCAAGTTTAACATGTTTCATTCAAGATAGAAACTGTTGGTTTTGATTCACCTCTTCTTAATATTACAAAAAAACACACACACACCAAACCCAACAACCAAGCAAGCCAAAATATCAGCAATATAAAAGTACCATAGCAAGTGGTCCTCTTAAAAAAAAACATTATCATTATATTACTAACTTAGGTCAAATTATGGCTATTAAACTCATGACAGCAGAAGGGCCCTTTGGTTAATCAACTCTTACTTTCTCCTCTCCATCTTGCCAATGTGAAGGACTAATCATTGTTCACTCATCTAACTTTAGGAAGACCTTCTATAAGCTAGAACTGGCAGGTCTTGGTGTCATCTGGGATAGGAGACCTAGCAAATCAGAATGAACGGAAGCATCTGAAAAAGCACAGCACCTAACAATTTGGGGCTAGGGGAAGGAATGACCCGTTAGAAGATTTCTTATCTGTTCTCTTACTGACAGATTTACTATCATTTAGCTTTTGAGTGAGGAGCAGTTTGGAGAAGCAGCAGCAGGAGAGTCTTCTGTGGAAGAAACCAATCTTTACCTTGGATCAACCAAATGTTTCAGAAAATGATGTACTAGGTATAGAAGATGCACTGGTACTGCTTCATGCTGGGGGGCATGGTGGTGGTGATGGTGGTGTGGTATTCTACATTGGCAGTGTCCTTGGCTGCTCCACTGACTTGGCTGGAGACAATTTCACTCGCAGGACTTAAATTGCTGTCTCCCCAAGTAGTGCAATTGGAAAACTATTCAGTTCAGTGTGCCAGAAGGCAAATCAAGCTGTTCATCCTTGTCAAGGAAACTAAAGTTAAAGTAGAAGAAATCTGCTGACCTGAAACTGCTGCAAATTGTATCTGGCCCTGTGTTTTTAAAAAAACTAAGCAAAGTCACACCAAAATCCCATCCCATAATTTTGTTAGCTGCCTAACTTTTGAGCTGCTTCCTGATTATTTTAAGAAAAGATGCAAGGAGTGGATCCTGGCCTCATCTGCAGGCATGTGGCCTATCTGGGAGCTAAACTTCTTCGACCACTGAAATTATCAACTGTTCAAGATAAAACTGTTCAAGATAAAGCTATTTTAAATCAGTCTGTGACAAATGTGCAATATGAGTTTAGATTAATTTGAAAAACTTTATAATTGCCTGTACTAAGTGGGCTAAAAATAAAAAGAACATATCATAAAAATAATTAAAAAAACATTTAGGAATGTAGGAATAAGCTGTAGTGTTGCTATGTTATAAAAGACTAAAAGGCATGTTAGAGAGATCTAACCATGGTCTCCTCAGAAATCTTATGATATGATTAGAGGCCTAATGCTTTTTTCTATTTTCAATAGGCAGCATAATCAATTGGGTGATAATTAGAAAGTAAATTGTTATCACAGAATACTTTTAAAAGCTAATTGAAAAGAAAATATATAATACATTAGAAGGAGATAAACCCAGTACTGGCCATAATTTATAGAATATTCATTTTAGCTGTTGTAACACTGGACTTTAAAGTGGCATGTTTGCCTGCAAACATTCCCTAACTCTATTGTTGCTGCTTCAACCAACATTCATAACAAATACCCTGACAGTGCCTTAAAAAAGAACAAATATAACACTGAGAAAAGCTAAGGTGATAAGTGCGAGTATCTATTATTTAAAAAATGGATAATTGTAAATGGATTGACCAGAGGAAAATAATCACTATATATCCCCTCCTACCTACCTACCTACCTACCTACCTACCTATCTATCATCTATCTGATACCCACACACACACATACACCCACACACATTCCCCTAACTATAGGTATATGATATACCTATTCTACTATCAATAAAATGTGATCAAAAGTAGCTAAAATACATTTTTAGTGGATCACAGGAGACATTAGAACCACCTCTGATAGAAGAGGACAGACTAGAATTAAGAAAAAGCTGTTTTATAGCAGGTTGCTTTATGAGTGAAGCAAAACTGTAATAAATGTGTGCATTATGTAGAGCAAAGGCCAACACAGATGACACATGAAATGAGCAAAAGCATTTCGGCTACCTGCTCATTAAACCTAAGTAGCAGCCAATGGGGGTACTGGGGTGCCTACAGGGGCTTTAAAAAGTCATGATGGCAGCCACAACCAAAGCAATCCTCATAATTGTGCTATATTACTATAGATAGGGTATTAAATGCATGGGGGGACCTCCAATTTATGTAAGACAACTCACATTTGTCATTTGAAGTAGTATGGGACCTACATCTGCTAGATCATTCTGCCCAGTAAGTAGATCCACCTTTAAGCACTTTGGAAGGTATATTTGGCCATGGGTATTGCAGCCCAAAATTATTAAGTGCTGTCCCCAGCCTCTGAAAGATTAGATAATCGTAAAGATTCTCTCAAGTCAAGCTTTATTCCTGGAAATGACAAGTCCATGTCAATGTAGCCTCCTTGGCAACAATATGGAAAAAGCTTGTTGTTGCATCCTGGTAGGTTTTTCAACTTCACAGTCTAGCCTACTGCCCTAGGATTTACATTTTTAAAAGCATCCCTTGATAATCCCATAATTGAATATCTATCAGTCAAGTAAACTTGCAAGAATCAAAAGGCGTTTGTCCCAGAAGAACCCTGGAGACTCTTTTGCTTGACCCTGTGAAGGCATCTTTACCATGGGGAGAGTAGTTTTATCCGGAAATGGTTGTGGCTGTTAAATGAAGATGAGATTCATAGATACTCTTCTGATACTCTGAGTTAGCAGACAGAGACATGAATGGTGAATGAATATTGTATTCAGTGATGGAAGAACAAATTCTGCATTAAGGGTTGAAATCCCAGTTCAGAAGTGTGAGAAGCCAGAAAGAATTACCACACAACACAGACTTAAGATTGTTCTGATTTAGTCTGCAGTTCTACTGGATACTCCTGGCCTCAGAAAAGTCCTCTTTCTATCATTCCTGGCTTCTGTTTTAGGTTAAGGAGGAAGGTGGGACAAGTTGCAACTGAATTGTGATATGATTGAATGAAGGGGACATGCATGTTTTTCCATGGGATGGAACTCCCCAGTACCAGCATATACAGGAGCACAGAGCACTGGTAACCCTAGCAGTCTGGCTTTAACTCAGATGCTTGTTCTTCTTCTTGCTCAGGGGCTAAAGGGCTGTCACAAGATATAGTAGATGATGTGTTTGCTTCATTCAGGGTTGAACTAGAAATTGAGAAAGAAAAAGTGAGAATTAGGTACATGCATTTGTGATAGACATAGCTGAATACCATGAATCATCATCATCATCATCATCAAGTTTGATTTTGGAGCTAGTGATATTTAAAACAAAACAAAACAAAACAAAACAAAACAAAACAAAACAAAAGAAAACAAAAGAAAAAAACAAAAGAAGGAAGGAAGGAAGGAAGGAAGGAAGGAAGGAAGGAAGGAAGGAAGGAAGGAAGGAAGGAAGGAAGGGTGGGTCTAATTTTGAAGAAGAGGTTATCAAATGCTAGGTGACAATTTGGAAGGGGTATTTAATGAATATATTCCTCAAGGGCAGGCATTCTGTAGTCATTTCACTAAAGTTCTTTTCAACCATATCTTGCATATTCATTATATTTTCCTAATCAAGAGAACAGGCAGCTGGGACTGTGAATAATGTCATGGTAGGCACAACAACTTAAAAATATTCTAACCTTGCTCTGCTGCTAGAGGCCTCCTGAGGGTCATTACTGTCTCCCTCTGGTTTAGGATCAGGCAAAGGAATGATATAATCATTGTCCATTCCATTCTGCTCCACAGCTGTATAGAGGACAGCACTTGAACTGACACTGTCACTTGCAGTGGACCTAGAGGGACTGAATCCTGTGTTCCTGGGCCTTGTACGGACAATAGCAGGGTGGTCACTTTTCAAGAATTCTTCATTTACCTGTTGGTACTTCTGCTCTCATGCAAGGCAGAGAGAATAGAAAGAGTTGGTGAGTACACAAACCTATTCATATACTCAATACACAGCTCAGTATTACAGAAGAACAAACTTTTATACTTGAGTTATAATACCTCTGCATGTTGTAGTAACAAGTAATATATTATGACTGCAATTCTAAAGATTTAGAAGTAATGGCTAATGAAAATGGATGGTTCCTACTTTTAAGTAGGTGTTTTTAGACATGTATAAGCTGTTGTTGTATCTCCCCTTATCTGAGAACAAGCACCACTGCTTTCAATAGGTCTTACTTCTGAATAGCTGTGAACAGGAGTGAACGATGAGGTCTAATGCATCTCAGCATGGGGACTATGCATGCACACTGTGTTTACCCTTTTTAAAAACAATGTGCCGTATAAGCCAAATGTTTTGGACATGCAACTATACTTTGCTAACTTGGGATATGCCAGCTTTATCTTTCAAAAGTTTGAAGGACTTTTAGAAGGTGAATGACGTAGCTTTTTATCACATGAAGTCTGGTTTAAACTGTGGTTATTGGTCATATCTTGGTTGCAGTCTGATGCATCAATCTGTAGCCATTAGTTACAGTTCAACATATTCCTTTTCCTTCTTCGTGTCTGACTTATTACTTTCATGAATCAGATTGACTGGCTTGTTGAGGTCAACCAAATTTAACAGAGTCTGAATAGAGCAGTTCTGAAAATGCCAAATTTTATGTTTTTGCAAACAACTGGTTTTTTAAAAATGTTTATGTTGTCCTTTATGCTTCCAGGAATGTTGACATACATATAGAAATTAATGTACAAAATTCAAATCTCAAAGATTATAGCAGCAGTTCATAGCAATTAAGATTTTTAAAAGCTGCAAAAGTAAAAAAAAACCACCTATTAATTCAAAGTCACCTCTACAGTGGTCCTTTTATTTCCTGTCACTTATTTTACTTCAGATTTCAGGGGTACCTGAGAATTCCCCAAAATGAGGCTGATGTAGAAATGGGATGGGCATTCAACCCACAAGTTTGCAGAAATTTATCTCAAGGTTCCTACTGTTGTTACTAGTAGATTATGGTCGATGGTTAGGAACAATAGTATATTGCAAAAGACACCAGACTGGAGAATTTTGATATAACAATAACAATATATCTGGTTTCAGAGAGCACCAAGGACTTCATATCTGGTTTAATTCCCCCCCTCCCCAACAAAGTAAGGCTTCACCTACAAGTTATGATTATAGCATGCTTTTTATAGAGGAGACAGATAATATGGATGCTGAGCTGCTTATAGAAACTGGCTCCCATTTATCATGAGGTCATTCTAATAATACTAAACCACTAAGGTACTGCATAAGAAAACTTAAGCCTTTTAGGAGCTGATGACAATGAAGAACAATAGATCAAGGTTTAGAATTCTGAATGGAAATTAAACATTGGAATCGCATCAGAAAGTACTATATTGATGGGCAACCCCCCATGTTTCAGGACTTTCCCCAAATAATGGCCAACAATGAACAGATTTGGAGACAAGTTCTCAGTCCCTTGTTTTTCCAATGGGCAAAGAGAAAGTTACTATCTAGATCAGAGCTTTCCAAACTTTTCATGTTGGTGACACACTTTTTAGACATGCATCATTTCGCGACACACTCTTACAGCAGGGCATCATTTCGCGACACACTCTTACAGCAGGGCACAAGGCAGGCACTAGGACCTGCACGGAATCACAGCAGGTTTGGAGGCACCCAGGCACAAGGCAGGAACTAGGACCTGCGCGGAATCACAGCAGGTTTGGAGGCAGCAAGGCACAAGGCAGGCACTAGGACCTGCACAGAATCCTGGCAGGGCTCGGAGGCAGCAGCAGCCGTGACACACCCAGACACTGCAGCCGACACACTAACGTGTCCCGACACACAGTTTGGAAAGCTCTGATCTAGATTTTGATTTAGAAATTGATCCCTTCCTATTTATATTTTCAGGTCAAATATAGTTTACCTTCTTGTAGCTGTCTGCTAGCAGGTTCCCCATAAGTACCACCAGTTGAGAGAAAGAAGGTCGGATCTCAAATTTCTCTTCCCAGCATTTCTGCATAATTTCATAGCTGGACAAATGCATGAAAGAAGATTTCATGGTTTGGGAAATGCTTGAAAAGTGGATGACATTTCCCCTATTTGAGAAAGACAATTGTTTACCCAAAACACTCACATTTCATTGGACGCATGGGTAGGCTTGGACATCCGGTAGCCACGCTTAATAGCATTATAGAATTGCTCATTCATAGGCAGTTCAGGATATGGAGTCCCACCTAAGACCAAAAGAATGAGATTAGGCAACCACCATCTCTTTCTTAATTCCACATTAATAACTATGGCTGTTGGAAGTGGTCCCTCTCAGACAGAAAGACGGATGACAGAAAACACTAATTATATAAATAAAGAGAAGAGAAGTAACACACATGCTTTTCATTTTAAACATAGAACATTTGGAAGGCAGGATGTATCAAAAGCAAGCTGGACAAAGCTGACCAAAGAGACATACCCAGAGTGAATATTTCCCAGAGAAGAATCCCAAACGACCACACATCACTTAAGGTAGTGTAGAGGTTGTTGAAGATGCTCTCAGGGGCCATCCATTTCAAAGGCAAGAAGGTCTGTTGAAAAAGGCAAAGCAGGGATTTTATTTAGAAAGCTTGCCATAGCACTGACCATTGAAGGTCTTTGAATTCATACTTTGCTAACAATGCTTTTCTGTGAATGTTAATGGCACTCATTTGGAACCTGGGAAGAACTACGAGTCCTTCTTAGTCGGGGGGGGGGGGGGGTCCCATGACTATGACCTTGCTACTGTCAGTCCTGCTCAGTATGATAGCAATGTGACAAAATGTGATTGCAATCAGCAGCGAAACATTTAGTCAAATAATTAACAATAATAAAAACATGTTCTAAATTTCATATGTAGGGAATGGATTGCTGCTTCAGAAGTAGTTTAAATGATGATCACAATCCATATCCAATTTCAAGGAAAGGATGACTATTTCAAAAACAGAGATAGAAGGAGGAAAAGCTTCAGATGCTAGTTTCCTTCACAAGTTCCTTCACAAAAGTATGGAGGGAAATCCACATATTGAAAGCTAATGGGGCTTTAGTGAGGACCCTGCCTCTGATGTTGCACAGCTCCCTGGTCATATCCTTGAGGCTCCAAATACTAGTGCGGACATCCAACCAGGGCAACTGATACACAGAGACCTCTATTTACATGGTGAGTTGTATGTGTGTTAGATTGCTTCCCTACTGACATACAACAGTGCTGTGAGGAAGAATTGGGGATTCATGCAATATTAGGAAGACAACTTAGCAGCAGACTTTTGGTGCCTCTTAAGTGAAAACTAGCTCTTTGTGCCTCCCAAAGTAACTGAGAACGGTTGATGTGATTGTCTTAGCTGATCATTTTGTTCTATTTTTAATGGCTTCTAGTTTTCATGGATTTTATTTGTTGCATTGAACTACATCCTGAGAACTGTTAGCCATACACTAGTGAGCTTCTAGAGATCAGAGCAAAGAATTCAGAAACACTTGCAGCCTGAAATAATCAGGAGAAACCTTATATTGGATAGAAAAAACTTCAGCTGGTTTTGCAGAAGATGCCCTCAAGAGAGGGACAGCTATATTATGCCTGTTACTACCATTTCCTGTATTCCTCTCCCCAGCTCATACTTTTCTGTGACATGTGAAGTCAGTCTGCTTCTGTTTTTTTTTTTCTCTAGCAGTTTGCGTGCTGTTCTCCTAATCACCATCTTCTAGGCTGAAAGAGGGCTCACTTGTGCAACCAGCATCAAAAATAATTTCCAGGAAGAATTGCGAAGAGCCAGGGGTTTCGTTTCCTATATATTGGGGAGAGTGACTGGGTAAGGGAGATTTAGAGACGTGCCTTCTGTTCCCAGCTGTGCAAAATGACTCATAGCACGACTCTGATGAGACTGTTTCAGTCCCTGAAAGCCGCAACCTAAGTCTATACACACCAAGTTCAACAGAAAGTGATCAGCATGGGAATGATAAGGAGATCAATACAGTTTTATGTATGAGGAGTTTGGGAAGCTTGCTTACCTGTACCCATAATGACGATTACAGTGTGCAAGTTGTACAGTCCTACATTTAGTGATATAGCTATACAGATATTAGCTGAAAAGAATTGATTGGCAATCTGAAGTTTGCTAGTTATTTTGGATTTCAGCTCCAATCAGTTCCCGCCAGAATGACCAATAGCAAGGAATTATGAGGATTATAGTCCTAAACATATGAAGATCACCAGGTTGGGAAAAAGCTGCCTTTCTGCCTAGAACAGAACTTTCCAAACTGTGTGTCGCGAAACAAAAGTGTGTCGCCACACACAGTCTGGTGTGTCGCCACACAACCCGGAAGCGCTGATCGTCATCAGCGCTTCTGGGTTTTCCCGTGGCGACACACCAACGGCGGCGTGCAAAAACCCGAAAGCGGCAGCAGTGCTTCCGGGTTTTTGCGCGCTGCTGCAACAGCGGCACTTCCGGGTTTTGGAAAGCCCTGGCCTAGAAAGTAATGGTGTAAAACCAAAGTTACCTCTAGGTGAGGTCTAAAACTCTACCATCACACCTCACATATAAAAGAGACATGAAGAATTTACACCTTTGTAAAGGAAAGTCTCTTTTCAAACTCAGGATGAAGTTCTTCTCAGAGACTGTAGAGATGAAGATACTTCCATGCAAAATCATCTATGAAGAATTTCAAGAATAGGTTCCAGGGCTAGCATGAAGTGTTAACAATTCACTGAGTTATCTTGTGGGTGGGTGGGGCCAATATAATAATCTATGTGAAATATTTTATGTTTCTTTCTGAAACAAAGCTCCTTGAGATGCTTTACAACTTCACAATAAAAAATAAACACAATTTAAACAAATGAATAAACATTAGAAAAATAAAAATCATTAAAATAAATAGCAATAAAACTCATTAAAACAATAGCAGCAACAACATAAATGTGGGGATCAATTCTCTTAAAAGCAGATGGAAATAGCCAAATCATTAAGGCCCATTTAAAAACTATCCGGGAGGTAACCATGGATACCCTTTCGGTAAGGCAAGACACAGGGGTGGACTGTTACCAAAAAAAGCCATAACTCTTCTGGCTAAGCTTAGGTTTAATTAAAAACATAATAGAACAAGACAATGAAGATGTATTCTTCTGAGAATTCATAGTACCTACTTTAATGGCTGTATTTGGGTTTTCGGCCAGTCACATAAAACAGATCTTCAGAATGTCTGAGAATTCGAATTCAGATTTGTGGGTATGTGCCTTTCCCTGAGAGATCAAAAAGCTCAGGTGGAGCAAGGATGCTCCTAAATTCCTGCTGTAGGCTTAACCCTGCCTCTCTTCCTATTTTGGTAAAAGGGACACCCACAGTCCAGGTAATCTTGCTACTCACATTCCCTTTGGAAATGTAATTGGAATCCCGCATGATGTCCCTGGCTAGGCCAAAGTCACAGATCTTCACCAGTTTTCCCTCGCAGATCAGTACGTTTCTTGCAGCCAGATCTCGGTGCACACACTGGATAATAGGGAAAAGACATGCTGTGTGTGTAGATATACAGTACATCTCAGGTGTTCTCATTTTTATTTCAAAAGCAGTTACTGTGCCTCAGAGGTTTTCAGAACAAAGCAGCATCACAGAATGCTGTGGGACAATGTAATGAATACACTGAAGAGGTGCTCAGGCCACAGCTTCAGAGAGATGTGGAAACACTATTGTGGAAATACTGCTGCCTATGCTTTATGACTTCATTTTATCCTCTCACACCACAGTCTCATTTTGCAGACTTCGTGATTCTTTAAAATACTCTGCAAAAGCAGTGCAAGGCCCACAAAAATGCAAGCAGCAATGCTTTAGCTGAGACACTTATTTTTAAGACGATTGCCTCTGCCACTGTCATAGGTCACTCAAAACATATTGGGTGTTGGTTTAATATTAGGAGAAAACAATGGTGTGTATTCATAACTGCATTAATGTAACGCTTTGCTCAAAGAGAGAGCAGTGGCTAGAGGCCCAAACTGGGTTTTTTTTTTGGGGGGGGGGGCTTAGGTGTTTTTTATTACTGGCTGACTAGAGCGCTCTTATCATGGAATAGTTCTTGAGTTTTAGGCATGTGAAGGGATTCCTTCAGGCAGCAGATGCCAGGAGGCAGCAATGGGATCTTCTCCACTTGTTCCTCTTGAATTCAGTTGGAAAACAGAGTTGTGAATGCCCCCCCTCACTAGTAGAAGACACTATCCTATCAGCAGTGTTGAAGGAATATTTGATAGTTGGTTGAACAAGGATTAGGGAGAGAATATTTTCTCAGATATAGAATGTCTTGGGTTAAATCTAAGGCTGTTCCATTCCACATCCTTTGCCTTGCTTCACACACAAGCAAGCCATTGCAACAGGAATTGCAACTGGGCACTAGGGAACAGAAAAACAAAGAAATGGTTTGTTCCTATTGTTTACTATATTGTGGCACTCTATGTCCATGGTTCCAAAGAAACAAGAATCATACAAAATCAGATAATTTGATTTTGAACACTAAGTTCGTACATCATGTTAAGGCATGTTTTGTTTAACCCCCTTTTTTTAAACCACTATTTATCCAATAACCGCAGTTGCCTGGTTCACATAACATGCTATGTTTTAGAAACTATAAAGGCTGAGTTCACACCTCATTGCAGAATTATTTCCTTGTACTTTGAGGTGCTGTGATTCTTCTACCTTCCAAATTCATTGCTGGGCAGAACTTCTCACAAGAGGTCATATCTTTCTTACATATGGTTTTCTTTTCAGTTCCATTTCTCTGTTCTTATATACATGCCAGGTCCCTCCCTAAGAAATATTCAGTCTTATGGGTCAGGATGCTTCCCAGTCCTATTTTTTTACCCTGTGGTGCTAGCAATCCCTTGTAACATCCATACTGTATGTGAAATCTTAATGCTAGTTTGTGAGAATGCACTTCAGAAAAACAACCACAGATCTTCTATGTGGTAACTTAGAAGCGGTCTCTTTGTCTGCACAAGTTTTAGCATTTTTTCCCTTGCCACCACTATTAGCAAAATGCTTTACGTGACCAAGATGGCTCAACCCTGATCAGGATTATGACAATATAGACATGCTGATGAGTGAGCTACTATGTCTGAAATGAACTCTATGACATGATTAATTGGATTTATTGTGATACTAGGCTACACTGCAAGATTTTTTGCTACCTGAAGGAGAGGAGCCAGTGGAATCCCTCCCATCTACCCATTTAATCCAAGGGGCCTAGTAACCCAAGCTAGCCAGGTTTGGGAGCATATAAAGCAAAATATACTCACCAGATCTTCTACCTAACCTGTAAGGAAGAATACAAACTAACAGTCAGCTTCCCGTTCATGACCTATCAAATCTGTAGTCTGAGGGACTACCTCACTGTGCTTGAATATTCAGGCTGGCTCTGAACATACTGAGCTAGTCTTTTCTTACTGAATGCTATGGCTTTTGGTCTATGAGCACAGGGGATTAGGTAAATATGGCTTGTTATGAAGGATGTAGTAATGTCTAAAAAACAACATACCAAAGTCTAGTAACTCCTACACTAACAGCCCTCCTGTTTATGCTTCTGAGAGAGCCTACTGATACATCCTTGTTCACCTCTACCTGTTTCCGTATCTTTCTTGAGCCACAAACAAGCACCCAACCAACCCCTTCTCCATTGAAACCAGATATCCATAAATACAGTTACATAATCCTGAGTGCAAATATATTTACATTTTTAGAAGCTAAGAACTCCATTCCATTGGCCACTTGGAAGCTAACTCCAACAAGATCAGTATAGCTGAGGAGAGGAGACTCATTGATCAAGGTCACCTTTTCTGAAGCTGGAAATATAGAATAGATACACAGTGTTTACTGAGTCATTTTGAAAAAGGGTAGAGACATAAAACCATTCTGCCCACACACACTATAAGGGCCTTGCTTGGATATAAGACCAATAGATCTCTGGAAGAATGAATTAGAAGCTTCCTTCACCCAACATTAAATTATAGCACATTTAATAATGAACAAAACTTCATTTTTTGCAATTTCTCTTAAGGTAATTAAATCACTACATATATATTTGAAGAATAATTATGCAAACTGTTTTTGTGTAATCTCTCTTACCTGATGGTGAATAGCTGTCCAGCTCATAGGTCGTGCCATAATTGGAAGAATCAATGTCCACATACTTGATTTCACCTTTCATGTCAGACATAGGCACATAATCCAGTGATTCATCCTTACTCATATCCATGTAGCCCCCATCACTTTCTACAGACAAGGATGTATGGCTGCAGAGAGGGAGAAGTTATTTAAACCATTTGTTTGTCCCATTAGGACAATTTTCTGATAACAAGCCACCTTTAGTATAAAAGCAGGAAGGCAAGAATCAAAACTTAATAGTGTTTGTTCTCACATTATTTGTTTACAATATTAAAAGCTGTCCATAGGCAAAGAAAGGGAAAGTTCAAGAGAAATTATTCTATGGAAGAAAATACAGCAGAATGTGATGTTTGCATCATGGAAGCCAGAGAAATATTCTAAGTGAAAGGTAAATTAGGTGTGATCTATACATACATTATTCATCACCAAGACTGAATCAAAGGTTGCTGCATGTGAGACATGCTGGTGCAGATGCCTGAGTTATGAAACATCTTGACCATTTTCAGTAATAGAAGGGTATTGTGTGTATGTAACAAATATCAGGCTCTATGGGCCTATCCCAATATGTTTTTTTCCCCCAGAGATAATGTTACTGTATTTAGGAATGTTCAAAGGTCATCCATCAAATGATTTAAGAAGTGTTAAATGGAAACCAATTCAAACATTTAATATAATAAATTGTCTATGGGGCATGACTTTTAGTACACCCTGTATATTTGTATGCAAAGTACCATAACTGGAGGAATCTCTGAATATCCCTTCCCATGACAAGCTTTGGCATATATAAAACTTTGAAATATTTCTCTTCATTTGATACATGCAGCACACCTTACTCTGGGATGTTGATTGGAATGGATGTGCAAAACAAAACAAACAAAAGATGCTTTTAAATTCAAATTACATAGAAAAATCAGTGCAATTTTTCATTTATGTATGTGGGTATGCTTTTCATTTATGTGTGTGTGTGTATATATATACATACATACATACATACATACATACATACATACAAATAATACATACACACGAAACATATATTTACTTTCCTGCACTGCATATGGACAATTTTGCTAAATATTCCTTGCACTATCCTGGGCATAATCAAAGTGGACTCAGCAATTTGTTTCTATTTTTTATAAGCTGCAAGTAAAGGTAACTGGAATGCTGCTGATTCATTTTTAAGATAATTTCTGTATAAGTGGATTGTGACATAGAAGTAATTTTCAGATGAGATAATATTCACCTTAAATGAAACAAGTATCACCCCCATTATATGAGATAAACCTGATGTAATCCAAAATAAAATAAAATAATAAAATAAAATAATATAAAATAAAATAAAATAAAATAAAATAATAAATAAAATAATAAATAAAATAAAATAAAATAATAAAATAAATAAAATAATAAAATAAAATAAAATAAAATAAAATAATAAAATAAAATAAAATAATAAAATAATAAAATAAAATAAAATATAAAATAATAAAATATAATATAATAATAAAATAAATAAAATAATAAAATAAAATAAAATAATAAAATAAAATAAAATAAAATAAAATAAAATAAAATAAAATATAAAATAAAATAAAATAAAATAATAAAATAAATAAAATAAAATAAAATAAAATAAAATAAAATAAAATAAAATAAAATAAAATAAAATGAATAACACAAGGAAAAGCCCAATCTGAGTTGAATTCACTTTAATTTTATTCTTTTTATAAAGAGGAAGTAATACCAATCGAAGAGAAGAGAATACCAATCAAAGAGAATAGAAAAAAAGGAACAACTCGAGAAGACACATGGAACAATCAACAACTTCTTCAAAGGAATAAAATTCACAAGGGAGGAAGAAAACAACAACACACTACCCTTCTTGGACATGCTCATCAGTAGAGGAAATAATGGCAAATTAGAAACACAAGTCTACCAGAAATCTACCCACACTAATCAAGTGCTCCATTACCAAAGTAACAACCTAACCTCCCACAAGAGAAGCTGTGTAAGAGCATTATTCAGATGAGCACAAACCCACTGCAGCAACGCAGAACACCAGAAAAAGGAAACACCGCCTATACAGCATCTTCCAACAAAATGGATACCCACACAACTTTATCAAAAAGTGCCTGACCACTCAACCCACTACAGTACAACCAACACAAGGTATGAAAAGGATAATACTGCCATATATCAGAAACATCTCGGAAACTACCAACAGACTATTACAAACAACCACACAGCATCACCGTAGCACACAAACCAACTAAAGCCCTCCAAAACATCTTAAGTAAACCAAAAGACCCAGTAGCCCAAGAAGAAAAAACAGGAGTCATCTACAACATACAGGGTAAGGACTGTAAGAGCCACTATGTAGGACAGACAGGCAGAAGACTAGCAGAGCGCATCCATGAACACCAACTAGCAGTCAGAAGACATGATGAAAACGCCTTAATCTCACAACACGTGGACAGACTCAACCATACTTTCAACTGGAAAACTGAGCATCCTAGACCAAGCTAAATCCAAAAACGCTAAGGAATTCCTGGAAGCTTGGCACTCAGACAAGTCAGCCATCAACAGGCAACAACATTTACGTACCATTCAAAAGAGACAATAAAAAAGCTAAAAAGGAAACAAAAAGACCAGAACACCTCTTTGCCAGCAATCAACTCCCAGATAAGCAAAGATTAACACCAGGATTAACACCAGACGAACAATCAAACAGTATACAATACCTAATCAAGGAACTACCAACTCAGTCAAACAATCAAGCAGTAAACAACAGCCTAATCAAGGAACTACCAAGGAGACAACAACACCCCCACCAACGCAGGCAGGGCAAACTACTGTATATAAACAGAGAGCAAACCCCACTCCCTTCTAGCACTGAAGATGTTGCCTAGTCAGGCAATGAAATGTCTGCAAGAAAACAACCAAGCTCAGAAAACACCAAGGACTCCACAGAGGAAGTAATCCCCAAAGTTCTTTTTCAGTGTACCAGGAAGACTATAACCAGAAAGGTCAGGGCTTGGGGACAACACAAAGCCCCTAAACCTCAACACTGTGGCACTTCAAAGAAGAATAAATCTATTCTCTCTGTTCCTTTCTTAGTGGGCTTTTGTGTACAGTATGTTTGTGTATTAGTGTGCTTTGCAGTTTGTTATATTTGTGTTTATTAACTCAGCCTCGCTACTGATATAAGTTGGGTATGACTATATTGACAGGTAATCAAATCAACAGGCACCTCTGCAGCCTGTCCTCACGCGGGCCATTCCCATACAACTCCGCTTCTTTCTTGGCCTTCTCACTGTAGCACTGCAGGAAGGTGTGCTTGTTCCTGTGTAGATAGTCCACAAGGTCTCCGTAACGACAGTACTCTGTTATGATGTAGATGGGGCCTGTATAGAAGAAGGTCATCTTCAGTAAGTCAGAGAATACCTATTGCTCATGAGCTAATGATGGACTTGCTGAAGTTACAAGTCTTTTCAAGCATTCGTTTGGGGAGTTGACATAACTGAGTGCTCCACCAAACATCAAGAACCACCTTTGTACACTGAAACTAACATTTCAAAACAAAAGCTAATTTAGAATATTTCTTCTCTGAATACTAGTTTTTTTGTGTGCTGGAACATTTTACTTGGAAAAGCATGTATTTTGGGGAAATCTCACATGCCTAGTAATATAGTCCAGGCAAAATAGTATCACTCAAGCATGGGAAGTAGGCTTCCAACTCTCTGTGTGTCTGTGTCTGAGAGAGAAAGAGGTTAGTCTTTTTAAGAGTTAAAACAGAGCTTTCCAAACTTTTCATGTTGATGACAAACTTTTTAGACATGCATCATTTCGCGACACACTCTTATAGCAGGGCACAAGGCAGGCACTAGGACCTGCATGCAATCCTGGCAGGGCAGGTTTGGAGGCAGCAGGGCACAAGGTGGGCACTAGGACCTGCGTGGAATCACAGCAGGTTTGGAGGCAGCAAGGCACAAGGCAGGCACTGGGACCTGCGTGGAATCCTGGCAGGGCAGGTTTGGAGGCAGCAGGGCACAAGGTGGGCACTAGGACCTGCGCGGAATCACAGCAGGTTTGGAGGCAGCAAGGCACAAGGCAGGCACTGGGACCTGCGTGGAATCCTGGCAGGGCAGGTTTGGAGGCAGCAGGGCACAAGGTGGGCACTAGGACCTGCGTGGAATCACAGCAGGTTTGGAGGCAGCAAGGCACAAGGCAGGCACTGGGACCTGCGTGGAATCCTGGCAGGGCAGGTTTGGAGGCAGCAGGGCACAAGGTGGGCACTAGGACCTGCGTGGAATCACAGCAGGTTTGGAGGCAGCAAGGCACAAGGCAGGCACTGGGACCTGTGTGGAATCCTGGCAGGGCAGGTTTGGAGGCAGCAGGGCACAAGGTGGGCACTAGGACCTGCGCGGAATCACAGCAGGTTTGGAGGCAGCAAGGCACAAGGCAGGCACTGGGACCTGCGTGGAATCCTGGCAGGGCTCGGAGGCGGCAGCACACCCAGACACTGCAGCCGACACACTAACGTGTCCCAACACACAGTTTGGAAAACTCTGAGTTAAAATGTCATTGCATACCTTTGTAGAAGCTTGTAAACATATCCTCGTATTTCCCAGACATATCCCCAATTTTCATTATTAAAAACCTGGTTCAACAATGCTATGTCAAAGTTCATTTGGAGCATCATCTATTATTATTGCCAAGTATCAGAATAATCCAATGGACTGTTATTTTGAGGTATATCTGATGGCTAAATTACCCTCCCCCTACAGCAGATGTTTGGATGAATTCATATGCTTAGTGGTTGATATTCCTCTCTAAGTAGTGGAGTAGAAGAAGATACAAAACTCCTTTTCCCTATTAGGAGACACAAATGATTTGCATATCAAGAGATCAAACACATACACAAGATTGTATACAGTGATTTGTGTTACTGTCTCCTGGAGCACTTATATCACACATCTGCCATCTACTGACTATTCCGCTACGAAGCAAAAACCCTTAGCTGGATGAGCGTGTGAACCAACTCCTTGCGCCCTGTTGCTGGCATTGACCTCCTCACTGCTTTTATTATTTGGATTAAGTGGCATTTCTTTTTTCTTTAAGAGTTGCACATACCTGCACAAATTACATAGCATACCTCCACTAGCACTGGACCCTGTTCAGAACCAGGCAAGTAGGCAGGGCATGCAAGTTATAATTTAAAAAAAACTGTAATGTGATTTTAAACATTTCAATAGGTGGCAGGAATAGATTGATCTGATAAAAATAAATATATTTCACTGTAGCTATATCAGATGATGGCCGTGCTATTTACAGACCCAGCTATTTACATAATCATAAAAGCACAACTGAAAAAGTGCTGGCAATTTTTATGCATTCTAGAAAAGTGCACTTTCAGAACTAACCTCCTTTAACATTTGAATTTGTTTTGTGATCAGGACAGTCTCTATAGTATTGAAGTCTAAAAATAGCAAATAGAGTTGTGTGTATTCAATAAAAAAATAGGACTCAATAAAACTTATAGGGCTTTCATTATATATCAAAGGTAGCCTCATTCAAATGGCACTCACTAAGTGGCAACACACAGCTGGCCTTGGCTGATCCTGAAAAGCTAAACACAGCTGTGATCAGTAATTGGACGGGAGACCTCCTGGGAAGTCCAGGGCTGTATGTTAAACTGGGAAGTTAAAAAAAAAGTCCTGAAAAGGCAATGACAAACTATTAGCACATCATGCACAAAATTCTACATAGATCTCTCCATGTAAATCACCAGGAGCTCAACTTACATTCTAATGGAGAAATGGAAATATGTAGATGGGAAACAGGTAAATGGTATTGTTCTCATTTGCATAGTATGGAAATTTGGAGAGTGATAAAGGGCAGGTTATATCCTTTTCAGAAAATACCTATACAGGAATAGCTCATTAACTAATGGAACACCAAGGCATGAACATCTTTGTTTATTTGCCAAACTCCATGCCAAAATAAAAAAATTGGAACTGCAGTAAGTGGAAGAAAATGGCAAGGGCAGAGGTAGACATCCGGGCTGAAGAGATTAAAATGAAAACAGTACCTCCTTTGGTGCAAGCACCAAGCAAGTTCACAATGTTCAGGTGAGGCCCAAGGTGGCTCATGATCTTCAGTTCTGACATCAGTGCCTGCTTTTCGCTGCTTCTGGCTGTGGCTATAGGGTGGACGAATACAGTAATGAAATATAGAAACTTGTTTAAAGTGCAATCCACACTGGGTCTATACTTGAAGGGTGATTGTGGCAATCTTGCTTCCCCTTGGACACTTAGCCATATAATAGTGTCCTCCATTAATCAGGGTAACATTACACATTATGGACATCCTTTATGCATGCCATGTGATTGGTACCAAAGATAATTCAACAGGAAGGTAGATAAGCAATGAATATGACAATACATTGTTAAACAACATAAATGAGGAAGGCAGGCACTGTTGGAAGACAGCATGATTATTTGCATCTCCATGCGTTGGGAGGAAAAAGAAACAGTCCAAACTCACACTTGAGCATTTTCACAGCAACTCTCATGGTGGAATGGGTATGGCTTAGGCTGTGAGCGATTGCTTCCACCACACGTCCAAAGGCCCCAGAGCCCAACGTACGTCCTGCAGCAAACAGAAGACCAAATAGCTATGTATTTTTTGCTTCCTATAAAACTGCTAAGAGTCATAAGATTGCAGCAGTCTAAAATTCTGATAATAAAATAAAATAAAATAATAAAATAAATAAAATAAAATAAAATAATAAAATAAATAAAATAAAATAAAATAAAATAAATAAAATAAAATAAAATAATAAAATAAAATAAAATAAAATAAAATATAAAATAAAATAAAATAAAATATAAAATATAAAATATAAAATATAAAATATAAAATATAAAATATAAAATATAAAATATAAAATAAAATAAAATAAAATATAAAATAAAATATAAAATAAAATAAAATAAAAAATAAAATAATAAATCCTCTTTTGTAACTACAAACAGCTATGGGAGGAGTTGACAGAACTGTTGTATGGACTGTTCTTTATATGAAAGTTTGGGCAGCATGAGCTATGCCACCGGGAATGACTAAAGTCTGGGCAAGGGCTGGCCTCTGCCTGATTGGTCTGGTAAGTGTGTGATCCCAATTAGCACAGCATGCTAAATGTGACCACTAGGGGCAGAGCTGATTGCAAATTCCAAGCTTCACATTCTCAGGTGATTTGTTTGTTGATCTATTAAATTTCTAGGTCACCTCACTTCAGATGACACTAGGCAGCTTCACAGAATTTAACGAAACAACAGTACCAATATTCCTCCTTCATTACTGTAGTCTTAACTGTCAAGTCCACTGTGATAATATTTATGAAATACAAATAAACAACTACATTGTGTCTAGAGCAGCACAATGTATACTGTTTATATAAGCTGCTAATTGTTTTTCTAAGTCCCCAATGCAAGGAGCAATAAGCATGGCAATAAGCATGGCTGATGCCGGCCCTGGCAACCTCTTTTTTCTGCCATGTCCCCCTGACTCAGCCTTCATCTTATTCCCAGCCCATAAGTGAGACAGGCTCAAGTCATCCTTAGCCATTTAAACAGTATTCTTTCTCTTTTCACAGAAGACCAGGCTCAAGTTATCCTACTTCAGACACATTATGTGAAAACCTACTGTAGCTCTCTGGAAAAGGCTCTGATGCTGGGAACGGTGAAAGGAAAGAGAAGAAGAGGATGACCAGCAGCAAAGTGGGTGGACTCAGTTACAGTGGCGATGAGTGCACCATTGGAAGAGCTGAAGGACCAGGTGAGGGACAGATCAACATGGGGAAAATCTATCTATGTATGTGGTCGCTAGGAGTCAACATCAACTAGATGGCACATAATCAATCAACCAATTAATCAATCTTTCTCTTTTTCTGACACTGTCCAAGGGCAGCCTCAAGATATATAAAATCTGTTAGGATTAATCTTTCATGACTTTCCTACAATCAGAATATAGTTATGCCTGTCACTCATCTTTCAGCACCCCTTACAAAGTCTCTGAAAGGAATGCTGGAAATCAAGGGATGAGGCTTCATAGTCTAAGAGCCATCTAGTGAAAAACAAGACTCAGACCAGGAATTCTGAATGCAGCCTTCCCCAACCTGGTACAGATGAACTGGATTACAACCCTCATCCTCCCAGCCAGCATGGAGAAGAATGAGTAAGAAGGCTTCATCATGGATTTATGCTTTCTGCTCCCCATTCTGTGGCTTGAATCATGTCAACTGGATTTCTATTTTCTCAGTAGAAACGTTTCACTCCTTATCCAAGGAGCTTCTTCAGTCTCCTTGGATAAGGAGTGAAACGTTTCTACTGAGAAAATAGAAATCCAGTTGACATGATTCAAGCCACAGACTGTTCCACCTGGATGACTGAGAACCTTCATCGACTTTCTGCTCCCCATAGAATTTCATTAGAAAAAGTAATTTTAATCGCAAGACTGTTATCTGGCCATTCAATGGGCAACAGTGGCATTTAGTGGCATCTGGTCTTTATGTCCTAAACCTCTCTCTTAGCCTGCTCCTCCTCTTCTCACCTAGAACAAGTCTGTCCCTTGGGACCTCCCAGCTGGAATCATAAGGCAGTTGCATAGGGTCCACATAGATATATTCATGTCCATCAGAGCTGACTGACTCAATCACCTTCCAGCGAATTTCATATCGAGGCTTCTGGTAGAAGGAAATGAAAAGGTTAGAAGATGCAATGCACTGCAAGAGGAGGCTAACTCTGGAGACCCCTCCTTGTGCAGTTTGCACAAGGTATTGCACACCCAAACCTGTGGTCTGTCTCTTCATATACAGGCCTTTCTCCAAGGAAGGGTGCTGCCTTCCTTAAGAGAGCTAAACCAGTTCAAGTGGTGCATGGCAATATCAGAACAGTCATGGATACAGAAATCAATGGACCTTGAATAAGGAAAGCAGCCTGTGACTTATCCCACCCATTCACTGGGTCCCCAAAACAGCCATTAAAAGCAGCTCCACTAGCTTTGTGAGCTTTCATACTATAAAAATAAAAATTCTTCTGCAAACTTGGAAAATGTTCATTCTTTTTTAAAAACATTATCGTTTTGATAATAGTTACACATTTAAAAAGTTGATACATTGTCACTGAGAAAATGGGGAATATAATTTCAAAATATGAAAAAAGAACATTAATACTATCTCTTACAGTCCTGGTACTTGTCCTACATTATGGGAAATTTTCTAAGTAATCCCTGATTGGTATTTCAGGTTATGCTCAGAGCCTCTGCATGGTAGACTTGCAGCTCATAATAGCTGAAGTTCAGCAAATCCACTATCATTCCTGGAACTATCATTCCTATGGCTTCAGGAGTTTATGGTGCTATCTTCGTTCAGCCAATCATTTTCTGAAATTCAGCATAATTAGCTCAAAATCTGGGAACATGGATCTTAGTAGTCTGAGACACAGAAGGGCTGAAAGCAGATTCTTACTTTTCGCCACAGGAAAATGAGGATCACCAGGAAAAGAACCATGAGCACCACAAAGGCCACGATTACTGAAATAATGATAACTTTAAAAGATAGATCTGAAACAAGAAGCATAAACAGAATCATTAAGTTTTCATATACATTTATGGCCAGTGGGTCTCCAATATACTTATTTAGATTCTTAAGCCATTTTTCACCTGGAAGGTTACAAAGAGCCTTAAAATAACAACATCACCATACCCACCTTTGGTTTGTCCATGCTAATTACCCACAATTCTGTGCTTTTTGATAGATAATGTAAATTCTTGCCTGTTCATATATTTCTCTCTTTCCCTGCTTTTGCCTGCCTTTTCCCCCCGTTTTTGCCAGTTAAATGTTTTGACATTTGCTGATGTTTAATAAATAGCATTAAGCCATATTTTTGCTAGCTGAGCTGAGTGGAATGTGTGTTTGCTGTGATCTGGATAGAGGGATTGACTGGGAGGGTGCTGGGTGCAAACTAACCTGGAAATTATATTAGTTATAATAGGCATACAGCACAGCTTGGGGACACAAAACCGCTTCTGCCATGCCAGGCCAATAACACTGTTGCATGCATACATGTGCACCAAAAACTGTAAGACAGATATTGCAGTACTCACTGTATGGGACTAGGGTGATCTGCTGAGAATCTGTACCCAAGAGATTTTGAGTGGCACATTGGATAAAGATGGGCTCATCTACTCTGTGAAAGTGCAGCTTGCTTGTCACAATATAAAGTTTCAGGTCATCCTTGTATGTGAAATTGGTTTGCAGATTCATTTCTTCTGAGGTATTCCCCAGGATCTTGGTGGTTTCCCCAGCACACCTGTTTTGGAAAGCAATGAAAGAGAGTTTGAGCAGCATCTCCATCATACTGAATAATATGTTACATCTATACTGCAGCAACTTCTTACGCCTGCATATCTAGAGATTACTCCCACTGAATTAAGTAATGTTCTCTCAGAAGTAGGTACTGTATGTTTAGGAACTCCATGCTTAGCTTCTCAAGCTGTCCTGCTATGGAGTGAATTATTCAACCCAGATCAGGGCATACAAACATCTTGCTACAACTAGAAAGGCCTGTAGTCTGGTCAGCGTTGGCCAGGAGACCACTTGGGAACTCCAAGGATATCCCCTTGGTATCCATGATGGAAGAAAGGCAGAATACAACTGTAATAAAAAGAAAAGTTTTAGGTGCGTCCATTCTTGGAATACACTGCTCTGGTCACTATATTTCAAAAAGTATATTGTAGAGTAATAAAATGTACAGAAAGGGGCAACCAAAATATATAAGAGCTCAGGAACTCCCTATGAAGAAAGGTCATAACGAGTGAGACTTTTCAGCTTAGAAAAAAGGCGTGGAAGCATGGACATAAAGCAGGGTTAGCAACAGAGCATCTGTAAGCACCAAAGCATCTGTTGGCATGTCAAATGGTAAAATAGCAGCAGCTATTATTCTTATTGTTATTACTTTGCAGCTCTCTCAGAGTAATTACGGAGAAAGCATAATGGCCAATAAGGGCTGCTGTTGACCCCCTTCCCCCGCGAAGGCCTTTGCCTTCCCGCCTGGTAGCCTTAGCTGGAAGGAAGGCTCGGCTTCCATCTGACCACTAAGTGCCTGCGTGCTGGACTGTGGGTTTCCCACTTTGAACTGAGGACTGCCCTCTTCCTCTGGGTGAGAGCCAGAGGAGAAATTGGTTGGGGTGAATGGGAAGAGAACCCTCTTTCAGCTGGTGGGAGCAGCAAGGGAGGGGTCCTGTGTGTGCTAGGGTGTGTGAGTGTGTATGTGAGTGTGTTTGACGGAGGGTGAATGGGAAGGGAGCCCTCTACCTGCTGGTGGGAGCAGCAGGGGAGAGGTGCCTGTGAATGCTAGTATGTTTGTGTGTTATAGTGACATGGGGAGGTGGTTGCTGGGTACCCTGATGGCGCTGAGAGCTGGTGAAGCTAAACTACCTTGCGGTGCCTGGCTTCCCCTCCTAGGGATGGCTGGTGAGGAAAGTGGGAGGTTTCCGGTCTTGGGAATTGAGGGGCCTGGATATGGGGATGGGGCTGCCGTTGGGGGGATGGGGGCGAGCCAAGGTATTATGGTGCTGACGGGCATGGGGAGATATGGTGGGAGACGGAGAGTGGGCTGCTTTTGGGGAAGACTGGACTATTGTTTTATACCGGTCTCGCGTTCCAGCTCCTCGGGCTCAGCCCCCGGTACCCTGTCAGCAGACCTTCAGAGACTCTGGCTTTCAGCTGCTGTTTTTGAATGCCAGGTTGGTCTGTAATAAGGCTTCCCTCATTAGTGATTTAATCATTGAAGAGAGGGCCGACCTGGCATGTATCACCAAGACCTGGCTGGGTCCGGAAGGGGGGTAGCCCTTTCAGAGATATGCCTGGCTGGTTTCAGGTGTGGCATCAGCCGAGATCATCACACCTCACAGGAGGTGTGGCGATTGTCAACTGGGAATCCCTTACAGCCTTTAGGGGTGCTGCACCACAGGTTATCGGATGTGAGACCCTGTACATTAAGTTGGGCTCTAGGGAGCAGTTGGGATTACTGCTGTTGTACCAGCCTCCCTGCTGCACAGCAACCTCCCTGCCTGAGCTCCTTGACTCCATTTCTGGGCTGGCAGTGGAGTTCCCCAGATTTATGGTTTTGGGGGACTTCAATCTGCTTTCTCTAGGAGTGGGGTCTGAGGCAGCTCAGGAGTTCATGGCCACCATGACTGCCATCGGCCTATCCCAGGTCATCCAGAGCCCGACACAGGACAGTGGTCATTCACCAGATCTGGTGTTCCGGTCGGAGCAGTGGCTATATGATCTGAAATTGGGGGAGCTTTTGGTGTCCTGCTTGTCATGGTCAGATCACACCCTGATTATCATGGGTTTCTCTAGCACCATTATCCACTGCAGGGAGGCTGGATCCATTAGATTGGTCCACCCCGGCAACTAATGGACCCGAGTGGGTTCCAGAGGGAGCTGGGGGTTGTTTCTGCTGGTCTGTTGCATGGTCCATCTGAAGCCTTGATCACCGCTTGGAATAAAGGGACAGCTGAGGCTTTGGATCGGATCGCACCCATGCAACCTATCCCCTCTTGGGGATCCTGGCAGTCCCCGTGGTTTATGGAGGAGCTAAGGGAGATGAAGCGAGAGAAGAGTCGTCTAGAGTGTTGCTTGCACTCAATGAGGGATGAACTTGACTAAACATGGGTTAGAGCCACTATTAAGGCCTACCTAGTGATGGTAAAGATGGTGAAGCAGCAGTACTTCGCCTTTATTGCGTCCACAGATAGCCATCCCATGGCCCTGTTTTGGGTGACATGAGCCCTCCTAAGTAAGGGGGGCTCGGAGAACCTCTTACAGGGGTGTGTGGAGGAATTTGCTGAGCATCTGTCAGACAAAGTCGCTTGGATTCGTTCTCAGTTAGACGCTGGCCTCGTTGCAGGTCTGGTGGAGATGCCTAGGGAGGAGTCTTGGCCTGTTATCTGGGAATGGTTTGAACCAAGGAAGTGGACAGGTTCCTTAGGGCTGTGAGCTCAGCCGCCTGCTCTTTAGATCCATGCCCCTCCTGGCTGGTTAAAGTGGCTCGGGGGGTGTCATGTGAGTGGGTTCTAGTGATGGCTAATTCTTCCTTCAGTGAGGGTTGGGTTTCTTTTAGATTTTTATCCTGCCTTTTTTTCATATACAACCCAAGGCGGCAAACATACCTAATACTGCTTCCTACTCCTATTTTCCCCACAACAACCCTGTGATTTGAGTTGGGCTGAGAGAGTGACTGGTCCAAGTCACACAGCTGGTTTTTCATGCCTAAGGTGGGACTAGAACTCACAGTCTCCTGGTTTTTAGGCCAGCACCTTAACCACTGCACCAAACTGGCTCCCTTGTTCCTTCACCCCTTAAGGAGGCTTTGGTTTGCCCCCTCCTCAAGAAGCCATCGCTGGACCCCACTATAATGGATAATTTTTGTCCAGTATCTAACCTCTCCTTTTTGGTGATTGAGAAGGTGATGGCACAGCAGCTTCAGAGGACCTTGGAATAAGCGGATTATCTGGATCTCTTTCAGTTAGGACTCAGACCCAGGTATGGGACAGAAAGAGCATTGGTGTACTTTTGGATGATCTCTGACAAGGGTGGGATGGGGGTTGTGCATCCATCCTTACCCTACTTGACCTCTTGGCGGCTTTTGATACCATTGATCATGGTATGTATCCTTTTGGATTGGCTCAGAGGCTTGGGGGTGGGTGGCACGGTGCTGTGCTGGTTCGCATCCTTTCATCATCAGTATGTTGATGATATCCAATTATATACCTCTGCTGTGAGGGTCTGGATGGGGAACAACACGTTTCAGCTGAACCCTGGTAAGACTGAGTGGCTCTGGGTTTGGGGGACTTCTGGTTCTAGGACTATGCCATCTTTGGTACTGGATGGGGTGGCAGTTCCTCAGACAGACCTGGTGCGCAATCTGGGGGTCCTCCTGGACTCATGACTCCTGCTTGAAGAGTAGGTGGCAGTTGTGGCTAGGAGGGCCTTTGCACAGCTTTGTGTTGTGCACCAGTTGCTCCCATTCCTGGATCAGGGGGCTCCGCTCACTGTCACTCATGCCCTGGTCACCTCCTGACTGGACTTCTGTAATGCCCTCTACATGGGGCTGCTCTTGAAGAGTATCCGGAACCTTCAGCTGGTGCAAAATGCAGCGGCGTGGACAGTTATGTGTGCCCCTAGAATGGCACACGTTACACCTCTGTTCCACGAGCTGCATGGGTTGCCAGTTTGCTTCTGGGTCGAATTCAAGGTGCTGGTTTTGAGTTTTAAAGCCCTTCGTGGCATGGGGCCAGGTTATCTGAGGGACCGCCTCTCCCTGATTATATCTGCCCATCCCACCAGATCTGGCAGAGAAGGCATGCTGCGGGTCCCCTCTGTCAGGGAAGTACACTTGGGGGTCCTAGGGGACCAGAGTGATCTTGCGATGGCTCCCTTACTGCGGCTAACATTATCCTCTCCTGTTTTTGCGTTTTTTATAGTTTTTAATAATGCATGTTTTTATATATTTATTGGGCTTTTAATTAAGTGTTGTATGCTGCTGGCTCTTCGGCTAACAAACAGAGATGAGCACCGGCCCCTAGAGTCGGACACAACTGCACAAATGTGCAGGGGGAACCTTTACCTTTACCTTTTTATGCTGCCCAGAGTCACTTTTCTGTGAGATGGGCAGCTACACAAATTTGATTAAAATAATAAAATAAAATATAAAATATAAAATATAAAATATAAAATATAAAATATAAAATAATAAATAAAATAAAATAAATAATAAAATAAAATAAAATAAAATAAAATAAAATAAAATAAAATAAAATAAAATAAAATAAAATAGTTTTGGCCAAAAACAGCCACTGTGAGTCCACAGGGATGCTCAGCATATTCAGGGAAGGTTTGTGGAAGTAAAAGTCTCCTCTTCTTCCTCCTTCCTCAAAAATGTATGGGATAACAGAACCTTCCGAAAACAGGGTTGAGCATGCTCAGTAACCATGGAAAGTTGATGGTCCATTGGAAAAAGGAAAAGGGAGGAGTAGGAGTGGAGGAAAACCTGCTGGAGTCGGGTATACTCAGGGGGCTGGAATGCTGGGCAGCAATACCCCTCCGAACGCGCTGAGACATTTTGATGCACATGTCACTTATTGTGTGATTCAAATCATGCTCTAACAAGCAGCATGATCTGCAGGGAACCCCATGGCAAGTTCTTTCCTGCTGTCCTCCCCACCCCTTTTGACTCTAAGTGCAAAAGGACAATACATTTGGTGCAAATGTTCTCCTTACCATTTGTCATCATTACAGGTATACCAGGCAACCTCGGGTTGAGGCATTCCTTCTATGGTACAGATCACTGTTTGCTCTCCATTTGTTTTGTTGCTGCTGTCTCTCAGATCAGTCACTTTAGCTGGGACTGGTTATATTGGAGAAAAGAGTATGAGATAACAAATAATTGGTGGGGGGAGTATACAGCTTTCACAAAGGAAGGCTTCCTGAAAGATTAACAGTACAAAGGGTACTTTCTGAATCAGAAAATGATGTTTGAGTTCACTATTTTAATCAACTTATTTCTGATATTCCATTTATCCTGTATTTTATTTCTAGAATTTTTAAACTATCTGAGGGCTTTTAGTTTCATGTTTATAAACCTCTGGAATTAAGTTTATTAGGAAATCCCCTAAAGTTCTGGTGACATACACAGTAAGCAGTTATTGAGCAATGCTGCTACTTGGAAGATTGCTAATAAATGATGTGTTATAGTTATGAGCCGGTGAGCAAACTAATGATCACTTTAAACCACAGAAAACATGGCAACACTAATACCTAATAGTCAGGCTTGCTAAACAATGATATGCACACAGTGGTCCTGCACTGAGGAAATAATGCATGCATAGCAAGGGGAGAAAATTTCCACCATTCTACACAAAAAATGGCAGACTGAAGGAGCCATAAGATCTTCCTTGATGCTGGGTATATGCAGTGGTTCAGATCAATGAAGATCTTACGGCACCTTCAGCCTGCCATTTTTTTGTGAATGTGTGATTTTCTTAACAATGTTTATTGAATAAACAGCAATTGGCTAGGTCTGTCTACAGTATGCTGAACCATAAACCATGGTTTTTGAGTAATAGTGATTGGGTTTACACAACATGCTAAGCCATAAGGTAGCTTTTAGGCTTCAGCTTAGCATGTTGTATGAATCTAGCCAGAGCCTTTTAGACAAAGGTGAATAGACTATAATCACAATCACTTAGTTCCTGGGCTAAGAAGTGCAAGGCTCAATAACTGTTAAACTGTGGGAAAGACAGAAAAAAGTCCCTTAATTAAATCCCTTAATTAATTAATTAAGCTACCATAGATAAACCAAGGGTCTCCAGTTCATGTTGACAAAGAGCAATTAACTGCTTAAAGTAGCTTTATCCTAATATACAATTAAGTGTCAAGATGGTAGCCACAGCCTCACAGTTGAAGCCTGGCCCCTTTTTACAAGTGTTGCATATGTGGCTCACATAAAAAAGGGTGGGGTTTCAATTGCACTGTCCTGACTGCCAACTTGACTTCTTAAAAAATTCCTCCCCATCTCACTCCCCACAGATGCCCCTGCACAAAAATTCCTATCTAGCCATGACCTCTTGAATTTCTGAGTAGTTCTGCTGAGTTTGAGCCAGGGAGTCTGACAGGGACAGGGACACATGACAAAGGAGGGTCTGGAGTAACAACCACGCAGCTCACTTGGAAGGAAGCACTGAGAACTGTTCCACTCCTTAATGGGATGGTTTCAAGACCCACTAGAAAACTGATGGCTCTATGAAAGGAAGCAGCTTTTGCTAGAGAGGCGTAAGGGAGCCACTGAGAACAGTGTTGAATGAAAATTGCATTAGTAGATAAAATGGGCCATTTATTTATTTATTAGCTACCATTCTTCCCCACCCCAAGAATGACACCCAATCCCAAGACTCTGAGCAGTGTACAACAATAAAAACAATACAAAAGGAATATTCAAATAAAAAGCAATAAAAAATACACAATGGTCCATAAATATATCTTAGTCATCATAAACCTGCTTATGAAGAAAGGGTTTTAGCATCTTCTTAAGTGCCGAAAGAGAGCAGGCCAGGCATACCTCTGGGGACAGAATGTTCCGCAATTTGGAGGCTACCCAAGAGAAGGCCTACTTTCTAATCCATGCCCCCCTTACTTCCTGCCATGATGGTATTTTAAGCAGGCCCTCTCTATATCATTTCTCCAATAGCTAATTACATTTCTGGCAGTGCACCTTTTGGCTAAAAAGGGGAACTCGTGTAGTCCTAAATTCTTATCCCTCATATCCCATTATATGGATTTTGCAATTTTCTGTCTGCCTTGCCTTTGAACCCAACTCTAGGGCTTCCTGTCTAGGAACATCCAAAGAACCACTAGATGGAAGCAAGGCTTTTATTGAACAGCAGGAGAGAATAGAATACATTCTGAAGGCAAGATAGATGAATGGGGCCTCTCAATCTCCTTGTTTTAATAGGACTCCCCTCAGCCTTTGAAAGCTGCATGAACAAAGTGTACCAGGGACACCCTATTGCCACTCCATGCTACAGTTCAGCTGTATCTGATAAAGGAGGAATGTGCGGACATTCACAGCTTGCTTCATTTTCCAAACTGCCCTCCTCTTTCCCAGGTTCTGAAAAGACCACAACAAAAGAGGACAGTCAGTTTCTCTTATTCTCCAGATGGCATCCGCCAGAAACAGGATTATGTCTTCAATTAATCAGTGACCCCCACACATGTCTATAGAATTCTTCATTCTGCCATTTTTTAAAATAACAGAGTAGACTGCCCCTGGACTATCTCTTCAAAATTGACAAATGATAGCCAATAGCTACAGTTCTGGACAGATGTTTTAGGTAGGAGTGTGGCTAGCCCAGCAAGCCACAAGAGGTTTCTCTCCCCCATCATCATCCCTGCTCAAGAGGAAACATGTTCTCTTTGGATAGCAGGGAGATAATCTGTGCTGGAATTGGCTCTGGAAAGAAGTTAAAAAGCTTTTTTTCTCTTGACATTTTGCGTTCCCTAGAAGTCTGATGAGAGTCCATTTGATATAGTCATTAAAAGTGCTGGATTAGAAATCTGGAGACTGGGTGTTCTAGTCCTGCTTTAGGCACAAAGACAGCTGGGTGACTTTAGGCCAATCACTCTCTCTCAGCCCTAGGAAGCAGGCAAGGGAAAACGTTGCCAAGAATTAAACACGTAAAAAATGTTGCCCTGAAGTCACCAGAAGTCAGGGTTGACTCAACAGACTGTAACAATAATCGAAGAGAATATTTGTAGCTCAGGGTTGAACTGTGGAGTCCTTGGTGCTCTCTGAGCCTTGTTGTTTTCTTGCAGACGTTTCATTTCCAGGCTAGGCAACATCTTCAGTGCGAAAAGGGAGTGGAACTTGCTCTCTGTTTATATACCCTGGCATGTCCTGCCTGTGTTGGTGGGGGTGTTGTACTCTCCTTGGTAGTACTTTGACTGGGTTGTTGTTTACTGCTTGGTTGATTGACAGAGTTAATAGATCCTTGATTATGGTCTATTGTGTTGTTTGATTGCTCCTCTGCTGCTAATCTTGCTGTTAATCTAACCACAGCAAAACCAACAGAAGCTATGAAAAGGATTACACTGCCATGTATCAGAAACATCTCAGAAACTACTAATACTGTTACAACCACATGGCATCACCGTAGCACACAAACCAACCAAAACCCTTCAGAACATCGTAAGTAAACCAAAAGACCCAGTAGCCCAAGAAGAAAAAACAGGAGTTATCTACAACATACAGTGTAAGGACTGTAACAGCCACTATGTAGGACAGACTGGCAGAAGACTAGCAGAACGCATCCATGAACACCAACTAGCAGTCAGAAGACATGATGAAAACTCCTTAATCTCACAACACATAGACAGACTTAACCATACTTTCAACTGGGAAACTGTGAGCATATTAAACCAAGCCAGATCCAAAAATGCTAGAGAATTCCTGGAAGCTTGGCACCCAGACAAAGCAGCCATCAATAGACACATAGAGATAAACAACATTTACATACCATTCATAAGAGACAATAGAAAAGCCAGAAGACCAGAACACCTCTTGGCCAGCAATCAACTACAAGATATGCAAAGATTAACAGCAAGATTAGCAGCAGAGGAGCAATCAAACAACACAATATACCCTAATCAAGGAACTATTAACTCTGTCAATCAACCAAGCAGTAAACAACAACCTAGTCAAAGTACTACCAAGGAGAGTACAACACCCCCACCAACACAGGCAGGACATGCCAGGGTATATAAACAGAGAGCAAGTTCCACTCCCTTTTCGCACTGAAGATGTTGCCTAGCCTGGCAATGAAACGTCTGCAAGAAAACAACAAGGCTCAGAGAGCACCAAGGACTCCACTGTAACAATAATAACAGTAGTCTGATGGAGAATAGGAATTACAGCTAATTTTGACAGCCCTTATTTTATGCCTAACATGTATATGTGCATAAATAAACCTTGTATCATTAGTGTCCAGTGACCTCTTTTTAAGGAAAATGAACCCTAGATAATTATCCCTGATCAACACTGAACATCTTCCTTTGTAAGAAGATAAGTTAGCCTGAAAAAAGACAGCAAATGAAAGAAGGAAAAAGGCCTTTAGTATTCTAAAGAGAATATCTTGAGAAGGGATCCTAGAACTTGGGGTGCTTCAGATAACACTGATTACAAGAGGAAGTACTTGGTGTAATGAATAAATAACAGATCAGTTTGGTACCATGAGATCTATGATACCTACTAACTTTTTTTTTAAATCCATTCAATTGTGTGTGATTCTCAGAGACTGCCTGGACAAGTCCCTGCAGCTTTCTTGGCAAGGTTTTTCAGAAGTGGTTTGCCCTTGCCTCCTTCCTAGGGCTGAGAGAGAGTGACTGGCCCAAGGTCACCCAGCTGGCTTTGTGCTGAAGGCAGGACTAGAACTCATGGTCTCCCAGTTTCTAACCTGATGCCTTAACCACTACACCAAACTGGCTATTACAATACATAGCTTTTGATTATACCAATTAATAGGGAATAGGCCTATCAATTCTTATCGCAAAATTTAGGCTTAAATTGAAGAACATAGAGAAAACCACTAGACCAATCAGGTATGACCTAAATCATATCCTTTATGAATATACAGTGGAGGTGAGGAATAGATTTAAAGGATTAGATCTGGTAGACAGAGTGCCTGAAGAACTATGGATGGAGGTTCGTAACATTGTACAGGAGGCAGCAACTAAAACCATCCCAAAGAAAAAGAAATGCAAGAAAGCAAAGTGGCTGACTGATGAGGCTTTACAAATAGCTGAGGAAAGAAGGGAAGCAAAAGGCAAGGGAGAAAGGGAAAGATATAAACAACTGAATGCAGAATTCCAGAGAATAGCAAGGAGAGATAAGAAGGCCTTCTTAAATGAACAATGCAAAGAAATCGAGGAAAACAAAAGAATGGGGAAGACTAGAGATCTCTTCAAGAAAATAGGAGATATCAAGGGAAGTTTTGTGCAAAGATGGGCATGGTAAAGGACTAAAAAGGCAGGGACCTAACAGAAGCAGAAGAGATTAAGAAGAGGTGGCAAGAATACACAGAAGAACTATACAAGAAAGATCTTAATATCCCTGATAAATACGATGGTGTGGTCACTGACCTTGAGCCGGACATCCTAGAGAGTGAAGTCAAGTGGACCTTAGGAAGCATTACTAACAACAAAGCTAGCGGAGAAGACAGTATCCCAGCTGAGCTATTTAAAATCCTAAAAGATGATGCTGTTAAAGTGCTGCAGTCAATATGCCAACAAATTTGGAAAACTCAACAGTGGCCACAGGATTGGAAAAGGTCAGTTTACGTTCCAATGCCAAAGAAAGGCAATGCCAAAGAATGTTCAAACTACCGTACAATTGCGCTCATTTCACATGCTAGCAAGGTTATGCTCAAAATCCTACAAGCTAGGCTTCAGCAGTATGTGAACTGAGAACTACCAGAAGTGCAAGCTGGGTTTCGAAGAGGCAGAAGAACTAGAGATCAGATTGCCAACATTCGCTGGATCATGGAAAAAGCAAGAGAGTTCCAGAAAAACATCTACTTCTGCTTCATTGACTACGCTAAAGCCTTTGATTGTGTGGATCACAACAAACTGTGGCAAAGTCTTAAAGAGATGGGAGTACCAGACCACCTTACCTGTCTCCTGAGAAACCTGTATGTGGGTCAAGAAGCAACAGTTAGAACCAGACATGGAACAACCGACTGGTTCAAAATTGGGAAAGGAGTACGACAAGGCTGTATATTATCACCCTGCTTATTTAACTTATATGCAGAGTACATCATGAGAAATGCTGGGCTGGATGAATCACAAGCCGGAGTTAAGATTGCCGGGAGAAATATCAACAACCTCAGATATGCAGACAATACCACCCTAATGGCAGAAAGTGAAGAGGAACTAAAGAGCCTCTTGATGAGGGTGAAAGAGGAGAGTGCAAAAGCTGGCTTGAAACTCATCATTAAAAAAACCCAGATCATGGCATCTGGTCCCATCACTTCCTGGCAAATAGAAGGGGAAGAAATGGAAGCAGTGACAGATTTTATTTTCTTGGGCTCCAAGATCACCGCAGACGGTGACTGCAGCCATGAAATTAAAAGACGCTTGCTCCTTGGGAGGAAAGCTATGGCAAACCTAGACAGCATATTAAAAAGCAGAGACATCACCTTGCCGACAAAGGTCCGTATAGTTAAAGCTATGGTTTTTCCAGTAGTAATGTATGGCTGTGAGAGTTGGACCATAAGGAAGGCTGAGTGCCGAAGAATTGATGCTTTCGAATTGTGGTGCTGGAAAAGACTCTTGAGAGTCCCTTGGACTGCAAGGAGGTCAAACCAGTCAATCCTAAAGGAAATCAACCCTGACTGCTCATTGGAAGGACAGATGCTGAAGCTGAAGCTCAAATACTTTGGCCACCTAATGGGAAGAGAGGACTCACTGGAAAAGACCCTGATGCTGGGAAAGACTGAAGGCAAAAGGAGAAGGGGACAGCAGAGGATGAGATGGTTAGATAGCATCACCGATGTAATGAACATGAATTTGAGTAAACTCCGAGAGACAGTGGAGGACAGGAAGGCCTGGCGTGCTATGGTCCATGAGGTCACGAAGAGTCGGACACGACTAAATGACTGAACAACAACAACAACAAAAAGGCCTATCAATATCTCTATTAGCTCTTATGGTGAAGGTTGTTCATGGCTGGCCTTTGTTTGTTGGGTCATCTGGTGCCAGACGCATTGGTAAATAGCGCTAAACTAAAGCTTGGCATGTCATGTGTACTGTATATACTCTGTGTGTTTTCACAGGGCTTTTAATAAAATGCAAAGTAGATCTGGTTTTGAAGTTTATCTATTCTTGGTACATATAAGTGAAAACTAGTTGCCCTGTTCTGGACATTTAAGTTACTGCTATCTAAAAGTATTTGAGTTAAGATAGAGATACATTTAATGAAAGATAATCTTTGCAAGGAGGTGTGCTCACCATTAATCTGCAAATAAAATGACAGGTTTTTTGAGTCATCTTCATGAAATGCTCGAACAGTGTATAAACCTCCTTCACTTTGTTTCACCCTTACGAGGGTCAGAGTAGTTTGATACCTGGAGGAAAAAGAATCTTGCAGCAGTTAAGATATTGGAGCTTATATGGAAGCACAAATTAAGTTACTTTCAAGGGGGAAGTTTTGCACTCGGAGAGAGAAACTCATTCATTTCAGTTAAGGTAGAATGAATTACTCTTGTGATACTCTGATAATCTAGAATTTGCCATCATGTATTAAATGAGGGCTAAACTAAACAATACATAGGGTGCCATCCTGCTCCAGTTTCTAATTTACTAAATATAAGCCCCTGGAGTCTTGATTTGTATTGGACCAATGAGTACAGTCAATCCTAAAGGAAATCAACCCTGACTGCTCATTGGAAGGACAGATGCTGAAGCTGAAGCTCAAATACTTTGGCCACCTAATGAGAAGAGAGGACTCACTGGAAAAGACCCTGATGCTGGGAAAGACTGAGGGCAAAAGGAGAAGGGGACGGCAGAGGATGAGATGGTTAGATAGCATCACCGATGTAATGAACATGAATTTGAGTAAACTCCGAGAGACAGTGGAGGACAGGAAGGCCTGGCGTGCTATGGTCCATGAGGTCACGAAGAGTCGGACACGACTGAACGACTGAACAACAACAACAAATGAGTACAGAGGGGGGGATACAAAAATATTTCCCTCATCTTTTCATCATCACCATCATCACCATCATCATCATCACCATCTTTTTCTATATAGGTGCAAAGTTTTTTAAAAATCAATTAGTGATAATAGATTTTTCTTAACACAGGGAGGATGAGTACCTGTACATGATGTATATGTCAATTAAAAATAATAAATGGCTTAATGCTGCAGGTATAAAAATGTTGAGGTAGAACAGTTTACCTGGTTTCTGACAAATTCCTGCTGTTGATAGCAAATTCACTGTTGCTCTCAGAAGTCAGGGGCTTGTTATTCTGAAACCAGAGGATGGTTGGGCTTGGATAGGCTTCAATCTGCACCAGAAAGGTGTGACTTTTGTGCAGTTCTGCAAACACGGTCTCATTCAGAACAGTGTGGAAAGTCACGAAGCCGTGCTCTAGGTCAGAAAGGGTGAATTGAAAAGTCACAGATGGATCTACATTACCATCTTTTGTTTCACACTGTGAGTTAATGATGAGCATAGTAAAATGGCTCCCTGTTTTAGCACTAATTGTCACATTTTGACTATTTTAATAAGCAGCATAAAACCATGTGTTTTAAAGAAAGAACCTCAACTTGAACCTTAACATTACTATCCCAACAGAGATGCATTGCAGTTTTTGTTTATAGTCTTGTAGCAAATGCGTTTCTTGATCAAACAAAGCAAAATGATACTGGTAAACTGATCTATGCATTTTTATTATTTCTCAATTAGAATGAATTGAAAAGGGATTCCCCCCCACCCCAGTTTTGCCTATGAAAATCAGTACTATGTACTACTGAAATGCAGAAAGCCATAAGTTCTTTCAGGAAGATTTGGTGTCAGGCTGGTGACAAGAAAAGATTTCACCCAACATACCGATCACTGTGATAGAGATACTTTGTTCTTCTTTTTGTCCATGATAGGTGTCAGTGGCCTCACATACATATAGCCCTTGATCATTCAAGTCTGCATTGTGAATGGTTAGGGTGGAACTAGTATAATGTTTAACTCCTGGAACAATACGTGTCAGAGGTTTTACCTCCTTGCCCATCTGCAAAAGACAGTAAAGATAATGCAGTGGAAGTAATACTTAGTACTAGTCCATTCAGAGTTTCCAAAGCTCAAATAACAAGGAACATAACCATATGCCATTCTCAAATTATTAAATAGGTTTAGAAATAGTTCTAGCTTTCATTTAGGGGAATATATTTTCTTTACTATGTGTATGACAATTGCTCCTCTGTTATTAGTATAGTGTCTGATTGTCACATAGCAAACAAACATGTATGAAACCTAAGACTTCAGGAGAAAGCACAATGATAGCAAACCTGAAATATATATGATAAAGTCACAGTATGCTTTCTCTTTCCTCAAGCAGCAGGATGCTAATTCTCTTTTGTAGGGCACTTCTTTGATGAGCATATCTGATAGTAATAAAAATATAAACCTGCTACTCTGCATGATAAATTGCATAGCTTTCTCAGGTTCCATGTTATATTTTTAAACACAAACATGAATTGTAGCAGAATGCCTGTGATGATATTACAAAGTAGTATTCCAATCTCAATTACAGGAGAAGTGAAGGAAAAGTGTTTCTAAATTGCAAGAGACTAGATGTGAATGAGCTGAACTAAATACCAATAAGATGCTACTGATTCCTGGAACTGAGCTTCAGGATTTGGGAGATATGTCTGTTCTGGATAGGGTGACAAGGAGGGTCTTTTATCAGCATTTGCTGATAAACCAGGTGCATTCCTACCTGAAGGAGAAAGACCTGGTTTTGGTGAGTCATGTGATAATCTCAAGGTTGGAGAATTGTAAAGCTGTGTTTAAGGAAGTGCTTGAAAGTGGTCCAGAAACTGTTGCTGGTCAGAATGCAGAAGCATGGGTTGTCCACAATGACCCCCCTGTTGAAATAATAATAATAATAATAATAATAATAATAATAATAATAATAATATAAAATATTATATTTATTTTCTATCCTGCCATCATCATCATCATCATCATTATTATTATTATTATTATTATTATTATTAATAACTCAAGGCGGCGAACATACCTAATACTTCTTCCTCCTCCTATTTCCCCACAACAACAACCCTGTGAGGTGAGTTGGGCTGAGAGAGAGTGAATGGCCCAAGGTCACCCAGCCGGCTTTCATGCCTAAGGCGGGACTAGAACTCGCAGTCTCTTGGTTTGCCATTGGCTCCTTCCCAGGGCTGAGAGAGAGTGACTGGCCCAAGGTCACCCAGCCGGCTTTCATGCCTAACGCAAGACTAGAACTCGCAGTCTCCTGGTTTCCTATTGGCTCCTTCCCAGGGCTGAGAGAGAGTGACTGGCCCAAGGTCACCCAGCCGACTTTCATGCCTAAGGCGGGACTAGAACTCGCAGTCTCCTGGTTTCTAGCTCGTTGCCTTAACCACTAGACCAAACTGGCTCTCATATGCTTCACTTCTTGCTGGCTGTCTTCTGAGGCCAATTCAAAATGTTCACAATGGTGCTGGGTATAAAGTCTTACATAGCTGAGACCAAGCTACTTATGAGACTGACTATTCCTGTAGAGTTCACCATCATTTTAGGTGAATAATAGGGCATAAATACAATTAACACCAACAGTTGATTTAGCTTTTCCTGTGGTGGGGCCAATATTAATGGATTTGCTGGACTTGAGGAAAGCCTGTTTCCTATTAATTAGGAATGGGTTGAAACATACTTACTCCCATACTAGGGAACACTTTGCTTGCTTTTTGTAAAGCAGTAAATATTATATTGTTCTGACAAGTTTTAACAAGATGGTTGATGCTGGTTATGAGGAGGAAGGAGTATTAGGTATGTTCGCCGCCTTGAGTTATTTATAAAAATAATAAAGGCGAGATAGAAAATAAATAAATAAATAAAAATTTCTGTTAAGGACTATTTTTTTCCACATTTGTTGGTTTTATTTCTTGTAATACTGTTATCTGCCTTGAGAAGTAGGATAGAAATGGTTGTGTAAGTAAGTAAGTAAACAAACAAACAAACATTTTAGGGTTTTACTGCTATGTGTTTAGCATTTATATTTCTTCTTCTTAAAGATGCTTTTATTATTGTTTTTATCGTATTGTGTAAGCTGTCCAGAGCTGTTAAAGTGGTGGGTGGCAATACCTAATTCTGGGTCTATTAAAGCAGGGATGTGTAACTCGACCACAAAAAAAGTGCATTCTGCAAGCAATTGCTTGGTGGCTGATGAGTTTGCTAGTTTTCCCACTGATGTGTGGTGAGTTCATTGGTGGAAAGGAAAAAGTCCTTCCTCTTGCTGAACCTTTCCAAGGTCACTGGTTTGCAACAGAGAGCCAGCAATATATTACAAAGCTTTGCTTCTCCCAGTGATCCTGCTCAATCGTGCTAAGGGAGTGAGCATGACTATGTATCTGTCTCATTATATGCATGGGAGGGGGGTATCAAGCCAGTCAGTCTGATGAAAGCAGAGCTGTGACATTGTGACACAAACTCTGCCCCTTTTATACATGTGTTGGGATATATCCAAAAGGGGAAGAACTTGTAGTGCAACAGTGTGATTTATTATTTAAATTTATATGACCGCCCAACTCCCCCAAAGGGAGAGTGCTGCTGCTGCTTTTGTCATTTTAAAAAAAAGCAGCCAGAGCTACAGATGCCCATGGGCGTGAATGTGTGCTTTAGTGGTATGCCTGTATTAGTGGTATGAATTTATGCACATAAATCCCCTGGCCCATTACTGAATATGGATATCATAGTTGGAATTACTGAAAGAAAAATTATAAGGACCTGTGAAAGGACAGGAAGATTACAGGCACCTGGGATCACCTTCCTCCCCTGTACTTCAACTTTCTCTCAGCATAAGGACGGCAGTGAGACTGTTAAAAAGCCTTTGTTTGGAACAGCTGGGTGTGGGAGAGGAGAAGGGAGGAGCGAGCGAGCGAGCGAGGAGGACGAGAGTGGAGAGCTGGTGTATGTTTGGAGCTTGCAGTTGGCAGCCAAAATAGGAGAAAGAAGCAACCAAGGGAAGAAAAAGGGGTTTGTTTTCCCGAAGAGATCTGGAAGGTCTGGAGGAAAAGACAAGCAGCAGTGAAGTGTTGCAGCAAACGTCTAGAGAGGGGCAAGTGAGAAAGCTGCCCTCTTAAAGGAGCCTTGTGCAAGAGAGGGTAGCAGTAGTGTTAGTTTCTAATAGTAATAATTATAGTTAGATAGCAACAGTGATAGCATAGTTAGCCTACTATATGTATTAGAGAAGGATAGGAATAGTTACATAGTCTAGGTCTAGTAGGAATATAGGTTAGTGAGAAACAAACTAGGATTGTATTAAGTAGACACCTAGATAGCTAGAGCACACTTTTCTACTGTAAATAATTGTTTATAAGTAAACTAACTCCCCCAACAAATAAGGGGAGAGACAAATCTTTATGTGTGCAGTGTTTTCTTGGGGGACTTCCTGTTGAGTTTGAATAAACACCCTTGGGCGCAAAAGAACCCATGACAGGACCAATGATGTTAAACATCTGTGAAAGCTGTTACTTCAGAGTAATAGCAGTTGGAGTGGGGAAAATGACCATGTTGGGGTTTGGATAATACCCAGAATTTACAGATAGATTAATTATACAGGAGAGGCTAGAGTTATCTAGGTGAGAAGTGAAATATTCTGCAAGTCATCCAATTAGCAGCCATTATAGAAGGTATGATGTGACTCATATTACAGGTGCTATAGTTTAACTGGATGTGGCAGATAATTTGTTTGACATATATATATATATATATATATATATATATATATATATATATATATATATATAAGCAGAGGAGATTTAGTGTTCACTCTCTTCTCGTTATTTCATCTCATCTGTATCTGTGTTGGACGTTACTGGACTGTATTTTGGAATGCGTATGTATATAGAGTAAATAGACTATTTAATCTCTGCTTGAGTGTCTATTTACTGCATAGAATGTATTACTCTGAAGTCGTGGAAAAGCACTGGCCGCCCCAGCGTTGCGTGCTCTGACAGGTTATGGGCCCAGCAGTGGAACATGTGCAGTTGGGACTCTAACAAGTCTCTGGCATGGCTGTGAGGACGTTGGAAGCCTATCCAGGAGTCGTGTGGATATCTGGGGCGAATTTGGAGCTTTTACAAGTTCTGTGCCTGGCTGTGTGTTTTCCTAGGACTGGCTTGCAGCTGAAGGACGTTCTGATAAGTCTGTGCTGTTTATTCATCGGTGTCTGCCCAGGAGGGGATGTGTGGAGTGATGAGCACAGTAAAGATGCAGTCAACTATCGGAGGAGGTTTCCCTCTGGAAAGGCTGAATGACTCCAATTATCTTTGTGGGCGTATAAAATGGAAATGTTTCTACGACGTGAAGGAATTTGGAAAGCAGTGAGTAGTCCACCCGTTAATTTGGATCAGGATGAGGATATTGTGAAGGATGTGAGAGCATTGTCAAGCATAATTTTATGTTTGGAAGACAGTCAATTGAATTATGTACGAGGAAAACAGTTAGTTAAAAGTGCTGGGATGCTTTAAGAGATGTATATCTAAGAAGCACACCTCTATGTAAAGTCATGTTAACAAGAAAGCTGTATCGTGCTAATTTGTGTGAGGGAGACAGCGTTTCTGAGCATTTGCAATACATGACAGAGCTTTTCTTGGAGTTGACACAATGAGGGATGTAATTCACGGAAGCACATAACGTTTATGTTATTCTCAGTTCACTTAATGAAACGTGAGATAATTTAGCAACCAGTTTGGGGTCATTATCTGAAAGAGATTTGACTGTAAATTATCTAACTGGTCGGCTTCTGGAAGAAGAGCAAAGAAGAAAAGCTTATAGCAAGAGCACTGTAGATAAGCCGATGCAGAGAAGCTCTGTGGGGGAGTATTTTTCCTGTACTGATAAGAAGGTTTTGACTGTGAAACGGTGTTTTCGCCTTGGCTCAAAGTTGCATCTTCAAAGGGACTGTGATAAAAGAAGTAAGTCAAAAGTCAAGCCGAAGATTGCTAAGCAACAGAGTGGTGTCCAGCTGTCAGTGATAAATTCTACTGGAAGGAATTTAAAGGAGACGTGGCTTCTGGACAGTGGAGCAAGCGAACATATTGCCAATGACAGGAAGATGTTTAAAGGTTTTAAGCAGGCTGAACGGGATCATGTTAGCCTGGCAAATGGAACCTGTGCATCTGTTATTGGGCAGGGGTTTGCATTTGTACCTAGTTTGAATGTTGAATTAACTATGTTATGTGTACCAGACCTGGAATATAATATCCTGAGTGTTTCTCAATTAGATAAGAAGGGATATGAAGTAAGGTTTGTTAATGGTGAATGTATTATTATGCAAAATAATCGTGTCTGTGGTAAGGGTGTATTGCAGAACAATTTATATGAGCTGAAACCCAGGACAGATGATGATGTAACCCATGATGTAGCAATGATCAACAAACCATACCATAATTCATGTGAACATTTGTGGCACAGAAGGTTGGGGCATCCAAGTTTCAAAGTGGTTGAAAAGATGTCTGAAACAAGTACTGGAATGGACTTGAAACCGTGCCAAGCTTATCTGGATTGCACGGCATGTAAAATGTCTAAGTGAAAGGTGTATCCTGTCAGTAAACAAAGTGATAGAAAATCACATAAATGTTTTGAATTAGTACATGCTGACCTAATTGGCCCATTACCAGCCACATTAGGTAGTGCTAAATATGTATTAGTAATTGTTGATGATTTCACTTGTTTTGGATTATGTTATTTGTGGAAAGCTAAGAGCCAGACATTTGATAAGTTCAGGAATTGGGTGCAGTTTGTAGAACGTAGGTATAACACAAAGGTGTGTAGTTTGCAGACTGACCGGGGTACTGAGTTTATGAATGGCAGTTTTCAGCAATGGCTCAGTAGGAGGGGCATTGCACACAGAAGAACCAATTCACATAGTGCATCAGAGCCTGGAGTGGCAGAACGAAGGAATTTAGCATTACAGACAGTTAAGGTTTCACTGTTAGCTGACTCAGGGTTATCTAGAGGATACTGGGGAGAAGCTATACTGACTGCTAATTATTTAATTAACAGGTTGTGGAGTGTGTCAGTGAATCAAACACCATATTATATTTTGTATGGCAAGAAGCCATCATTATCACATTTGAAAGTTTTTGGTTGCTCAGCCTGGGTTCACGTGCATAAGGAAGTACGTAGGAAGGGTCAGGCTAAAGCACAGAAAATGATTTTTGTGGGGTATGAGCCAGGAACCAAGGGATATAGGTTTACTGATGACCGTAGACTTGTTATTTCACGATCAGCGAGTTTCAGTGAGCATAGCAATTGGCAGAAGTTACACAGAGGGGGTGAGGTTTTTATTCCTAGTCAGGGACAGATCGAGCTATCAGAGTGGCGAGCGTCCAAAGATGTAATTAAGGATGAAGAAGAATTAACTCCTAGTGTGCCAATGGAACAGGAGACCACTGTATTGCGCTGATCTGAAAGAGTTAACAAGGGCATACCTCCACAGCGTTACAAACCAGGTGATGTTAAATTGTGTTTTGTTAATTATGAACCACGTAGCTATTCAGAGGTAATGGAGTTGCCACCACAGGAGCAGAAAAAGTGGAAAGCTGCTATGGATGTGGAAATGAATGCCATTCATTCCCATAAGGTGTTTAAATCTACCAGGCTGCCTGAGGGGCAGAGACCAGTAGATTGTAAATGGGGGAGGAAATTTATATGGCAGAAGCTCTGGGTTATGAATCTAAAGAGGCAGGAAGAGTGTACAAATTGCAGAAGGCTTTGTATGGACTCAGACAATCAGTGCGTTGCTGGAACCTGCGTTTAGATGCAGCATTGCAAAGAATGGGTTTTAAGTGTAGTAAGGCCGACCCATGTCTATATATTAAGCAATGTAATGATGAACAGGTGTTGCTATTGATCTTTGTAGACGATTTATGTTTTATAGCAAAGGATCAAAAGAGGGTAAATGAATTTACTGAACAACTCAAGCAACAGTTTGATTTAAAAGATCTGGGAGAGATTAGAAATTACCTAGGCGTAGGTATTCAGAAGGTTGATGGAGGTTACGTTCTAGAGCAGCGGAAGAAAATTGAACAGCTGCTAAGAGACAACGATATGGAACATTGCAAGGAGGTTCCTACCCCGATGACAACTGATTTTCTTAAGGCAGAAGCTGGAGACGAAGACCAAACATCATGTAATCAAGAACAATATCAGTCTATAATTGGTAGTTTGTTATACCTAGCACAATGGTTGCATCCCGATATCGGGAATGCGGTGAATGTACTGAGTAGGTACGTTGTACAACCTACCCAGAGACATTGGAAAGGTATTAAACGTTTGTTTAGATATCTTAAAGGGACAATTAATAAATGTTTATTAATTAAGCCTTGTAAACCATTGAATATTAAGTGCTATGTAGATAGTGATTGGGGAAATGATGTACATGATAGGAAATCAATATCAGGATTGATAATTATGTTTGGTGACACCTTGGTGGGGTGGAGGTCTCGGAAACAGAGTTCTGTCACCGTATCTACTGCAGAGGCAGAGTACACTGCACTATCTGACCTATGTTCAGAACTCATATGGTATAGGCAATTGTTAAGGGATGTTAATGTAACAATTGAGGAACCTATAATTGTATATGAAGACAGTGAAGCGTGTATACAGATGGCAAAGAATGATAAAATCAGAGGGAGAAGCAAACATGTAGATATTAAGTATCAAAATGTTAGGAATGCTGTAAAGGAATCTCTGATTGAATTAAAGTATTTTCCATCTGAAAATAACGTAGCAGATGTAATGACCAAGCTTCTATGTATAGAGAGACATAGGATGGGTGTATCCAATATGTGTATGTCTTCTATATTGTGTAATTGAAATGTAATATCTATTGTAAATTGGAGGGGTGTTGGGGTTCGTATAATACCCAGAATTTACAGGTAGATTAATTATACAGGAGAGGCTAGAGTTATCTAGGTGAGAAGTGAAATATTCTGCAAGTCATCCAATTAGCAGCCATTATAGAAGGTATGATGTGACTCATATTACAGGTGCTATAGTTTAACTGGGTGTGGCAGATAATTTGTTTGACCTATAATGTGATTGGTCAGTTTATGTATATAAGCAGAGGAGATTTAGTGTTCACCCTCTTCTCGTTATTTCATCTCATCTGTATCTGTGTTGGACGTTACTGGACTGTATTTTGGAATGCGTATGTATATAGAGTAAATAGACTATTTAATCTCTGCTTGAGTGTCTATTTACTGCATAGAACGTATTACTCTGAAGTTGTGGAGAAGCACTGGCCGCCCCAGCGTTGCGTGCTCTGACAGACCATAACTAGAACACAGGGTTCAACAATGAAATCCAATCATCTGTTTGGGGCAACTCCTATTTATTTACTAAACTAGGTAAAAGTAATCTATTTTATATATATACCTAATACAAAGATTTACATGTGTCAACATAAGAATCCCTAATTCTGATATTTAAAAAGTATAATTAGATTAGATAGAAAAGCACCTTAGATTCGTCCTGGAGTGGATATTTTAAATTGTTATTTACTGTGTATTTTAATCTATTTAATTGTATGTTAATGATTTTAATTTTGTTGTAAACCGCCCAGAGTCCCCCGTGGGGGAGTTGGGCAGTGATAAATTTGATTGATAAATAAATAAATAAATAAATAAATAAAATCACATACAAACAACAATTTCTGGATCAAGCTCAAGCTCACGTTGTTTCAAATTTCAAATTTAGTCACTGCCCATCTCACTCACAGAGAGACTCTGGACTCTGTTCATAGTGCTCAAGCTCATGTTAAAAAAACATCAAGGAAAGGTTGACACAGATGGATATGGATATATAGATATATGAATCAAGTGAATGTGAAAAGACAATATCTACTGTATGTTTACTGATGACTGGAAACCCCTTATAGATTTTTTGCATGTAACAGAAAAAAAATGAACCTATAATTTTGATGTCTTCCAACAACCTAAAAGACGACTTTATACATGGACTTCACCAGATGGTCGACACCGAAATCAGATTGACTACATCCTTTGCAGCCAAAGGTGGCGGACATCTATACAGTCGGTAAAAACAAGACCTGGAGCTGACTGTAGTTCAGATCACGAACTTCTTATTGCAAAATTTAGAATCAGACTAAAGAGAATAGGGAAGACCCACAGATCAGTTAGATATGAGCTCACTAATATTCCTAAGGAATATGCAGTGGAGGTGAAGAATAGATTTAAGGGCCTAGATTTAGTAGATAGGGTCCCAGAAGAACTATGGACAGAAGTTCGCAACATTGTTCAGGAGGCGGCAACAAAAAACGTCCCAAAGAAAAAGAAAACCAAGAAGGCAAGATGGCTGTCTGCTGAAACACTGGAAGTAGCCCAAGAAAGAAGGAAAGCAAAAGGCAACAGTGATAGTGGGAGATATGCCCAATTAAATGCAAAATTCCAGAGGTTAGCCAGAAGAGATAAGGAATTATTTTTAAACAAGCAATGTGCGGAAGTGGAAGAAGACAATAGAATAGGAAGGACAAGAGACCTCTTCCAGAAAATTAGAAACATCGGAGGTAAATTCCAGGCAAAAATGGGTATGATCAAAAACAAAGATGGTAAGGACCTAACAGAAGCAGAAGAGATCAAGAAAAGGTGGCAAGAATATACGGAAGATCTGTATAGGAAGGATAATAATATTGGAGATAGCTTTGACGGTGTGGTCAGTGAGTTAGAGCCAGACATCCTGAAGAGTGAGGTTGAATGGGCCTTAAGAAGCATTGCTAATAACAAGGCAGCAGGAGACGATGGTATCCCAGCTGAACTATTTAAAATCTTGCAAGATGATGCTGTCAAGGTGATGCATGCCATATGCCAGCAAATTTGGAAAACACAAGAATGGCCATCAGATTGGAAAAAATCAACTTATATCCCCATACCAAAAAGGGAAGCACTAAAGAATGTTCAAACTATCGAACAGTGGCACTTATTTCACATGCTAGTAAGGTAATGCTCAAGATCTTGCAAGGTAGACTCCAGCAATTCATGGAGCGAGAATTGCCAGATGTACAAGCTGGGTTTAGAAAAGGCAGAGGAACTAGAGACCAAATTGCCAATATCCGCTGGATAATGGAGAAAGCCAGGGAATTTCAGAAAAACATCTATTTCTGTTTTATTGACTATTCTAAAGCCTTTGACTGTGTGGATCATAACAAATTGTGGCAAGTTCTTGGTGGTATGGGGATACCAAGTCATCTTGTCTGCCTCCTGAGGAATCTGTATAACGACCAAGTAGCAACGGTAAGAACAGAGCACGGAACAACGGACTGGTTTAAGATTGGGAAAGGAGTACGGCAGGGTTGTATACTCTCACCCTACCTATTCAAACTGTACGCAGAACACATCATGCGACATGCTGGGCTTGATGAATCCAAGGCTGGAGTTAAAATCGCTGGAAGAAACATTAACAATCTCAGATATGCAGATGATACCACTTTGATGGCTGAAAGCGAGGAGGAGTTGAGGAGCCTTATGACGAAGGTGAAAGAAGAAAGTGCAAAAGCTGGGTTGCAGTTAAACCTCAAAAAAACCAAGATTATGGCAACGAGCTTGATTGATGACTGGCAAATAGAGGGAGAAAAAGTGGAGGCAGTGACAGACTTTGTATTTCTAGGCGCAAAGATTACTGCAGACGCTGACTGCAGCCAGGAAATCAGAAGACGTCTACTTCTTGGGAGGAGAGCAATGGCAAATCTTGATAAAATAGTTAAGAGCAGAGACATCACACTGACAACAAAGGTCCGCATAGTTAAAGCAATGGTATTCCCTGTAGTAACCTATGGCTGCGAGAGCTGGACCATAAGGAAGGCTGAGCGAAGGAAGATAGATGCTTTTGAACTGTGGTGTTGGAGGAAAATTCTGAGAGTGCCTTGGACTGCAAGAAGATCAAACCAGTCCATACTCCAGGAAATAAAGCCAGATTGCTCACTTGAGGGAATGATATTAAAGGCAAAACTGAAGTACTTTGGCCACATAATGAGAAGACAGGATACCCTGGAGAAGATGCTGATGCTAGGGAAAGTGGAAGGCAAAAGGAAGAGGGGCCGACCAAGGGCAAGATGGATGGATGGTATTCTGGAGGTGACGGACTCAACCATTGGGGAGCTGGGGATGGTGACGGCCGACAGAGGGCTCTGGCGTGGACTGGTCCATGAAGTCACGAAGAGTCGGAAACGACTGAACGAATAAACAACAAATAATTTTGATGATTAGACAGAATAGACTATAGAATGAAGAGAGGTAAACTTATAATTTTACGGGTGCGGTTAGCTCAGCGGGTTAAACCGCTGAGCTGTAAACTCTGCCGATCTAATGGTCGACAGTTCAAATCCCGCGTGACGAGGTGAGCTCTCGCCATTCACCCCAGCTTCTGTCAACCCAGCAATTCGAAAGCGAAAGCGAGTATTTATTTTATTTATTTATCTTATTTATACCCCGCCTATCCCCTCCTAGACTCTAGGCGGCTTACAATCAGTACATACATCAAGTTATACATCATATTATATTACCCGCGCGATTAGGGAGGGGGTGAGGGAACCGGCTCTTCAATCGCAGGTCAGACTACATGTCCCAGGAACCTTTGCTTCAGAGCCGGCTGCTGACGTCCAGGAAGTTGATGTTTTTTCGGGATCCGTCGTCCTCTGCCGTCCTCCGTCGCCATCCACGGGAACCAGCTTTCTTCTTGGTCCGAGGGCGACCCTCCGAAAAGGACGCCAGCAAATTGGCCCACGTGAGTGGTCCCCATTTATCTACTTGCCGGGCTTTCGATCAGCAGGGTGGGCTGGAGCTGGGGCTAGTGATGGGAGCTCACCCCGCCACGCGGATTCGAACTGCCGACGTTATGGTTGGCAGACTAACGGCTCAGCGGTTTAACCCGCTGAGCCACCGCGCCCCTTTTAGGGAGTAGATAAATGGGTACCACGTTAAAGTGGGTCAATTTGCTGACATCCTGTAATTCGGGGGTCGCCCTTGGAATCGGAAAGAAGATCCCGGAAATCCCAAAATCCCGAAAATGGCGACGGAGGACGAAGGAACCCGATTGGTTGAACATCCAGGACGTCAGCAGCCGACTCAGAAGTGAGGTATGCTGGGACATGTAGTCCAATACCTACGGAAGAAGAGTCGGTTCCCCAACCCCCTTCCTGAGCACGCGATAATATATGAATTGTTGTATAATTATATGAATTGTAACGCTGTAAACCGCCTAGAGTCCTCCGATAGGGAGGGGATAGGTGGGGTATAAATATGATCAATAAATAAATAAATAAATAAATAAATAAATAAATAAATAAATAAATAATTGTACCTTATAACTGCTGTTAAGAAAGTCAGAAGCTACACCTTTGTATTTTTTTCTTTGTTTTCTATCTTTCCTTTCCTTTTTTTTCCTTTCTTGCACTTTTAGCTTTCTCTTTGATTTCTTATTCTTTCTTTTCTTTTTCTTACTTTATATTAGTCTGTATTAGTTTTTATTTTCTTTTAAAAACTCTTTAATAAAATTAGGTATATGTATATGTATATGTATATGTATATGTATATGTATATGTATATGTATATGCATATGCATATGCATATGAATATATAAAAAGCATAAAGTAAATACACCCTGGCACTTGATATACAACAGAATTCTTAAGAACGTGTAGCATATATTGGGAAAAACTCGAGTCAATGGCATGAATACAACTAACATACATGCATTTGTTATATGAAGAGCTGCCATGAGGAAGCCCAAAGGGCTTTAGAACCAGGGAGAGAGGAGTTGCACTCTTTTGCCTCATTCACATAATAGGATAAAACCATAATTGTTGATTTTGACTTGGTATCATGTGTGTGTGACATTACAACATAGCTACAAAAGGGTGGAGCTTGCAATGTGACTTTATCATGCACATTTTGTCTTTTTGCCTTCATTGTGGTTAGGAAATAATACCTGCGGTTGTTCCTGTAATGATTAAGAAAAGAAATGTCTTTGTTTTGCTCTGTAGGCCAAACTATTAATTGCCATTGTGCAGTAATGTCTACACATACTTCTATAGAGGAGAAGTCTCACAGTCTATTTTATTTGCTATGACTAGATGAGAAGACACAAACACACTCGTGTGTGTGTGTGTGTGTGTGTGTGCGTGCACATACACAGATCCACATCCACTTGCTTACCTTCTGTCCAGGATAACTCCAGGTGTAATTGATCAGCTCAATACCTCTTACTGCACACGTCACAGTGATATTTTCGCCTTGTTTCAAAAGAGTTTGCACCGCACTGATAGAAATGTTGATTAAGGAGGTAGGAGAAGAAGAAACTGTAGAAGAACAAAACTAGTGAATAGGGAAGAAAGGTAGCTCACAGCAATTTATAGGGAAAAATAGTTGCAGCAAGTTCAATCGATATGCAGCTGTCTCAGAGTGAGAAAACTGTTCTCTGTTCATTTCACTGCATAGACAATTTGAAAACTTCAATATTAATAAAGCATAAGATGTTAAAAGCCTAAAGTGGAGCAAGAGAGCCTAAAGTGGAGTCCTTGGTGCTCTCTGAGCTTGGTTGTTTGCTTGCATATGTTTCATTACCCAACTAGGTAACATCATCAGGCTGATGATGTTACCTAGTTGGGTAATGAAATGTCTGCAAGCAAACAACCAAGCTTAGAGAGCACCAAGGACTCCACAGTTCAAGCCTGAGCTACAGATATTCTCTTCTATTAGAGCCTAAAGTCTTAAAATCCTGTTGAGAACAGGGAAAAGCCCTTTGCCTGGCATTGAACTTAACCACAATGGAGATGCCGAGTAAGCTTCCTAATGAAGACTGTGGCATAGCACTGGCATATCAACAAGGCCACCTGACATGACCATTCCCTTAACTTCAGATGAGAGGCAGTCAGAAGAATAAATTCAAGTTAAAATAATCAGACAAACGCCCTATTGTTGGAAAAATGCTGGCTTATAGGGAAAGAGGCGCAGAGTAAACAGACACAAAGTGTTCAAAGCTAAAAATCTTTACTTGTCTTGAATAAATGGCTTTAAGAGCTTCCCAGCACCCATGTGCAGTGTCTAAGTTGCTGATATGCAGCAACTGAGATGATTCAAGTTCCAAAACCAAATTGCCATAAGCACGGTCCAAACCCAATTGCACTTCCTCAGAGATGGGAGCTCCTGGAGGTGGATTTGCCACATACTGCCACAAGCCTTCTTTTAAAAAGAATGATTTAATCTTCACACACCAGGTCCGATAGTTTCTGCCATCTAAGTGCTCAAATGGCAGACTAGCCAGTCCCGTAGCAGCCATGCTGACCACTCAAAGAAAAACACGTTTACTCTGAAATCAGCCTCTAAAAACAAACTCCCTTTTATAGCCAGGAAAAACGCAGCAAAAAGCGTAAATTCCTCTCTGGGCCCATAACTTGTTGGAAAAATGCTGGCTTATAGGGAAAGAGGAACAGAGTAAACAGACACAAAGTGTTCAAAGCTAAAAATCTTTACTTGTGATAAAAGCAAAGTAGGATATACATATACAAGTTGGATATACATGTTACAGCATTGCAAAAAAACGTAAAGACAAAGCAGATTATAATCTTGCATGATGCTTCTACTGATAAGACATTTAAGGAGCTCAATTCTTTGTTTATACTCACAGCAAAGAATAGCTACACACTTTTCAGTCCTCAGGAGCAGGAAGATGGCTAATAGGCGAGCAGAAGCCAAGAAGCAAGGAACCATAGTTCACAGCTGAGATATACACTTACCAATTTTCTGATTGGCTGAAAGTTAGGTGTGAAACCACCAAGCACAAAGCATAAAACATTGCACATAGTATAAACTGCCATAAGGTGGCAGTGCTGCATCTAAGCAAGCATACTGTCTCCCCCTCCCAACTGCTAGGGCACACTGTTCCCATGGGAAGGTTTAGGCCGAGACATAACATTTGCATCACGTGGTGCCTTTGCTAGCCACCTGCACCTTCATATCTATGTAAGATATGGAGAAAAACACTCAAAGCTATGAGAAAGTTTTGTTCCATGCAGAAAGCGATTTGCTATTTCACATGAGAAATCTGACACCTATATGCAAATCAGGTTAAATATTACATAGATATTATCAGCTTCCTATCAGATGTACAGTATCAGCCCAGCTCAAGTGCCAAAGAGTGGTCCTTCACTTTGGCAAGGAAATGATATAGCTTCCTCTGCAACCTATTCACTTCTTAGTCATTTAATGAATGTGTTCCCACTGAAAACAGAAATAAATTTTTGTATTTTAGTGTAGGAAGACTTTTCAAATTAAAGATGGATTTCTTTGCAAAGGAATGCAAAATAAATTGCTCAAGGTTTTTAGTGGAACAGATGTACAAGTTCTGTCAGTTCCACCCACCAGAATGATGTCAGGCAGCAATGAACGGAGTCTGCTCTTTCAAATCTTTTTCAGATGAGCACAAGCATTTTTCAAAATTGCAGGCTTCTCTTCTGTGTGGCATTTCCCCTGCACCCCTATATATAATGTAATATCTATATCCATCCATCCATCCATCCATCCATAATATATAATGTAATATATAATGTAATATCAGCATTGAGAACTGGGAAGCCCTAACTCATGAGCATTTCAATTGGAGGTCAGCCTTTATTAAAGGCGCTACGGACTTTGAAGAAGCACGAGTACAGGGCGAAAGGGAGAAACGAGCTAAGAGGAAGGCATGTTAAGCAAACCCTCATCATGACCGTCTTCCACCCGGAAACCTATGCCCTCATTGTGGGAGGTTGTGTGGATCCAGAATTGGACTTTACAGCCACTTATGGATCCACTGTTAAGATTTTACCCTTGGAAGACAATCTTACTCAGCTACGAGTGATCGCCAAGAAGCACCCCTATCTACAACAATATTTTGCTTTCTCAACCTTTCACTCCCAGAACCTTCTCCTTTTCTGCTCCACACACTTGCTAAAGCTATGCATGATAGTGAAAACTGGAAAATATTGATCAACGACTCACCTTGGATGCTATAAACATAGAATGTTTCAGACTCAAACTCTTCATCATTTATTGTTGCTTTGCAGATGTAGGCTTTGTCTTCAAACTGCCCTTTAAAGCCTTGTTGTGGAAAATATGTTCCAGGGACTGGATCATTAACCCTCTTTTCATAAAGAGCCACTGTAACATTGGGGTTTGTCACACGGCAAGGAATAATGACTTCACCATAGCCTGTGCTGAACACAAATGCATCTTCCTGGTTGTTTGGTAGGAATGGCATAGAGAGATCTATGAAGAGGAAGAATGGAGAGAAGCTGATTTCATCATGCACTAGGGAGGTATCTAATCACAAAGTCTGAAGATAGATTGATCACCTCAAACAGCCTCCTAGATGCAATCCTCCTAGATGCTCCGTGGTTCACAGAGGAGTTGAGGGTTTTGAAGAGGGTTAAGAGACGTCTAGAGCGCCGCTGGAGGAAGACGAAGACTGAATCTGACCGGACACAATCTAGAGCCGCTATTAGGGCCTACCTTGTGGCGGTAAGAGCGGCGAAATGTGAATATTTCTACACTCTTATTGCGTCCACAGAATGCTGCCCAACGGCCCTGTTTAAGATTACTAGATCTCTCTTGGGTTGTGAAGATTCGGTGACCCATTTACAGGGCCGATCAGAAGAGTTTGCTGAGCATCTGTAGGACAAAATCGCTCAGATTCATTCCAAATTTAACTCTAAGCGTGAAGCACAATCTGGGGAGATGCCAGAGGTACGTACTTACCCTGTTATCTGGGAACAGTTTGATCCTGTTGGGCCTGATGAAGTAGACAGGATCCTCCAGATTGTAAACGCCACCACGTGCCATCTTGACCCGTGTCCCTCCTGGCTGGTGAAATCAGCTCAGGAGGTCACATGTGGTTGGGTCCAGGGGATGAGTAGTGCATCCTTGGGAGAGGGGGTGTTCCCAGCAGTCTTTAAGGAGGTGCTGGTGCACCCCCTCCTCAAGAAACCTTCCCTGGACCCCACTGTCTTGAACAATTTTCATCCTGTCTCCCACCTTTCCTTTTTGGGAAAGGTGGTTGAGAAGGTGGTGGCGTTGCAACTCCAGAGGATTCTGGATGAAACGGATTATCTAGACCCCTTTCAGTCAGGTTTTAGGCCGGAATATGGGACAGAGACTGCATTGGTCGCGCTTATGGATGATCTCTGGCGGGAGCGAGATGGAGGGAGTGCATCCATTCTTGCTCTCTTGGACCTCTCAGCGGCTTTCGATACCGTTGACCACGGTATCCTTTTGGAGCGACTCAGGGAGTTGGGGGCGGGCGGCGTAGTTTTGCACTGGTTCACCTCCTTCCTCCAGGGCCACTCACAATCGGTGGTAATAGGGGAGGAGAGATCCGACCCTCGATCCCTCCTGTGTGGGGTGCCGCAGGGTTCGGTTTGTAAGGGTTAGCTTAACCAACGCCATTCTGCTTTTGGAAACTGCTTGCGACAGGGAATTAGGTGAAAGGGGACTAGAGATTAGATAATGCAGGGCAAGGATGTTTAGAATACCAGGAGCCGCTCTGTCTCTAGGAGAGAGTTTGTTTATGCTTTCTTACTGCTAGCAATGCTGATTCAGAAACCTTGCCCTCTTACTAGGAGAGGGTTCACTATGCTTTCTTTCTTAACTTGGGAAACCTATATAAGTGTTGAAGTTGCAATGTGTGAGTGTGGATCTCTTCCCAGACATTTCACTGCCATGATGTCTGCAGAGATTCCACCCAGCTTTGCTTGGCCAAATAAATGCTGTTCTTTTAATCTCCAAGCCTCGACTCAAGTCTGTTTTTGGCAACCTCAGGAACTTGGGTAAAAAGTGTAAGCCAGGGACCTTACAGGTTCTCTCTCCTCTCCTATTTAACATCTACATGAAGCCGCTGGGCGAGATCATCCATCATCACGGGATGATGTCCGTCGGATCATCCATATTGGGTCCATATTGGGACCATATCACCAATATGCTGATGATACTCAATTGTATATCTCCATCCCGGGTGAAGTAAGTGTTGCAGTTGACACCCTATCTCAGTGCCTGGGGGCTGTAGGGGCCTGGATGGGGAACAACAGGCTTCAACTGAACCCTGATAAGATGGAGTGGCTATGGATTGATGGCCTCTCGGCCTCCAGAAAGCTGTCATCTTTAACTCTGGATGGGGTGGCACTGCCCCGTTCAGATTCAGTCCGGAGCTTGGGGGTCCTCCTGGACTCATGACTCCTGCTCGAAGAGCAGGTGGCAGTCGTGGCCAGGAGGGCCTTTGCACAGCTTCGGGTTGTGCGCCAGTTGTGACGCTTCCTGGATCGAGAGGCCCTCCAAACAGTCACTCATGCCCTTGTCATATCTCATATAGATTATTGCAACGCGCTCTACATGGGGCTACCCTTGAAGAGTATCCGGAAGCTTCAGCTGGTCCAAAATACAGCCGCTCAAGCAGTTACGGGTGCGATAAGATCAGCACATGTAACACCACTGCTCCGCGAGCTGCATTGGGTACCAGTTTGCTTCCGGGTCCAATTCAAGGTGTTGGTCATCACCTTTAAAGCCCTACATGGCATGGGACCAGGGTATCTGAGGGACCGTCTCATCCCGATTACATCTACCCGCCCCACCCAGTCATGCAGGGAGGGCATGCTATGGACCCCGTCAATAAAAGAATTTCATCTAGCGGCGTCTAGGAGGCGTGCCTTCTCTACAATAGCGCCCACCCTGTGGAACAGCTTGCCCCCGGAGGTGAGGCAGGCGCCCTCCCTCCTGGCTTTCTGGAAGTCTTTAAAAACCTGGTTCTGCCGCCTGGCTTAGGACAAAGGAAGTGATAGTTCCTCCTGGGGGTGGTTAGCTTAGTAATAACCTCCTTTTAAGATCTTACCATCCTCTGGATTTTTTATATTTCTATTTATTATGATATTGTATTTTAATGATTTATAGGTTTTTTAATTTTAATATTTTATTGTAAACCGCCCAGAGTCTACTGCGGTAGAGATGGGCGGTGATAAATTTGATTAATAAATAAATAAAATAAATAAAATAATAAAGGATATAATTGTGACCAGAGCCAATTCAGTATGGAATGTGGTGGTGGAATGCAACAGTTGTTTTTTCTGCAGAGAGACATGGCTTTGTTCCTCTTTCATTTAGATTTAAATTACCACAGTATAATAATGTTTGTGTGTTTTTCTGTTTAGCACGTATATACTGTAAGTGCATGTGTGTGTGCATGTACATGTACATGCACATCTCCAGAGTTGGTATGGTAAGCATTGGTATTAAACAGGCTGCCAGGCTGATAGCTTTTATATATGGAGACGAGGGATTTATCTCAAGCAACCACCCCCCCCCCCCTGTATTAATCCTGTATTCACACCATGGATCAATTTAAAGCAGGAACAGGATTTTTTCCCCCTCTCAAAGTCTACATTTCCATTGCTGAAATCTGTTAGGGATTGCATTATAGTGGTGGCCAAACCCAAAAGTAGGTAGAATTACAGGTATACAGTATATTAAGAACAAAAAAGATATTTGCAACTAGGCATTCTCCAACTTTTGAAGGTTCTCCCCAACAGGTAGATGGTAGATGTAGTGGGAAGAAGCAAATAGTATTAATATTCTAGGAAAAGGAGTGTGGCCTGGAAAAAGTGTAAATCTGATTGAGACGCCTGGAGAGGCATGTTTGCATCCATAACAGAGTCCTTGCTCTTTTTCTGAACTTTCTATTGATTCCATAGACCCACATACATTACACAGTACACAGATTAAGCATACGTTACATGATTAGAAGTATCAAAGCTGCACAATCACCAATACCTGGTACAAACATGTAGATGGCTTTTTCATCCAGGGCTTGATCGTCAGTACAGGAATATTCGCCTGTGTTTAAACCAGTCAAGTTCCTGAGTGTGAGGGTGTTGGTAAAAACGGTATCCCTTTTCTCTAGAACAGTGTCTAATTTGGTATGCTTGCTGTCTGTTTTCCAGAAAATCTCACTGTGTCCGGAACATGTCAGGGTAAAATCGGTGTACAGATTGAGGATAACTTCATGGGCACTGGGAGTAATTTCCAGGGATCTGATTTCTTTCACGCCTTTAAGAAATCAATTGGAAATCAAATTAGCAAGAGACAGAACATAGAGGTTAGCAGAAGAATGTATGCAAGAACAGGGATGCAAATGCAAGAACAGGGATAAAAAATAAAGCAACATGTTTCTGTATAATCTAAACATTTGGACTGCTTGAAAAGCAAAACCATTATCCATTTGGAGGCAGGGGCTAGAGGCCAGCCAGTCAAGATAAAACATTCTTTTTAGTTTTTATGTACTGTATATCTTGAAAAACAGATATTTGATTAAAAACCAATTCATAGGCATATAAGAAATGAAAGAGTCTTGTTTTCCATCTAATGTCTTTTCCTTCTAGGAAGAGCCTGAGATTGGTCTCCAGCAGAACAATATATTGTGAATAATTGCATGATGTGAATACAATTCAGACATTGTGTACAGAACAAGTGGAAAACTCCAGCATAATAAGGATATTTTTCCTTCCTAGAACATGGCATATTCTGGCTCATTAATCTTGACCCCTGTTCCTGAAGTGGCGGCTGTGGCACAGATACTCTGGATGTGATTTGTGTTGAAGAAATCTAAACAAGCTGAGGATGTGAAATGAAAATTGCCAGGAAATCCTTGGGAAATGATACAGTAGACAGCATCTTCCTGAATTGCTTCCTACAGATCCATCTTATGTCTACCACCTATTTTTTGCTCAGACTGTTCAATGTTACTAGAGAGAAATTAAGCAGGCATATTTGAAAGATGTGCAATATTCCAATTGAAGAGAATATTCCAATTATAGTGCAACCTATGCACGTTTACTGTTAACCGGTTCCACTGAATTCAATGTGGCTTCTCAAGTAGGTGCAAGGATTGCAAATTGAATTGGTCTCTTCTTGTTGGATAATTCTGCTCATGCTTCTCATATGGCCATGGGAGAAGAAAGCAGTTTATGGCTGAAAATTATGCTATCTCCCATCATCACACAGAAAAACAAATAGGGATATTTACATTGTAGTTTGTCCTTAGAAAGGCAGATGATGATCTATTTGTTATCGCTAGATCCAAGATTTCAAAACTCACTAAGCTTCCAAAATACTCGTAACTTTTGTTTCTGTCATTTATTACTTGCCTTTTTGCTAATAAAATGTTCAAGAAACTTACAAAATTTAAAAATAACGAGTTAGATACAAATTTGCTCTTGATAAACCAAAGAGGAATGAGGATTAGAAGAGCCTCTTTACTAGGGTGGCCATTAAAATATCCTAAGAAGAGAAGTAAGGAAAAACCTCCTTCAAACTGAGCTTAACTCCTGTTGACTTCAAGGACCATGCAGATTTTTTGGCAACAATACAGACTTTTTTCCGGAGGTTTTTTCCCCCCATTATCCAGTGTAACTTGTAGTCCTGGTCTCCCATCCAGGTACTAACAGGCAGGGGTGTCCAGTGTGTATGTGTGTCAAGAGTCAAGATGGTGGCCAAATGAAGCCCTCCTGCTGTTTTATGAGCTGCACTGCACATGAAAAAGGATTGGAGTTTCAGTTATGCTGTCACAGCCACCCTCTTGACCCCCCCCCAACCCTCCCCACCCGGTGGATGCCCCTGTAATTAGGCCTGAACCAGCTTAGCTTCAGGGCCCAGACAAGATCAGCCAGGTGCTGCCATAATGATCCTAAGAAAGTCAGACATTGATGAGGAGCTTTTAAAATAATTAAATTCACCTCGAAAAACCACCTGCAATAATAAACAGTCATGTTCAATGTGTACTCACCAACCAATAGAACAGGGCTTTCCAAAGTTTTCCCGTGGCGACACACCAACCGCTGTTGGTGTGTCGCCGCGGGAAAACCCGGAAGTGCCGCTGTTGCGGCAGCACGCAAAAACCCGGAAGCACTGCTGCCGCTTTCAGTTTTTGCACGCCGCCGTGGCTGCAGCGCTTTCGGATTTTTGCGCGCCGCCGTTGGTGTGTTGCCACGGGAAAACCCGGAAGCACTGATGGCGCGCCATCAGCGCTTCCGGGTTTTGATGCGACACATCTGGGCCCCACAGGCGACACACTTTTGTGTCGCGACACACAGTTTGGAAAGCTCTGCAATAGAATTTATTTTCTCATACATGCAGTTTCTTCTCTCACATGTACACTACTTATTCTCTTTGCTCATATGCACAAAAATGGGGTTGGGATTTTTTTATGAGCACACAACAGCAATGTTAGCTGTCTTGGTTGTAACTTTTAACCATTTGCCCCGGGAGCTCCTAAGAGAAAGGTGAAAGGCTTGGAAGCTTGTCTTAGGGCTCAGCCCTTTGTTTTGCCTTCTCCTCCAGACCATTTTGCCTTACACCACATAGACTCCTTGGTGGTCAGCCAAGCCAGTCTCATGCCTGTGTGTCCTCCTACTGCCTCTAAGTCTTGTCCTATGAGGCTCATGGAAAGTAGAGTGATGACATCGAACTGCACAAATATAGTCAACCGCTAGCTGCCAGAAGAGATGCCAAAACCTCTCTTTTTATTTTTTTTTAATTTTTTTATCCCGCCTTTATTATTTTTACAAATAACTCAAGGTGGGGAACATACCTAATACTCCTTCCTCCTCCTCTTTTCCCCACAACAACAACCCTGTGAGGTGAGTTGGGCTGAGAGAGAGTGACTGGCCCAAGGTCACCCAGCCAGCTTTCATGCCTAAGGCGGGACTAGAACTCTCAGTCTCCTGGTTTCCTATTGGCTCCTTCCCAGGGCTGAGAGAGAGAGTGACTGGCCCAAGGTCACCCAGCTGGCTTTCATGCCTAAGGTGGGACTAGAACTCTCAGTCTCCTGGTTTCCTATTGGCTCCTTCCCAGGGCTGAGAGAGAGAGTGACTGGCCCAAGGTCACCCAGCTGGCTTTCATGCCTAAGGTGGGACTAGAACTCTCAGTCTCCTGGTTTCCTATTGGCTCCTTCCCAGGGCTGAGAGAGAGAGTGACTGGCCCAAGGTCACCCAGCTGGCTTTCATGCCTAAGGTGGGACTAGAACTCTCAGTCTCCTGGTTTCCTATTGGCTCCTTCCCAGGGCTGAGAGAGAGAGTGACTGGCCCAGGGTCACCCAGCTGGCTTTCATGCCTAAGGTGGGACTAGAACTCTCAGTCTCCTGGTTTCCTATTGGCTCCTTCCCAGGGCTGAGAGAGAGAGTGACTGGCCCAAGGTCACCCAGCTGGCTTTCATGCCTAAGGTGGGACTAGAACTCTCAGTCTCCTGGTTTCCTATTGGCTCCTTCCCAGGGCTGAGAGAGAGAGTGACTGGCCCAGGGTCACCCAGCCGGCTTTCATGCCTAAGGCGGGACTAGAACTCACAGACTCCTGGTTTCTTTGCTGTCATCTAATGATCCTCTGGATTTTTGCAGTCCAAATATACTGAATACAGGAAGAGAGGGAAGAGAGCTGACTAAAGGTGAACATAAAGTCAGTCTATAAGTAGATGGAGATGGATAGCAAATTTTTAAAAATCTAGCCACCCTACTCTCCACTGGTTGAGTGATGAATTTCAGTGATTCTCCTTTCCCGTGCAGTCCCAGGCACTGCCTGACATTGTTTTTGAGAGTTTCTTCACCCCATCATTCAGAGCAGATATTCAAGGATAGAGAGCAAGGGAATTGGAGGGTGCTAATTGTCAGGGGCAGAAAGAAGAATGGCAGGCATCATCCAGTTTGTGGACTTTTGCTCCATAAAACTCTGAGTCCAACTCAATGAAGTATTGAGATCCCCCTCCTTTTTTTTTTTTTAAAGGAACAAACAAATGCCCTAGTTTGCTTTTTAAACATACTTTCCCCACATCTAAACAGACTTTGGGCTGGTCTGCAGAATATTCTCTGCAAATACAGAATTCTCACCATGTTCTTGACTGTTATTTTATTTATAAAATTACAGGATTAAAAGGTGTTAATTATTGCAGAAATAAAACAGGATGTAGAGGAAGTCAGCAATGGAACGTATTGAAGCACTAAGATTTAGGGATGGGATTTAAGACAGCGACTGTGGCAGTGCTCTTGGCCTTAAAGAAACTGGAAGCATTCATGTGAATGAATGAAACTGGAAGCATTCAGGGGAATAAATTGAAATAATAAAAAAAATAAAAAAAAATAATATGTTGATTTATTTGATGCCAAGGCCCTGCATCTTTACTTTGTGAGTCCCCAGCCTTAAGGATGACTCTGAGACAGCTTCTCTAGCTGCCATAAGTCTTTCTGTTTGTTTAACAAACCCACACAACTTTCAGGCCACCAAGGTGATCCCAGCTCATCTAACTGCAATGCTTCTGTGGCCTGCCAGTGCCCAACTTTTCTTTCCTTCCTTCTTTTGGGAGAGGGAAAAGGAGAAGGCTGAAAAGCTGAGGAGAGTTTAAAGGTAATCTGAGACTTGCTCCCCCCCCCCTCCCAATTGCACCTAGTGAATCCTAGGGTTGTCACTGAGAAAAAAAATGCTCATGGGAGTTTCCGTGGGGCATTTTTGGTAGGGTAACAAGCATCTGCTATTGCCTATACTCATCAAACACCTGCTAAAGATGGAGAAGCCAGCTGAGAAGGTTTATTTCATGATCCCGGTCTCATCTTTGGTAAAACAGATATTGCAATTGGAAGCAATTATAAAACCAGTTTATCAAAGGTAAAAGTGGGGATTGTGTACAAACCACTTGTTCGAATCCTTTTTTGAAACACTGTTCAGATGCCTAGTGAAACAAATCACAGTTTCATCAGTTGAATTGGATCCAGAGAAGCAAGTTATTACCTCAACTTATATACAAGGCCTTTTTTTCCAGATTTTTTCTTGAGGTGCTAACCTTCCTATCCCCAGAACCAGTGAGGGCCTCTAAAGCAGAAGTCCAGCAAAATCTGCCTGTCCCGTTCTGCACATGCAGAAGTGGGTTGCACATACAGCAATACTTCTGTCTTTGGCCTGCAACTTTAATTGATTATATCTGGCCCCACCCCCCTTTCATTCAAGGGGTGGCTAACAAAAAGTGAACAACAGTTAAGTAATTTTCATGGAAATCAATGGGTCTTACATATAAAATGGGTGCTGAATTGGTTGACTTTTGTTTAATATCACAAACTGTAAGCCTGGATTACAGGAGTGTGTGTGTGTGTGTGCTTACACACAAGGGAAGGGGCATGTTGCAGCTGAGAAGCAAATACTATTCTTTAAAGGTTAAAATACCAAAACAATTATATATAGACAATAATGTCACCAAATGTGATTCAGGGGGACTTCTTGTTTCTCTACATGAAAGATAGCCAATCACAGTCTTTCTCTGTACACTAGTATGGAAGTTTTGTGAGCACTTTCCATAGAAACATTTGTGCATCCATAATATGCCCAGGTGTTTGCTTACTTGTGAGAAAGAAGACCAAGAAGACTAGCATCTTCAGAAAGAAAAGTTGCATCGTGGAAGTCAGTTCTGTTTCAAGCAGTGCCCTGTAAAAAGAAAACCCAAACCAGTGATGCATAGAAATCTGGAGAGTGGGCAGTATATGTCATGGACAAGGGTAGATTAATTTAATAAATATTAATATATTAGAGTCATATTAATACAATAAATAAATTGACAAAACTGTTCCATGAGCTGTCTCCTTCCTTTGGGGTCGTGAGTGGCAGCCAAGGCAGTGATTACCTGCTTTAATGGAGGGAAGCAATGGGCAAAGGAAATTCAAGCTAACCTTGACTTTAATTTGAACAATCAGTATTGGTGCCAGTTGTCTCCACAATGCAAATCCTTGGGCTTGGTACTGATGAAAAAATAGACTGTGTTACTTGCCTTTCACTCTCTTGACAATATTGGTTTAGTAGGGCTTAGAGGCTCATTGTTGTGGGAATAAGACATAAGATCCCAGCAGCAGCTTGAAGCCATTACTGATGATTGCTCAATTTAGTTTTGGAAAAGTGCTGGCACTGAATCATAACCACGACATCCTGACGTAATGAGATAAGAAGTATCTTGTGACCAGTCTTCATAATTTCCTATGTCATCTGAGGGTTAATTTACTTTACAATTTGGACATACTTTAGCGGCTGAATGAGGTATGTATCTATGAAACCACTATATCTTACTTCTTTCTTTTTGTATGTGGTGACTCATTCTGAGTTTGCTTCTCCTATAGATGGATCACTACATATACTGGCTATGTAGAGCTTCGGATTCAGAGACAAAGAGGTGTTCCAGAGCATGCTCTGAACCATTTTTTTTACTTTGAAACAGAAGTGTGTGTATACATATATATGCTAATTTTTGCAAAGTGCACAATTAAGTAAATTATATGTCTGTGACATGTAAGTTCCATTTCCATTTTATAGGTGAGAAATTAAGCAGCAAGAAACTAGAGTGAGGAGATTGCCTGCTTGGGTACAATAATCATTGTCACTGGCGATCACTCGTAGCCGAGTAAGATTGTCTTCCAAAGGTAAAATTTTAACGGTGAATCCGTAAGTGGCTATAAAGGCCAATTCTGGATCCGCACAGCCTCCCACAGTGAGGGCATAGGTTTCCGGGTGGGAGACGGTCATGATGAGGGTTTGCCTGACATGTCTTCCTTTTAGCTCTTTTCTCCCTTTCACCCTGTACTCGTGCTTCTTCAAAGTCCATAGCGCCATTAATAAAGGCTGACCTCCAATTGAAACGCTCATGTGTTAGGGCTTCCCAGTTCTCAATGCTGATATTACATTTTTTAAAATTAGCTTTGAGAGTATCTTTGAATCTCTTTTGCTGTCCACCAATATTCCGTTTTCCATTCTTAAGTTGGGAGTAAAGTAGCTGCTTTGGAAGACGATGGTCAGGCATTCGAACAACATGGCCGGTCCAGCGAAGTTGATGTTGGATGATCATTGTTTCAGTGCTGGTGGTTTTCGCTTCTTCTAATACGCTAACATTAGTCCGCCTATCTTCCCAAGTAATTTGCAGAATTTTTCGGAGGCAGTTGCTCTTAAGACTGAGGTCTGTATCATTTTCCAGAAAAGCAGCAGTGATGTAAGAGCACCAACAGAGAAAGGCTCTGGGAAAAAAATGTACCATTCTAGGAACTTCTTTTGCAACTATCTTCACTTTTGATGAGAGTGGAATAAAGAACATGTGATACCATCATTTGATACTATTGATAGCTGCTGATATTCCAGATTTACTGCCATGCAGACAGTATCATCTGCCTCCCAGTTTACTTCTCTGTTTTTTTACAGAGTGGCTTCAACTTGTATTATGACTGAAAAACATGATTCTGGAAGACTTAGGTAGACCCTTGAACATACTTATTTTCCTTCTCAACACAGTCTCATATCCAAATCTACATACATAGGGGGTTGCAAGGCTCTATGTAGATTCTGTAAAGAAAACTACATTTCCTTCACATTTAACCTCAGCTTCTAATGGTGGTCTAAAAACTGTATAAATATAATGGAGGGTAGAAATCCTTCTACATGAGAAAATTCCTGTTAATTCGATTGAAAAGCTTTAAAGCAGGGGTGGGCAACATCAGGCCTGCGGGCCGTATAAGGCTCCCGCCCGCAAACCCCGCCCCTTCCACGCAATTGGCTCCCGCCCGCAAACTCCGCCCCCCAGTGCTTGTGATTGGCTCCCGCCCGCAAACTCCAGCCCCCGGTCCGCGGAAATCCCAGAAACCCCGCCCCCCACCCCCCCGGTCCCCGGTTATAAATATCCAAATGGCCCTTGGCAGAAAAAAGGTTCCCCACCCCTGCTTTAAAGCTTCACTTTATTCCCACTAAACTCAGGCATGGGAGGGGATATACGTAAAGTCTATTAGATTATGTTACACTGACACTGTTCTAGTTACCTTCAGTACTACTGGAAAATATTTTCTCTCTTACTGCCCTAAAGATCATGAAATAGAAACAATATTTTCAATCCAAACATGGAGATGGGAATGTAGAGTGGATGGAAAGTATGTTATTGATCATGGATTCCCTTTAACAGCAACTATAATAACATGTTTTAAACACATCTGTTGCAACGGTGCTGATCCTTATCATGCAGATGTGGAACACACTGTATCATGTAGTACTTTGAAAGCCTGAAAATTTCTGGAAAGGCCAGTAGGGCTGTGTAGCACTTCATTACCTAATGAATAGTAATGAAAAGTAATAAATCAATAAAAACCACATAATAAAATAAGTATAAAAAGAAAATCTAAAACAACAACACAGGGCTGCAACTAGGGTGGGGGGCAAGCAAGGCATGTGCCCTGGGCACCGTGCTGGGGTGTGTGCCATAATGATGCCCGGGGGGCACCAAAATGACAAAATAACCCATGGGGGGGCACGGAATCCATGTTTGCCCCGGGTGACACAGACCCTAGTTCCATCCCTGCAACAACATACAAACACAAGTACCAATGGGTCATTTCACAGGTCTTTAATGCCTTCCAAAAGGCAGGCAGGGTCAGCCCAACCAAATCTCACAGGGAATTCTGAGCTGCAATAGAGAAGGCAGATTCCCTGGGTCCCACCAGAAGACATTGCCTATGCAACAGGACCCAAGACCTGCCAACCCTGTCAAATCTTACTGAATGGGCAGACATAATCAGATATAGATGGTCCCATAAGTGACCTGCCCCTGCGCCATAAAGAATTGCACTTGGAAGTGCACTGGTAACCAGTACAGCTCATGAAGTAGAAGGCTTACATAGGCGTATCAAGGTATACCCATATCTACCTGTGTCACTGCACTCTGAACCAGCTGAAGTTTCCAAATGGTCACCAAGGGCAGCCCCATGTAGAGCGCATCACAGTAATCCAATTGTCAGGTGACTAGACACGAGTGATTGTGAGCAGGGCTTCCCAATCCAGGAGTGTGTGCGATTGGTGCACAAGATGGAGCTGAACAAGGCCCTCTGAACTGTTGCTGCTGCTACTGCTACTGCTTAAGATGGGAATCAATTAACTTTGTAAATGTGGTACTTTATTTTACAGAAAATTAGTTTTAATTAATAGTTATGCATTCAATTAATTAATACTGTTCTTCATCCTGACCCTTCATTTTGGGGAGGGGGGGAATGTGGCTGCTGGGAATTCAAACACATGCACACATACACACACACACACAAACTCCCTCATGCAGAAATTTGTTGTGATTTCTGGTTGTTCTCATGGAATATTATTTATTTATTTATTTATTTATTTATTTATTTATTTATTTATTAAATTTATACACTACCCATCTCACTATAAAAGTTATTTTGTTATTATTGTTAATATTATTGTTATTATATTTTGTTATTATTTGTAATTATATTTTGTTATTATAATTTTGTGATTTGGGCAACCACATCAATCCTTTAAATAAATGAAAATAATATGTATACACACATACAAGTCTGTTCACACATTTATGTAGGAGAAGGAGAATCTCTGAGATTGACTGCAGTTACTATTTTTGTTCTGTGTCTTCTTTCTTTTAGGGAGGATCATCTTAAAGCAATAACTGTACATGTCTAACCATTCATTAAAATTAAGCTAACAAAAATAAAATAAAATAAATTTCCAATAAAATAATGTGCCAAATTTACAAAATTAATAGATTTCCATCTCACAGAGCAGATGGCAGCTGTGGCTCAGGGGGACTTTTGTCCAAGTATTGTCCAAGTGGGATGGACAATATTTTCAATCATTCCCAACGTGCTTGTTCATATAGTATACGATTATATCTGGTGGTCATCACACAGAATATTTATAAAGGTTTTTTTTTAGGATTTACTCTATGATCTAAAACTAAAATTGTAGGTGCTCAGACAACCAAATACCAGTCTTTTTTCTGCCCAATTTAGGAGCTGAAATAGAAAATATTCAGGCAAAGATCCTTAGCATGATCCAATTTACAGATTATCTTTGGGAACATTTGATTTATTGAAAAGTTGGCGATACCACTCTACATGTCATACAGCCCTACAAAGTGCTCCTGATAGTGTCCATCTTCACACTGGGCAAAACATACTAAAGCTTATTGAACTTGTATAGCACAGTGGCTACACATGAATTGTAAGGCATGGCACATGGTTCAAATGATTTCACAGCAATACTCTTAATTTTACCAGGGGTGAAATCATATGGCCCACCAGACTTTATTAATCCACAATTTTTAGGAGCCCTGGCTAGCATGGCTAGAGATTATGGATATTGTAGTTGAGCTATCAGATCTGCGTTGATCTGGGTGGTAAGTACATGGTAGCAAAGAGTTAAGAATATTCTCTCTGTTACCATCTAGTGGCTCTCTGGGTATTTGCAGCATAGATCTACAAGCCCTAGGTTGTAGTTCAAACATATCTGGAGGTCCAGCTGATGCCCATTTCTTAGAAAAAGCTACTCACTTATGCTTAGATAGCAGTACCACTTAATTTAAAGATAAACTGCACATTGCACTAAAGGCCTTGTGGGGCAATGTTTATTTTTCAGGCATTAAGGAACAGCAACAAGATGAAGCACAAGTGGAAGAATGTGTAACCTTTCCCAGTCCTAGTCCCAACTGCTCCTTGTTGATGCAGGAGGAAAATGATTTTGCAGCAGCCTTTAAACTTGCTAAATAAATGGTGACCGTGCTATTGCCTTATTGTTATTTCCAACATTGGAGTGCACTTCATTATCTAGGTTTCAGTGTGACCTGAAAGGCCAGGAGAATGCAAACATGATTTTTTTTAATGGAAGTCAACCAGAGCCAAACTTTGATGCAACAGTGGATCATGGCGAGGACATAAGTGTTAGCTATTGAACCAGGACATGCTTTGGCCTGTTGGTTTTATTTATTTATTTGTTACATTTATATTGGTTGCATGCTCAGCACTCTGGAGAAAGGAAATTTTTAAATGATGTGTGATCATCATCTATTTTTGTCTTGCTCAGCTTGAATTAATTGATTTACCAGTAAATCCCAATGTGTTTCTGATTTATTCAGCAACTTTCCCCAAAGCCTTGGGATTCTTTCTTTTCCTGCTTTCCCAGGTTTTGTCTACATGAAGAATTTGTTTCCTGTTTATTTAGCTTTGGGAACATTTATATGCCCTAAGTTGCCTAATTACATCTACATTTAAATCCACCCAAAAATAATCCTGACCTAAAGTAAGAGTTTTACTGTATAGCAGCTCAGAGTTATTTCAACTGTAATCTGAATTTATGAACAAATTCTATTGTTCTTCTAATTTTCAATAGGATAAAATTCTACAAGCATATTTAGACAATGTTAGGGTTGTTTAAATATGTTTTTATGTTAAGGTTGTTTAAATAAATATGAAATAATATTTATTTCATTTACTCAAAACAAGTTTGAATACTACTGTTGATGTTTTCTTATCTGATGAGTTTAGGAAAAAAATAATAAGGGAAGAAATGGATAAAAGAGCTATAACTTTATCATAAAAAATCAGAACTGCATGTTGGATCATCATGACCATTGCTCAGCATAAATAAACCTCAGGCAGCATAAAACTGATAATAAAATGTCTATATGAATACAGAAACAGCAGCTAAAAATGATAAAACCCAATTAAGCTATGTCATAAAACTTTTTTTAAAGTTATGGCAGATAATGGGCATATAATTTTAAAAAAATAAGTTTCTGTTTTCTGGCATAACAACCAAAGTCAGATTGGGGCCAAGTAAGTTTAAGGTAAAGGTTCCCCCCGCACATTTGTGCAGTCGTGTCCGACTCTAGGGGCCGGTGCTCATCTCCGTTTGTTAGCCGAAGAGCCAGCGCTGTCCGAAGATGCTTCCACGGTCCTGTGGCCGGCAATGACATGCGCGGAACGCTGTTACCTACCCACCGAAGTGGTACCTATTCATCTACTTGCATTTGCATGCTTTCGAATTGCTAGGTTGGCAAGAGCTGGGGCTAGTGCGGGAGCTCACTCCGTCACGCGGGGCTAGGGATTCGAACCTCCGAACTTGCGATCTTCAGATCGACAAGCCTGGCGTCTTACCCACTGAGCCACCACGCCCCTACCCCTAAGAGTTATTATTGCAGGTTTGGTTTACTATTACCAAAAAGATAATCTCTCTATCTGTCCAACTCTATATGGTAAAGGTGCAGGACAGGTAGCCATCCCAAGTCACTTTGATCTTAAGTGGTAATTCTGTAGCTTGTCGATCTCATCCTTTGGGGACAGTGCAGTTCCATTTTGAATAGGGTGAACACGCCAAAAATATATTTGACACCCATATGTGTGATTTTATGTGTGATTTTATGTGTGATTTTAGAAAGAAAGGGAAACAATGACAGTACAAAATATTAAGAAAAAAAAGTGGGATGTATTATGGAAAAGAAAAGGACATGGCATTACAAATGTGAAACGAGCAAGCATTAACATGATCGTGCCCAGAGAGGATATAAAGAAATGTTTGTAAGAATCAGCAGTAGTTGTGCTAATCCTGATACAGATTGTACAAGAGGACTAGACAAGTTTGTTCTTGCATCAGTTTCATATGTAAAGGCCCAAGTTGCCTAAACTGTTATTTAATTTGTTCTGTGATAATAAAATTGATGTAGCAGAAATAGTAACATTATACTGTATCACTCATAAAACATCCTCAACATAAAGCTTAAAGTCAACTTAAAGCGGCAGTTTTGACGTTTCAGAGAGCTTTCTCATACCTCCACCTCTTATATCTCCAGTTCATAGCTTGGTTTGATAAAACTGTACAAAAGTAGCACCAGGGGATGGCAATATCGCTCTGGGATATTTTAGCTGTTCTGTTTCTTATCTGTTGTAGTGGAGGGCCTCAAACATGCAGAATGTGAGAAAATGTTGTAAAAAAATGTCCTTTTCTCCAACTCCTCCTTTTTTCCAGTTTTGACTTGGTGAGAGAGACAACAAAGTGGCTGACTCCTCTTACGAGAGCGCTATCTCTTCCTTTTATGTGTCCCTTTCCCAGAAAAGTGCCACTTTATCCACAGACAACCAATCTTTCTGACACTTGAAAAGGTGGCTCTTTCTGTCTGCTTATGTTATTCATATAAAAGGTTTTAAAGCCTAGTCACAGGATCCATGTTTCATTCAAAAGCCATATGGGTTCCATCAAATGCTGCCTGTTTGACCTTGCCAGACAGAATACAAATAATTAGCGTCACACAATTGCATCTGGAGATAGGGAGGCATATCAGGGAGTTGAGGTTGTCTTTGGATGAGTAAGACATGATAACATGGGTTTTAATGATAAACAGTACTTGAGTTACTCTGGGAAAAGAGAATTGAGAAGAAATGATTGTGAAAAGTTGATGTTTGCCAGCAATGCCAGGTCCAGTGGAAACTGCAGCAGAGCTAGATAATGTGTGCCCGGTGATAACAGTGCTCATATTAACATGCATATATTTACAATCCTGAATCTTATTGAAGCAAAACTACAAATCCTTTTATCTCTTTAGGCATCTTTCAGTATTTCTTTCTCAACTCCGATCTATGGGCAAGGCTGTTATACTGTAGAAGATGGGAAGTTTGGCAAAAGCATCTTTTCTTAAAGGTAAAGGTAAAGGTTCCCCCCGCACATTTGTGCAGTCATGTCTGACTCTAGGGGCCGGTGCTCATCTCCGTTTGTTAGCCAAAGAGCCAGTGTTGTCTGAAGACGCTTCCACGGTCATGTGGCTGCATGACACGCGTGGAACGCTGTTACCTAACCACCGAAGTGGTACCTATTCATCTACTTGCATTTGCATGCTTTCGAATTGCTAGGTTGGCAAGAGCTGGAGCTAGTGCGGGAGCTCACTCCGCACACAGGGCTAGGGATTCGAACCTCCGAACTTGCAATCTTCCGATTGACAAGCCTGGCGTCTTACCCGCTGAGCCACCACGCCCCTATCTTTTCTTACCATACTATATTAAGATATAACAAACTGAATCTCACAGGTCTATCTCTAGTGTCCTGCTCCCATGGTGGCCAACTAGGTGATCCTAGGAAGCATAACAATAGGATGTGAGTGCTGTTCCATTTATATTCCCCAGTAACTAATACTCTGAGGCATCCTGCCCTCTTCACTGGAGGGAATGTATAAACCTGAGAACTAGCAGTCATTGAGAGCCTCCATGAATTTGCCTAGGTGTCTTTCAGAGGCATCCAATATGGTCTCCATCTTTGCATTTTGTGGTACTAATCTTTACAGTTTAACTCTATCCTATCTCAAAAAGAACTTCCTTTTATCTGTCCTGAATCCCCCACCACTGTTTCATTTAGTAATATGGGTTCCAGTATTATTAGATGCTGTTCACTTTCATTACACTTTTTCAAGTGACAGTCACGTAACCCTTATATTACAAGTGCTACATTGGCTTCCAGTAAATGTATGGGTACAATTCAAAATGTTGGTTTTGACCTAGAAAGTCTATATGGCTTGGCTCTGAGGTCCCTGCAGGACCAACTTCTCTAACCAAAATTAATCAGAATGATCCACGCATCTCAAGATAACCTGCTTATGATTCCCCATTATCGTAAGACATAAGAGTCCCTCCTTGAGGGGGAGATGGGCGGTCATAGAAATTTAACAAATAAAATAAAATAAAAATAAGACAGATTCATGGGAACTGTTTCTCTGTGGCTGCACCTGTATGGCACAGCTTCCAGGTGGACCTCAGTCTTGCCCCAATGTTATTGGCCTTGTGGAAATTGTTACAAACCCAGATATTCTGGAGGACCTATAGATGGTTAGGATGACACCATTGAATGAATGATTAATGGTCTTTATTGGGTTACTGTGCCTGTTTTTATTATTTTAGTCCTACTCTGGACATTTTAGTGTATTATTATTATTATTATTATTATTATTATTATTATTATTATTATTATATTTACTCCATGAACAGCTGACAGTCTGGTTGATCAGAGCTAAATGTAAAAATATATAAATAAATATACAAGTTAATGTGCATTTTAAAAAAAAATGTTGAAATGGGAAAAATTAAGTTGGGCTTGAAAAGAAATACAAGCATCATAGTATGTGGAACAGACAGGTTCATTCCTCCCTGTTTATTCCTAATCTCTGTTTTTGTTGTTTAAAGTGTCGGGTCCAGAAGAGGATAGATGATTTTGTTCACATCCAAGTTGTCCACACCCAGCTCATCAGAATGTTGCATCATTAGCTGCCAGTAAAGGCCTCTGAAGTGGTCTGAGGCTCTGCCACAGACTGGGTCTGCCTTTCCTCTTTGTTCAACACTTTAAGGAAAAACATTGGTGTTGGCAAGCTGCAATTCCAGGACTGGATATAGAACCCAAAACTCTCCTTGCAGCCCCCAGAGTTCCTCACAACCACAACTACCAAAAATCAACAGATCAATTTCCCACTTTTTGAGATAGGAAACTGGTGTAGTGTAAAAAGCCATCGTTCTTTTAAAAACAACCCCAAATAACTTCTCCCCAGAACTAAACGAAATAGGGAAAGTAGCCACAGCATGGCTTCTGGAATTCTTTCCAACTCCTTAATAGTAGCTCTGCCCTCAGTCATGTGACTAGTAGAGAGGAGGGAGGGGGCTTAGAATGGAACTGTAGGCCGTATTCCAAGCTGCTGCTTAACTGCATTTCCCATAAGGATGCATTGTGGAAATTTTCTCTGCACTTTTTTTTCCCAGCAGCCCCCACCCGAGAGGAACCAGTTTTGAACATGGCCCTTCTTTTGCTGGCTTTCCCCCACACACACATACACCAAACTGGCTCCTGTTCCATTTAGTTTCAGAGAGTTATCCTGCTAATGGACAGATGGACAGACGAAGTCCCAAGCCCCTGACTACTGCAGCCCTTGGCTCCCCCCCCCCCCCCCAAATAGTCAGTGGGACTTTCAGGCACCACTAAAAGTTAATACAGCTCCTAAAACAACAGTGCCTTTATTCCAGGCTCCTGTGGAATAATTGAGAGAGAGAGAGAGAGAGAGAGGTGTCATGCTTGTGCTTGCATTCATGCACCTGTGGGACATGACCTACTTCTTTGGAATCGTATTCAAAGTGTACATAGCCCTACTAGTAAGACAAAGCCAGAATAATCTCCTGCAATTGCTAAAAGATGACAGCTAGAAACATACTAATTCTAGAGCTGGAAAAGAAGAGTTTGAAGGAGCCATTTTAAATGGACCAATCCTCTGAGAAACTAACTGTAAAATAACATCCTGAGCCCCCTACTCATATAGCTTAACATTTTCTTCCTTCTGGGGAATGTATAGCTTATGGAAGTAGATAGTCCTTCCTACATTTTCATTCAAGCACCAGGTATGAATACAAGGGCATCCATGGAGAGGTCAATAATGTCGATTTGATCTGGTAGGGTTAGTGAGCTCCAGGTTCCTTCAATTAAGCAATGCCATCTATCGGGACCCTGGAAGTGCACCTTCTCTGTTGCAGCGCCTGCCATCTGGAATGAGGTCCCCCCCAGGATCCAAACGGGCCTCATCCTGCAGGTGCTTCAAAGGGGCCGGAAGATTTGGCTCTTCTCCCAGGCTTTGGTGAGGATGACTGAAGCCTCCTTTTAACCTAGGCTCTTTTCTTTTGTTTCCACTCGGTTTGTTATTCTGCCATCTCTACTTTTTCTGTTTTTTGTTGTTTTTGTCTTGTCTTTATCTTTTAATCATTTGTAAATTGCCCAAAGTTGCTGGGAGTTGGGCGGCATATAAATTTATAATAATAATTTCTTTTTTTCCCCTTCCTAGCCTTTTCCCATGGGTGCAGGGTCTGCTTTTCAGATCAACTAAATGTTGATTCATTGGTTGTGACAGGAATTGACTGACCAGCTTGTCGCCCAAACCCGATGTAGTGGGCTGAGAGTGACTGGCCCAAAGTCACCCAGCCGGCTTTCATGCCCAAGGCAGGACTAGAACTCTCAGTCTTCTGGTTTCTAGCCTGGAGTCTTATTTGTTGTTGTTGTTCAGTCGTGTCCGACTCTTCGTGACCCCATGGACCATAGCACGCCAGGCGTTCCTGTCCTCCACTGTCTCTCGGAGTTTACTCAAATTCATGTTCATTACATCGGTGATGCTATCTAAACATCTCATCCTCTGCCGTCCCCTTCTCCTTTTGCCTTCAGTCTTTCCCAGCATCAGGGTCTTTTCCAGTGAGTCCTCTCTTCGCATTAGGTGGCCAAAGTATTTGAGCTTCAGCTTCAGTATCTGTCCTTCCAATGAGTCTTAACCACTGACCAAAATGGCTCTTTTTATAATAATAATTAACAATTATTATTTTTAATTAATTAATTAATCAATCATTAATAATAATAATAGACAGCAAGAGACAGCTAATGCCATCTCTGCAAAGAAGCTGAAGAAACAGTGGACTATCTAGCTAGGTGCTACAAGAAGATTGCACAGACTGATTACAAACAATGGCATGACAAAGCAGGATCAATAGCACATTGGAATATCTGCAAGAAATACCACTTGCCTGCAAGCAAGAACCAGTGGGACCACAAAATAGACAAAGTAATAGAAAATGAAGAAGCTAAAGTGCTCTGGGACTATAGAATTTAAATAGACAAGTATCTGCCACACAACACCCCAGACTTAACCATTGTGGATAGTGGACACTGCAATACCTGGAGACAGCAGAATAGAAGAGAAAGAACTGGAGAACACAAAATATAAAGATCTGCAAATTGAAGTAAAACAACTGTGGCAAAAGAAAGCAAAGATAGTTCCAATAGTAATAGGCACCTTGGGTGCAATCCCAAAACATCTGGAGCACCATCGGCATTGACAAAATTACCATCAGTCAATTGCAAACGGCAGCTTTACTTGGTACAGCTTACATCCTGCGACAATACCTTTAATATTATTAAATAACATCTGCCTATCTTAGACCTTGGGAAGGGCTTGGTAGGTGGACAAAAATGCCAAATCCAGTCTAAACATCTGGCTGACTGTGCGACCAACCATAATAATGTAAAAATGGTGTCTGTGACCAGATGATTGAAACCACACCCTTTTTAAATGTGTGTCGCACATGTTGCCTGCATGTAAAAAGGGGTGGGGCTTCAAATGCTGGTTATGTCTGCCATTTTGTTGGGGTTGATCCCCCGCAGATGCCCCTGTAAAATGAATAAGAAAACAAAAATCAGAATGTTGATAGTTCCTAACCTTGTCCACTGCCAATTTCTCTCTCCCTTCCGCTGCTATTCCTTTACAATCTATACTGTTCTTAATTTCTTCTAATAGAAAATCTCCCTTTTTTTTTGTTCCTGCCACAGATTGCAAAATAGAAAGCTACTAGCAGCCCATCATGAGGACTGAAGGGAACCAGTAACCAAACTGTTTATTATTATAACAAAGGAATGTGATGAGAGGAGATGAGAGGTCATTTCACTCTGGGGTCAGCCTGATTTGAATGGGAAACAGGCACTTCTCGCTCCCTAAAATCCACTCTGGGGAAATACAGCTGCTGCAAATGTCTCAAATGAGTTTTGTACTATTTCAAGAATACTAGAGACTGTAGCATTCCTCGCATTACAACCAAGGCCCACTCCTGCCTACTGAAAGGGCAATCAACAGGTGATTATGTTTCTCCTGCTTACATCAGAGAAGAGCCAGTTAAAAGCCATGTACTGCAGATTCTTTTCTATATAGTGAAAATTGCACTGTACCAGTGTATGTTGAATTTAGACACAGCTTTACGATATCCCTGAGGTGATAATTTGTTCAACATTGAGACAAATACATCCTAAACATATAACATACATTGCCTATAAACATGTATTGCCCTATAAACATATATACCACCCTTTAATGTATATTGTTCGCCGAATATGATAGGTGTAATGTAGTGTAATAGCTTACTGTATTTGATAATATTCAGAACTGTATTTAAAAAATTAAGTCAATCTAAGAAATAGTTGATGGGCTAAGAAATAACTGAAAACAGTGCTTTGTAAAAACCTTTGTCTAGTTTTCTTTAAACTTATTTCAAATGTCATTTCTCAAATATACCCATGGAATGATATGGCTATATCGCCTTTATTAATTTTTTTAAAAAATGCATAAGCTTCACAAAAATTCATTGGAAGAATTGAGGATCATTTAATCCATTCTTGGCCTACAATTATAGTGAATTAGTATCAGTATCAGCCAAATAATAGGCACACTTGTATACAGGATTTTACAATACCTATTTTGAAATATATCAGTTTTTCTATGTCATTGTCAGTCTGCATCACAACTGATAAAGTGTTCAGGAAGATTGCAAAGCCACACTGATCAAGGTAGGCAATTCGCATCTTGGTATTAAGATGTATAGTATGTGTGACTAATCTCATTTGCAAAAGGAGCAGTAGTAGAAGGAAACAAAGAAGAAAAGCATTCTTCAAGTCTAATGTAAATAAAGGGTAACTTATTCTGACTCAACATAGCCAAAGTGTGGGTAGATGTTTGGCACATCTAGTTCATTTTTTCATTGTATTATTTTATTATGCAGCACATTACACATGGTCAGTCACACTCTAATTGTACATTTTAACTACAGTATATGCATAGCAAAAGCAATTCCTGAAATTTCCAATCAAGGTTAAGACTGCAAACTGAAATGTCAAGATGCCTCTGTAAACTGTAAACTGAATTCAAATGGTCATGAGAAACTTGTCTCCTTGTGTACCAGGCAGGCTGATTCACATTAAGTGAACTTTTGTTTTACTTCTCACCTCTGATAGATTTGAAGCTACTTGGAGAAAAAAAATCTTTTTAATTTAGATGGTCTTCACTCTAATTATCTTCCATTGATTAGTGATGAATTTTACACTGTAACAGTAAAACAGATATTTTATCTAAGGATTTTCTTTTTATCAGCTATATCTACCATGGTTTTTTGTTGTTGTTGATTTTTTATTTTTGTTGTTGTTGATTTTTGTTGATAAATTTGGTAAAATGGCTGGCATCCTATGACATTGCTGCCAGAATGGCATTTGCCAGCAGAATGGATTTACCTTCCTATTCACCTTTTGCACACTCCCAAATTTGCTCTATAAGATTAGGGGAATCATCCAGAACAGTTTTGGAGCATCAACAAGGGAAGGAAGAGTTGCACCATATTAAAAACATTCACACCTGCACAGAATGAACTTAAGTTGTAGAGAGAAGATCTGACTTTGCAACCATTTTTATTCCCCAAATCCCCAGCAACTGTTTTAAACCATCCTGCAATTGTCCACATCAGTGTCTTCCTCAAAATGCAAAAAGCGTCACACCATGAGCATCCCTTCCAGCTGATCAATGGGAGCGTGTAGAATCTGGCAACCAATCAGTACCCTCTCCCTCCCCTCCCCACACACACCTGGGTCATTACTTGATGTTCATTCATTTGGTTCATTGGCAAGCAGTCAGGAGGATGTGCTAGGCTAGGTGGATTTGGTATGTCCTGTAATATTGTCTGGGAGAACTTTGGCCAACACGGCAACCTTCTCCCCCAGCAATCACCAAAGGTAGCTCCTGTCAAACGTCTCCCATAGGATGAGTTCCGCTGGAGAACTAATGGTTATTTTGCTTTGCTATTAGAAATTAGGGGACCACACTGCTTTATTTTTTCAGCTTTGAGAGATGCTTCATTCCAAGTTTGGTCAGAAAGAAACATCCCTTTAAAGCTTGCACGGCCCTGATGTGGCATATATTACTTGACTAAAGAGTGGTATTTTCACTGGACTCTTCCGTTTATGAATTTAGACTGCAATTTGACTTAATCACCCTGAAGTTATTACTGTTTTAGAACATGCAGAATCTTTTCATCGAGACACAGAACTAGTCTATAAAACTGGGATGAACACTGAATAGAGGACTAACAGAGTCACTTGTTGAGATGGGCGGCTATAGAAATCAAATAAACAAACAAATAAATAAATTTAGTCTGGGATGTAAAACGTGGCTGTACTCAATTTCTGGAAATTATGTATTTATTAAAAATTTTTAAATGTCCAATAGTCAAAGCTCTCTGAATGGTTTACAATAAAACACACTAAAATGCAATTTGAATAAAAGCATATACAATAAAATGCAAAATAAGAAAACATATAAATTAGACAGCTGCAAGGCAGTCATTAAAAAAACTAAAACAATTTGAATTAAAATGCAATTAAAATACAGTAACTATACGGTCTTATAGTCAAGGCCAAAGGACCACTTTTAGACCAATATAAATGTGTAACATGTCCCCCCCATTATATACATACTATGGCATCCACTAAGGGGCAAATGACAAAATGTGCATGATACTGTCATTATGAAAATGCCATGCCTTATGTACTTGCATCAGATGTTGGGAAACAAGTTGATGGTCAGGTAGTCCTTGGTTAACGACCACTCATTCAGTGACTGTTTGAAGTTGCGATGGCAACTTGAGTGGTACTTACAACCGGTCCTCAAAGTTCTGGCTGTCGCAGCACCCCGTGGTCACATGATTGTGATCCAGGCGCTTGGCAACCGGCTCACACTTACAGTGGTTGCAGTGTCCCACGGTCATGTGATCACCATTTGCAAACTTCCCTGGTGGCTTCCCACAAGCAACGTCAATGGGGAAGCTGGCAGGGAAGGTTGCAAGTCACTCCTGCCGCTTTTTCTACTGAGGAGCCCTGCTACAGAGTACGAGATCCCAGGGATCTCGTACTCCGTATGCCATGCTGACACCGCAGCACCCCTCCCCCACACAGCTGCAGTAGTGCAGTGCCACAGCACCCCCTCCCCAGCCTGTATGCACTCACGCACCGCAGCACTCCCTCCCCAGGCCGCATGCGCCTGCATGGTACAGCAGCACCCCCTCCCCGGCCCACACACACTTGCCACAGCACCCCCCCACCCGCCTCACTCCATAGTACTCACCCGCCTGCTGGCCTGCTTGCGAGCCACTCAGGACTTGTGACTTCCTCCCAGCTTCCCTGTTGACTTTGCTTGTGGGAAGCCGGCAGGAAGTTTGCAAGTCGTGGTTACGTGAAGTTCTTGCTGAATGACCTGCTATCCTCACTTAACGATGGCAACCGGGACTGCTGAGATTGCCATGATCATGTGATGTTGCACTTTATGACTGCTTTGCTTAGTGATGGAAACTCTGGTCCCAATTACTGTAGTTAAGCGAGGACTACCTGTATTTGTAGGATAATGTCATCACATGCACGTCATTTTGACATCATTGCAATTGGGGAAAATGCCATTGATACATACTTCAATATCATTCTAGAATAAAATTCCATCAGTCTTGAAAAAAAGATTCTAATGTAATTCTGACTTGTTTTATACATCACAGAAATGACATTATGGCCAATAGTAGCAGCATTCTGATCATATTTAATGTAACATGGAAGTTTAAGAAGAGTCTTACAAACCTGATTATTCTGTAAATTTTTAAGTGGTCATAATTCCTAGTAAAATTATTATCTGGCCAATTCTTGGACTTTTTTTTAAAGAAAGCTCTTAATAAACCAATGTGGCTGCAAATATCTTATAAATAGACCACTTCAGTCTGAAGTTTTGTTCTCCTTCCTTTTTGCATTGCAAAAATAATACATTATCTGTCCTAAGTCAATGTCACTTACAAATTCACATTTAATAGACGAAAGGGCAAGGTACCTTAAGCCGGTTTACCTGATAGTAGAACACCTAGTGTTTCTGATAAGTACTATATTGCTGAAATTGTAGCTTTTGCCACAATCACTGTCATCAGTTTCTTTGAATTAAATTAAGTGGCTCTTACTTTGTTCAAATTCTCCCACTGACTCTGGGGTCAGTTAAAATGCTTTGTCCCCCTTAACCAGCTATCCAACTTTCCTACTCAGAGGATAAAGAATTTTGACTACTTCTCATGGTAATTGACAGCTCTGGCTGGGAATCCATTGGATTCAGGTCTCTGGGACCCTTTCTTGGGTCCCAGAGACCTGAAAGTCTTAGTGCTCTGCCAGTGATCACTACCCAACTCTGCACAACTCAGCTCGATCTTTATTATGGACATAGATCAACGTACAACTCAAATATCTTATTGTTTAGGTTCGCTGGAGGCGGCTTTAATTCCTGCTTGAAAAAGACTATTTATTTGCAAATAATAGCTGTACAAAAGAGCAGCCAGTTTCTGCTATCTAAATGATGACTGATCAACTGGACCATAGAGAAAAGTAGGTGTAGGGTTTGCGGAGTCACAAGAAGTTCACAAATCGCTTATATGCCATGCGGATACATAATTAAGCAAATTCCTAAGCCTGTTTGTAAGTAAGGAAACAGCACTCTGTGCTAGGGTCAAATATAAGGGCTGTTTTAGAAACACCCTGATGCATATAAATCAAAGCTGAGATAATAGCAATTGGTACAAAACAAAACAAAGGACTTGAAAATTTTAAAGAAAAATCTAAGCAAAAATGGGAATATTCAGGCTAAGACTGATTAAAAATGAAGGCATGCAAATGGAATAAAGCTACAGTATATATTTTCATGCTCTCTGTTGTTTCTATGAGCATTTTATTTTATGTGCTTGGACCAAGAACAAACATTTCAGTAAATACCAAGTTTGTTGGGTGTCCTTTTTAAAGCCTGCCATTCTCCCCTGTATTCTTAAGGAAGAAGGATAATATTTTATGTCTCCCCTGGTCTGCAAAGAATGCATATTTTTTAGAGAAACAAAACAAGTTTGAAATAATAGCAAGAAGAGATGAAAGGATAATAACCCTATAGACAGACAGAGATAGATAGATAGTGATATATAGTAATTTTATACTGATCAATAAACAGGAGTTCCTAGCAAGTCACATATCACACACATGAAGTGAAAAGCATTTCACTTCTTTTCTATGCGTTTTCTTAGCTTTTCAAAGGGCTTGGCTAGCATGCACTTTCAAGAATTCCCACAATGCTTTGCCAGGCTGAGATTCTGCCAAGCAAGCACAGCACAGCTGTTACAAATTAAGACAAAATAAAATACAATTTATTTCTCCTTTTTTAAAATGGACCTGAGTCATTAAGTGAGATCATAGATGCCCATGTGTAGCAAGGAAGCATGGCAGGAGGAGTATTTTAGTATTTGTTTGGCACTTTTCTAGGATTGAAGCCAAGTTCTGGCTTGATTAAAAAGTTCTACGCATTTCACACTTTTTGGCAATCAATTATTCTTCCTGGAATACTGTATATTGAAGTAAACTGTAAATATCCATCATCTAATGCAAAAGTCTCTTTTGCAGTAAGGTTAACCACTATCCTTTTTGTTAATCTGGTCTCTGTAAATCCATTTCTTTCCCACTCTATAATCTGAATAAATCAAAGTTTTTTTTCCTCTTTTCCTGGAAACATCCGTTATTGCAACATCTCTCCTCTGGGTTCTTCAGAATCCCATGACACTATGTTTACTCATAGCCCAGATTACTATCAGAAAGACATTTTCCCAATCTCTAGCTGAAGTCAAAAAGAGTATACACATATGGAGCAGCTTTGAAAATGCATAAACAGTTGATAATAAAACACAGAAGTCTGAAATTTGAAACTAAGTTATGACTGAGGATCTCAAGGGGCTGGTGGTCTTAATGCATGCGTATACTGACATTCAACGTCTCAGGGATTTTTTTCTTTAGCTTCAATCCAGAGTGATTATTTATTTACCTTGACCTCCTGGGCAATCAGAAAAGAGAAAAATGTGCCACTTTTGGTTTAGCAGAATCACTGCTCCTAGTTTACATGGCACATTGGTATGAGGCTGCATGTGGATGAAGAGAGTAAAGAGCGATCCCAATAAAAATGTTATCTATTATGCTCAAATTAATTTTTATTGGGGGAATAACAATTTCTGAGAGGTTCAAATGGTCTGACCAGATAATGGAAGTAATACTCTTATACAAATCTGCACATTCAAGTGTATATATTGTGCTGTGTTACATTTATGTTGCCCCAGAAGATACTTGAGTAAATTGTATTGCAGGTGGATTGGGCTCCAATATCAAAAATGCTGTACAGTACACTATATCTAAATGGCTGTACAAACTATGCAAGCTCAATATTATGAACATAAAGAGATTCAATTGGTCACATTATTGGGAAAAATAATATGAAAACAGTATTTAGCTAAAGTAATGCATCTCTTAGTTATATTCGGACTGGAGTATTGCAACCTGCTGTCTTCAAGAGCATCTAGTTGGCCCAGAATGCAAAGATATTGGTGGGCATTTATTATGTTATACCAATCCTGTAACAGCCACACAAATTATTAATCTTCTGCTGAGCAGTTCATACCACCTTTAAATCTAAATAGTTTAGTCTTAGATTAGGGATAATCTCCCTCTATATTATCCTGAAAATCAGAAGAAACCCTTCTCTGTGCACTGTATCATCTAAAGTGCAACAGATTTGAATGGGATTATAGAGAGGCCCTACTTAGTAGTTGCATCCAGATGCAGAACACTGTTACTTATGATGCTCCATTTGTTCCTCCCTCATTTTTCTCCAGATGCTAGAGACTATTTTATTCTATCTGGGTTTTGTTGGATGTGGCATATCATGTTTTTATAATTTGGATTTAATTTCTGATCTCAGATTCCTGGTTGATGTTATTATATAGTTTCCAGTAATTTTAGATGTTGTAAACTACTAAAAGATTGGGAAATAAATAAAGATGTAATCAGATAAGTCTGATTCTCCAATAAAAGACTGAGAATCATTAATTAATAAATATTATCTCAAATATGAACAGAAATATCAGTGTGGCAGGAAATTGATTCTGTTGCTGCCCAGAACCAGGTTGATTCTAGATCCAGCCCAGATTTTCTCAAGTCCTTCAGATGTGTTGAAGTACAACAGGCCTAATTCCCCATCCAGCTGTTACCCATGCTGTCTGAGAATTATGGAAGTTGTAGTCATACCCATTTGGAGGCCAGCAGTTTGAAGAAAACAGTTCATTATATAATGCAGACCTAAAAAGCAAAGCAAATATAGTGATCTATATTTTTAGATATAGGATCTAAAGTAGCAGCAAAAATTAAAAATTAAGACTAGCAGTTAGGAAAGGAAATAGTTTTGTTTCTTAGAATAAATATGGCCATCAATCATGACGGCTGAGTTAAATGTGCTTTCTGACAGATAAATATCTGCTAAAATTCACATGAGCAATATGGGAGCAAGGAACTGTGGATCAGGCCATAATTATCATCCTCACTTTTATTTCAGAATCCAAATAATTTTTATAGAGCAGGAACAATTCCTCTTACTGGCCCAGAGTTCTAATCACAGAGTTGAAAAATAACTTCTATGTTCCTAACAAAACCAGCATGTTTTGAATGGTCTTCCTGGTACCTACAGTATATGTGATTAGTGACAACTTTTGTTTAAGAACAGCCTTTCTAGGGTGCCCAAGAAACTAAGATGGCCCCAGCACTTAGACCAAAGGTCACAGAATCCTATAAGGAGTTATTTAAGCCATTAAGTCCAACTGTCTATTCAGTGCAGGAATACAGATTAAAGCATTCATGACAGATAGCTGTCCAGCTGAACACATCCAGAAAATACAAGCTTACCACCTTTCTGGACTAATTGATTCTGACAAACTGCTCTTACTGTTAGGAAGTTTTCCTAAAATTCAGTCAGAATCTGCTTTTGTAATTGATATCCATAATTGCACATCCTGCCCTCTGGGATTATAGAAAACAGTCCTTGGCTTTCTTCTGTGTGACATTCTTTCATGTACTTGAAGATTGCTATTGTATCCCTCATCTACTCCCCTGGTTAGACTTTCCCAGTTCCTTCATTTCTTTTGATAAGGCTTACCTTCTATTCCCCTGATCACCCAGCTTTCCCTTCTTGGCGCCTGTTCCAGATTGTCTTAACTGTGATGGTCAGAACATAGTCCATCAACCTGATCTTCACAATTAGTGGTAAACTATCTTAGAAAAGACTGAGCCAAAATAGAAATTTAGGTTCCCTTATTATCTATTAGCTTTTTGCCATCTTCAGTAAGTAGCTGTTGTACTGTTTCTTTTATCTTGGCAAAATTAACCTGTTTCATTAGAGAAAAATCAACCACTGCATTTATTAGTGGCTGGAAACCCCTTATGGACTTTTTGGTGAAAAAAAGAGAAAAATGAACTTGTGATTTATGAGTTTGAAGATTAGAAAGGGTAGCTTATGGAAAGAAGGAAATTATGATGTAACCTTAGAGCAGAGCTTTCCAAACTGTGTGTCGCGACACAAAAGTGTGTCGCCACACACAGTCGGGTGTGTCACCACACAACCCGGAAGCGCTGATCATCATCAGCGCTTCCGGGTTTTCCTGCAGCGACACACCAACGGCGGTGCGCAAAAACGCGAAAGCGGCAGCAGCACTTCCGGGTTTTTGCGTGCTGCCGCAACGGCAGCACTTCCGGGTTTTCCCGCGGCGACACACCAACGGCGGTTGGTGTGTCGCCGCAGGAAAACTTTGGAAAGCCCTGCCTTAGAGAGAGAGGGCAAAGTAAAAATGTTATTGATAACTGCTGTCAAGAAGATTGGAAGCTGCTTCTTTATAATCTTTCTTTATTTCTACTTCTATTTCTATTTTTTTCACTATTTACTATTCTTCTTTATTATCTTCATTTTCTCTTATGGTTTTTACTTTGTTAAAAATTTCTTTAATAAAAATTATACATATATATAAAAGAAATTAATACACTCAGCTGTTGAACAGGGATGAAATTGTGGGATCATAGGACATGGAGCCAACCCTGGAATAATATAACCATCTCATGTGGAGGTGCCTATTGGTTGATATTAGATCAAGCTGATCCCCTGGTGCCTTCCCTCATCCTTTGAAGGAGAAAGTTATCAGCAAGACAAGTGAGGAATTTCCTGGTGAGACATGCTTGGTTGAGTTTATCTCCCAACAGATATCAGGGTAATTAAAGTCTCCAGTCACTATTACTTCATGCCTCTTTGAAAGAACTGCAATTTGTTTTTGGAAAACATCATCCGCATTATCTCCTTGGTTAAATAGTTGGCAGGACATACTTCTACATACTTAACCCAATACATTCTTTCTACTTGTTTAACCCATACACTCTCAGCAGTGCTATCAAGTTCATTCTCTCAGATTTTGTGCAGAAGTAAACATACCTGCAGTTCCTCTTCTCTTTATGTACCATCTGGATAGTCTGGTAGGTGATGCTGGGGAGCAACCAATAATTTGGTGTTTGCTGGCAGCAATGATCTGAGAAATGCCCTGGAAGCCAAATTTAGGCTGTTGTGTAGGCTGTTATCCAGGGCTACCACATTAGCTTTCCCAGAAATGCTACCTGTTCCACATGCAGGGCGATTAGGCTGAGCTGAGTAATTTCCATGCATGGATTAGACAAGAGTGCCAAGAGGTTAAATTTAGATTTTGGAGGCACTGGGAATATTTTTGGAAATAGGCCAGGTTTATACATAAAGGATAGACTGCACTTGAAACAGAAAGATATCATTCTGCTGGTGTGTAATATAGTTTTAGATAGGTAGAGCAGCTTTTAAACTGATATTGAGGGGGAGGAGGAGTGAAACTGCCGTGATATGAGGAGTACATATTTTAATGGTACTTACAATATAACTCATCCCGAGACCAGCAGAGTCTGGGCAGTGTACAGCAACAAATATAAACTAAAACAAACAGAATATACTTCACAATAAAAAGATCATCAGAGAGCAAAAACAAACTCAAGATAGGCACCCAAAGGTTGATTGGAAAAAGGGCAAGGGGATGAGGGTGATTTTTGTAAGAAATGAGAGTAATCAAGAAAACCAAGAGATCATGAGAGTAAATGTGCACATCACAGAAAATCCAAAGGTGAGGCTGTATACCTAAAATCATGATATAATAATAATAATTAAAAAACATTTAAAAACCATAAAAAACAGAACTAAAACAGAAAAGAAAATTTTGTTTATATTTTATATTGTATTTTAATCTGTATTTAGTTTTAGTTTGATTGTAAACTGCCCAGAGTCCCTCTTTTGAGGGAGATGGGCGGTGACGAAATTTGAAATATAAATAAATAAATATAAAATTATAGGAGAAGGGATTTAATAATGGAGCCACCTCACCAGATCACCCGTCCCCTGGGGCCCCCAGGCCTGCTGGCATAGCCAGGTCTTGAGGGACCTTCGGAAGCTCAGGAGTGATGAGGCTGACCTCATCTCGAGGGGGGGGGGTTCCACCCAAATTACAGAGGCACTGGAAAAAGAAACAGTAATAATCGTGGATGACATGGATCAACCACATAAATATTAGGAGATATTAATTATTCTGGACACGACAAAGGGATCACATTTCTAGATACCTTAAAAGATTGTGTTCTGGAACAGCTAATTAAGAGGCCAACCAAAAAGTTCACATTCTTGTGCACAGAAAACTTTCCTTTTGGGAGGGATGGTTCCACCGGTCTTTTGTTTTGATAATGGACTGGTCTGGCATCAGGCTGCTTGCTTGTGACTGTGTGAGAACTGGCTCTCACATATACAGTACCTATTAAAACATGTTTGAGTTCAAGCTCACCTTGTTTTTCCCCCCCATTACCTAAGCATTAATATACTCTATAGGTGAGGAAGGCCATGCAATTTATCAGTCCACGTTCTTCTGGGTTTCTCACCAAGTGTTGTTGTAATAAAAGGGGCTTATTATAGCAACGTTCCCTTTTCCTCTACAGCGCACAGTTCAAAAAGCGGGGGGTGGTGGTGAAGCTGATAATAAGGGATCCATCTCTGACAGTCAAGCTGCCTGAGAATTTTGGAAGTTATTGTTCTACTACATCTGAAGAGCACCAGGTTGGAGAAGGCTGCATTACATTTTCTTCATGGTCTAGAGTTGGGGATCCAGCTACATAAAAACCTCAGTGCTACATTGGAGGATTTGTCATTCTTGAGCAATAGGAACTATAAAGGATGACAAATGCCCAGCTTTTACTGTGATAGTGTGCTCTCCTTTTTTTTAAATAAGAATTTTATTAAGTTTCAAGCAAAGATAAAAGCTACGAAAAAACAAAAAACTACAAAAAAGAGAGAAAAAACTAAAAAGGTGTGAAAACACAAGAGAATTTTTTTTCAAAGTTACAGAAAGATGTGATTTCTGACTTTTAACAGCAAGGATATACAAAATTTTTCCATAGTCAATCCTTACTCTATATTAAACCAAAACCACATTATTTCTATAAATCATTCCATTGGCACATTATAAAAATCACTAAGTACAGTTACTCCTTCCCCTTATATTAAAAGAAAAAAAAGGAAAATTCATATAAACCTCCTAAACAACTTCCCCCTCCCCAAAGATAACATCTATTTAATTATTCCCTTCCTACTACTATTCTATACATTTCTGTCTACTATAAAAAAATCAAACTAAAAAGCACATAAATTGTCTGCCATTGTACTTAGTAATACAACAATTTTAATGATCTTAATCTTAATAAACCCAAAACCCTCCAAGTAGACATTTTATACCTTATTAATCTTAATCCAAATCATTAAAGATAAATGAAATCAGCCAAACTTTAAAAACAGTCCAGATAAATATTCTTTAACCCTTATCCCACTTCAAAATAAACCAGAGCATTTACATATCCCCACAATGTACGCTTGATCTTAAAAAGATCAAGCAGCCCAACTGCCCCCCTCAAAAACTCTCTTCAGAACTTCAGAACTGCCCCCCTCAAAAACTCTCTTCAGACTTCTCTTCAGAAAACCTCCCATACATAATAACCCCTTCTTTTTCCTGGCATTCCTCCAGAAGATCAATTTCACTTGTGGCTTGCAAATCTCTCTCCCTTAAATTTCTCCAACTGCACTATCCGATCTTCATCCAGCATCTCAATAGAAATCCCAGTCTCACTCTTAGAAGAAACTTTTCTGTCACTGTTGAATTCCTCAATTTCATCCACGACATCCCCAACCAGATGACACATTTTGGACCTCATATTTTCCATGATGTCCTGAATGTCTTGCATAAAAGCTTGATAGGAGTCATAAAGAATCTGTTTAAAATCTTGGTGGAAGTCAGAGAAAATCTGTTTAAAATCTTCCATGTCTCACGCAGTAGATTATGCCGCCCCCTAGGAGCTTAACCAGTGAAAGTCGAAGATATGAAAAAGTTCCCAAATGTGTTTACACAAGCGAAAGTGAGATATGCAGACAGTTCCCAAGGGAAAGTAGAAACAGAAAGCTGAAGGTTCAAATCAGCCGATTCAACGTGTAGGAAAATGCTAATATCTTCAAATTTAGTACAAAAATAATAACAGGGAGACAATTAATTACTCTAAATCCTCCTTAATATTTGGAGGGAAAACGAAATCCAAAACTTAAAAAGAATTTAAAAAAAACAATCCCAAAAATAACGATAAGCAGCAAGAGAGCCCGCTTCTCCTTGCTGTAGAAAGCTTCTCTTAGAGTACGCATACTTTAAAAAATATATAAATTGGGTGATTTAGAAATGGGGTGGCTGGTCTTAGTGTTCCTTTAAGGCTACAGCACGGCTTGCAAAATGATGACGGCCCTGCCTCCCAGCTATAGCTCTTACCAGTCGAATGCGAAACGCTCTTTGCGATCTTCTGGCTGCAAGCAGCCGTCCGGAGGACAGATGGGGTGATTCCAGGTGTTTTCCTTTTTCTGGAAAACACTCCTGGGCTTCAGGAAAACCTGCCTGAGCCCAAAAAAACTGCCGCGTTGTCAGCTCCGCCCGCTGAGCCCATGGGCACAGCTGTTCAGTCTGCCATGTCCCCACTGGAAGTCCTGATGGTGTGCTCTCCTGATGCTACATTTTTAATCCTGACAGCAGTGAGACAAACTGGCAGTTGTCAATATTCTCATGATATTAAGCGAGCCCTACCTGGACATACATATGTTACTGTTATATGCAGCAAGATCCATCTGAAGCAGTCCTAACTTTCCAGATGTTCACCGCTTGGGTGTCTGACCTTTGAAAATGTTTGGCAAGTACTTGCAGTGAGCAACACAGTTACAATAGAGGAAATGACTATTGGAAACAATTATGATTGCTTTTCTATATTATGCATGACCCCAGTTGTGTGACTCAGCATCTCTGATCTTAATTATTTTCTCCTAACAAAAACAGATTGCCTCTGAAGTTTATGGAGATTTAGTATACATTTGGATATATAACTCTACTTCTCTACTGACTATAAATAAGGAAGCATGTAAGTATATAAATAAATATTTATCTTTTTTTAATCTTTCTGAAACTGGGCTTTTATCTATGGACCTTTCTCATGGATTAGATTATGCACAACAGAGGCAGAAGAGCAGTGCTGTGAACAGCAGGGCTAGCAAATGGGCAGAATCATGTGTGATCATGAACAGACTTCTTAGTTAATTCTTCCACAAGTACATAGGACTATGTCATAACCTTCCTACTCTGTTTCAGGGGCTATGGGAGAAACAGAAAAGAAGTGGGTTGTGTTGTAAAAGCTTAAAATAAAATGAAACATCTGTTTGGCAAAACGCCAATGTTATAAATAAGTCTCAGAGCATTGATATTCACCCCACTCAATGCATATGCTTCCTCTTCCCCCTTGTTAGTATCAAGGGACAGTCCCATAGAGCATTAGGTTGCTTTGGAAAAGCAGGAAAAAGATCTTGGAACTGTTTATGGGAAAATACCTTTATGGACATAGAAGGGTCAGGCAGAGAGAATGTCAGCTGACGTACCTGAGAACGAAGCAGAAAACAGGAACCAAGTACTGGATTAGTCTCCAGAAAACACAGTAGCTCCTGCTATTGCAGTCCATATATGATACTATGATATGTATGTGTGTGTTTATGTATATTGTACACAAGTTTATAATTATATGCAGTTTCTACTCCTCTTTTAATTTGAAGCTCTTGTACCATTTTTCATTTCTAACCCCACAGCTCTTTCCATATCTTATTTTTTTCCTTATTCCATAACTCCAGAATAAAATTGAGAAACGGTTCCTTAAATTGCACTCACAGATCCATACAAATGAATGCTACTCCAGGGGTATTCTTTCTGCTAACTTGCATTTATGCTCCATCCTCAGCCGAGCTGAGCTTTAACACTGGCTGGCAGACACCCAGTTGGGATAACATGAACAAGTAGCAAATGAATCTTCCATTTCCCAGTCAGAGAAAGGGGGATTTTTACAAAATGTTTTGGCCCACTCCCGGGCAAAATTCAGCATCTGCACAGTTATCACTCCCATTGCCCGTTTCTTCCCTTAGAAAGTAGGCTGTGTCCTTCTAGCTTGGGCCAAATCTCTTAGTACAAGTGCTCGGGATTGTTACTTTTCTCTATGTGCAAGTAGTCTGGAACTCTCCTGAGTCATAAGGGCCCATCTTGAGAACATGGGATAAAGTTAACATTAACAGGCTGTACGCTGAGACAGCTAGTCATAGTTTCCATGGTAGCAGGAGTTCTTTGCCAGCCACCAGAATCACAGGTATCCTTGCCAATGACTAACTTAGCAGACTCATTTCTCCATATTAGAGTCAAAAACCTACCTGGGCATTTCCACATGTAGGGAAAGAAACTGTAGGAACCACTCCTTAGTTTAATGGGGAATTAAGGGAGAAGGACGAAAACAATTTTAAAGGCTGTCAGCTAACCATACTGACTTCACTTCATACATTGAAAAAGTCCCTGCCTTCTAATCTCAGCTGCATATTAATCTATCCTTCCACTTCCCTCCAAACACTTTTGGAGATGAAAAAGTAGCGATCAGGTGACGTTTCTTCTAATATTTACAAAGGAAAATAACTTTACTTTAAAAGCACAAATATTTTTTATTTATTTTATTTTTGGAATAAGTTTATGTCATTTCACTACGTGGAATCTCTTTCACATGAGATGTTGTTCTGGGGTTTGATTTTAATAGAAATGCCCTTTTATCAATTCATGGCATATAATCTGGAACAGACTTCTTCAACCTGTATTTTCCAGATGTGTTGTTGAGATGGCAACTCCACAAACTCCTTGCCAAGATTCGTCCCAACAAATCTGGAGAATATTGGGTTGGGGAAGTCTCTTCTAGAAGAAACATTTTCAGTGTTTTCTCACTGAAGGCATGTATGGTGGTAAGACAAAGATGCCTTGCTGCTTATATTATTATTCAAATGAAAAAGAATGCATTGTTTCAGACATGCAGAACATTAACAATACACACACCCCGAAGGCTAATAGAAATCCCCATTAAGAGTGAATATTAAATACTGGAAGAAAACCAAGGAACTTAATGTACTCTAGATGCATGCCAGTACTTAGCAGGATTCCTACAATCAGAATACAAACGGACTATATTTTCAGTACTTGATACAGTTGATTTATCTTTGACCCTTTTCCAGAAATTCAAAGGTTTGGATCCATGGGCAATTCTTTCACATCACCACCCTCCATGCACTATTTGATTTCCTACATTTAAAAACAAGTCTTCTTGAGTAAAAAGAGTGTGAAGCAGGCATGCTGCAAGGCAAAACATCAGTATCCCCTTACTTTTTAGAAATGCCTCTGGATTCTAAGCGGACCTCATAAACATGAGGTTTTTATTTTCTTAGAAAACAAAGTTCTCTTTAGAAAAGAAGAAGGGTGGGCAGCTTCAGTCTTATTTTGGACTGTGCCCACCCACCCAGAAAATGGATATTTTTATGGATAGCACTGAGGGCTAGGGGAAACTGGTTGGCAAGGAACATTCTAGTAAATCAGTGCCTTATAACTAGTCATATTCCTCATGGCAGCCATTTTGCAAAAACACCCACGAGATGTCCTCAAAATCCCAAACATGCCCATCAACCCCCAAATCACAGGGATCACTAGTTTATGCATACACAGTTCACAATGCCATGGTTCTAAAAATATCAGTGTTAACCTGGTACTAATTGGAATTTTCAAGTTATATGAACCAGCCTTCATTCCTATTTGGTCATCTACTCAACTTTGTGCTTTTACTCATCATGAGGTGAGGGCTATCATGCTTGAAGCAGGAATGTCACATTGTTTATTCCAACCATTTTACCTAAAATATGTAAACCCCTTCCATGGAGGACATTTTTACTGACCAATATTCAAAGACATTTTTTCTTTATTTGCCTTATTCATTTGATTAGCATTTTCATGTTTTTGCTTGACACCTTTTCCATTTCTGATTTTATCTAGTGTGTTTTAACATTTTTTGTGGGGGTGGGGTGGGGATAGCCACATTGAAAATGCAGCATAAAAATATTTGAAATAAATAAGCAACCAAGCTATTCACTACCTATACTGATATACCATCTTAATGTCTTGGTTGGACCCAAAACCTGCATGAAATTAATCAAGAAAATGACATTGCATCAGCAAAGCTGAATGTGGTACAATGGATGGGAAGCTGAGAAGGATGGGTATGAAGAGACTCAATAACATGATTAAGTTGATGGGAAAATGTTACCCACAACTTTATTGATTTACAAGTAGTTAGGTGCATCAGAAGCTCTGGATACAACTTCTGTATTTCAGCCAGTCTGCCTGCAGACCAAATAACTCCTCCCAGTTTGCATGCTGCAGTGTTTCAGTTATTACCTTTAAAGCCCTACATGGCATGGGACCAGGATATCTGAGGGACCGTCTTGTCCCCATATCATTGGCCCGCCCCACCCGATCATTCAGAGAAGGCTTACTACGGACCCCTTCAATAAGGGAATTTAATCTAGTGGGGTCCAGGAGGCGGGCCTTCTCTGTAGTAGCGCCCGCCCTTTGGAATATCTTGCCCCCAGAGTTAAGGCAGGTTTCCTCCCTCCCGACCTTTAGGAAAGATCTGAAAACCTGGTTCTGCCGCCTAGCGTGGGAGGGGAAAAGTAACAGCTTCTCCTGGGGGTGGTTAATATCATAATGTCCTCCCTATTATTGAGATACTTGCCGGATTGGATTTTGCATTTATTTATGTTATGTTACTAATTTGTAATTTGTAATTTTATATTTATATTTTAACTCTGATTTTATTGTAAACCGCCCAGAGTCCCCCGTTGGGGGAGTTGGGCGGTCATATAAATTTAAATAATAATAATAATAATAATAATAATAATAATGTCAATTATGTGTTTTGTCTCCAATACTTTGATGGAATGAATCAGCCCAGCAGACCCCAAACTGGGCTGAGGCTTTGCAGTTTCCCCTCCTGATACGTTATAGGAACCCTTACTTTCTGGGTCACCCAGTGAATTACACCTGCTTGCCTGCACCATGAACTCAATGCCTTAAATGCAGTGAATAAGCTAAGAAGAGTACTGTACTAAAGAGCAGGACATAACTTACATTGATGTATTGATATAAAAACCAGAAGGAAGGGTAGGGAGAGAAACCCTATTAGACTGGGAAACAAAAAAAACAAGGGGACAAGGAATATTAGCATGTGAGTTAAAATACCTTGGTGCACATTTGAATGCTGTTATTCTTTAGCAACAAGTATGCAGATTGAATCTGCAAGTAATGAGGCGATAATTGCATGGACATAAAAGAAAAGAAAAAGTAAAACATAAAATCCTAATATATTGTATCAGATGAGTTTGAATCAAAATCTGAGATTTGGATAAACAGGAATAGAAATGCTGATACCTCACATTACCTTTACAAGGTGATCCTAAAATACTAATGATCACTAAGAAGTTGCTGATTCTTGCAATATCTGACAAAGTCTGACAAAATCTTGCTTGTGTAAATCTCGTAACTGCTCATTTACAGGGAAACCCTAGCCAGATAATAGATTTCCAGCATATAGCGCTAATCATTTCTACTACTTTTCTACTACTATCATTTTCTTGGACATACAGGAATTTAAGGAGTTGTGGCTGAATTCTCAACATTACCAAGACACAGTAATTGGCACCAATTAAATTGCTACTTTCATGTTTGAATTGCTTTTACTGGCGAGACTCATTGTCTTATTTATACTGAAAGTATACCGAAAATATGTTTGCTTGTGGTTTACTCTGAATCAGGGCCAGGAGAAACTAAATCTCCTCGAGTCTCCATTCTAAAGGCGGTGTTTTCTCTTTGTAAACTGGATGCCACCTCAGTTCCATGATATTAATTTATCTTTCTCTCTTGCCTTGGACAAGCTATAAAATAAAATTTCTACTTCTTTGAGGCTTGTGGAGGCATTTAAAAAAAAATATTCCTGCTTTCCAAAGAACTGCAGACTTGGGCTTTTTCCAAGGCATAGTTGAAACTAGGAGAAAAATTCTTTCAAGCTGGAGAAACCAGAACATTAACTGTTCGGTCCCCAAAGACTTTAATATCAGAGCTTGATATAAAAGCTCTGAACCCTATATAGGTTATCGAGAATGAAAATTTCAGACTTGATTGGCTGAAGTCATACAATGTCTAGGTAGCTCTCCCGCCCCCAAGAATTTTATACCATCAGATTAAAAATACAAAATTTACAGAGCTGTGGAGTCTGTCGTAACAGGGGAAAAATCATTGATCCATATAGTTTCTTGTTTATATACTAAGCCAGTAAAGAGAGAACCATTGGAGGATACTGAGACAAGCTATCAAGCTTCCTGTCCTATATTAGAGGACTGAATGACAAAGATCTGAATAAATATGGCCATGATGGATGATAACAGAATATTTGCCATATTTTGATTCACCTTCCTTGAATTTTTTGGTTTTGTTTTGTCATTCTCTATTTCTGGGTGTTCTTTGTTATTGTCACACTACCTGCCAGGATCAGTTCTATTCTGGCTACCATCCAGTATGAGGTAAGCTCATGTTTTGCTATGCTTCTTCTTGATGCATTTTCCATGACATCCTCAACATGTTTTCCCTTGGAAGGAATTATCATTTTGGAGGACCCCCTAAAGCAATTCTGTGCAGGGAAGTCTAGCACTGACTTTCTCTATCGACCTGAACAATTCCTTCTGCTTTTATTGTGTGTGTGTTAATAAATTGCATTTGCAATTTAGGAAATCCCAAATAGCTTTCTCCAACAGTGGCCTAATTATTTTAAGTTTCTAAGATTGAATTAAACACTCCAACCTCCCATAAGATAATAATACATATTGCTGCCGCAGAGAACTAAGCATCAAAAGCAGTGGAGATACCAATGACCCAGTAATTTCCTTGAATTATAGGGCTGAGGGTATCTCAGAGGTCATCTAATCCAACCTTTTGATTAGTGCAGGAACTTCTGAAGCATTTTAGATACACAGCTATCCAGCTCCTTCTTGAAAGCCTCCAGTGAAGACTAATATACCTTCCATGAGACAACCTATTCCACTGTTTGACAGCTGTCACTGACACAAGATTCTTTCTAATACCTAACCTGAATCTACTTCCCAGTAGCTCTGGTTCAGCTCTCTGAGCAACAGAAAATAAATCCACTCCCTCCTTTCTGAAGACTGCCATCATATTCCCTCTCAGTATCCTCTCCTGCATGCTAAACATACTCGGATCCCTTAACCCAGGGGTACCCAACCTTTTTGGCACCAGGGACCAGTTGTGGAAGACAATTTTTCCATGGACCGGGGGGGGGGGGGTTGCAAGTGGGAGCCAATCGCGTGGGCCGGGGGGCGGGTTTGCAGGCGGGAGCCAATCGTGCGGAAAGGGCGGGGATTGCAGGCGGGAGCCAATCGCACGGATGGGGGGTGGGGTTTGCAGGCGGGAGCCAATTGCGCGGACCACCACCGCTCACCTGCTGTGCGGCCCACTTCCTAACAGGCCGCGGCCCACTAGTGGGCTGTGGCCCGCAGGTTGGGGACCCCTGCCTTAACCGTTCCTCCCAGGGTTTGGTTTCCATGCCCTTCACCATCTTGGCAACCATCCTCTGAACTTGTTCCACTTTGTCAATGCCCTTTTTAGACAGTGGTGCTTAGAACCAGATGCAGTATTGCAAGAAGGGCCAGGCCAAGACAGAGCAGTGTGGGAATATTTTTTCCCATGACATTGACTCTTACATTCCTGTTAATATACCCCAAAATACTATTTACCTTGTTACAACTGCATTACATTTTTGGCTCATGTTCATCTTGGGATCGATTAGAATAACCAGACCCTTTTCCTATGTCCTACTACCAAACCAAGTCTCCTTCATCTTACACGTGTACCTATCATTTTTCTTTCTCCCCAGATGCAGGATTTATTTATTTATTTATCCACACGTCTGAAACTGCCCAACTTCTTGATTTATAATTTGTCTCCTCTGAAGTTCCAGCCACTCCTCCCAGCTTCGTGTCATCTGCAAATGTTATGTGTCCCCTCAACTCCCTCCCTTGTTCAACAGCACAAGGCCCAGGACACAGCCCCGTGGCACTCTACTTGGTACTCTTCTCCAAGCTGATATGGACCCATTTATGAGCACTCTTTGGGTCTGGTCACTCAGCCAATTATGAATCTACTTTAGAGCTGTATCATCTAGTCCATATTTTACCATTTTTTAAATATTGTTTTAAAGCATACATAATGCAATATATTATTTCGATACAGTGGTATTTGAACAGTATTGACTAGAGATTATTAACACTCTAATGTTTAGATAATTTAGACCATTAAAGCAGAAAGAAAAGGTTTTATATCAGTGTTAACTATGATTTAAAATATCAATGTTAATAAGCAAAAAAGTATTTAGCTTTTTCATCTAGAACTGAATATAGCATTAAGAAACAGCTGCAAATTATATCAAAATATTTGTTGTACAATAAAGGTTTCTGTCTTAAACTGATTACTTAGTATTAAGGCCTCCACTGTATTGTTACTTATTATTGTTTGTACATGTTGAGGAAAAAAATAGACAAAGCAAATTAGGCAACAACAAAGAAAAAGAAAAAGAAAAAAAGAATGGAAAGGAAATGGAAATGAAAAAGAAAAAGAAAAAGAAAAAGAAAAAGAAAAAGAAAAAGAAAAAGAAAAAGAAAAAGAAAAAAAGGCTATTGTTGTCTAACTTCACCCTTTTTGTGCTTCTGCTAATTTATGATATTTATAAATATTTGGGCCCCCTTAGAAGCCAAACTGTAAATGTTTATATTTGTTATGCTGTGTGATATATTATATATATGGGAACCATTCTTGCTCAAATTTGGTTAAACTTCAGTTGTCAATACGTATATGCTGTTAATTTTGCTATTGCTGCATATTCTCCAAGTTTAAGTTCCCAATCAGATATTTTTGAATTGTATCTTTCTTCCAGTGTTGGGCAAAATTTATTCTTGCTGCTGTATCTCAATAAATTATGATCTTTCTTGTTGATTTTTTCTGGGATTATATCTAGTAAGAAAAATGTGATTTCATTTCAAATTTAATTTCCAAAATTTGCTGCATTGCTCTATGTATATCTTTCCAGTACTTCTGAGGTTTTTTTATTTGTCCACCACATATGGTAAAATGTTCCTTCTGTTTCATGGCATTTCCAACATTGATTATTGCATGATTTATCAATCATGGAGATTACTGATAGAGTTGTATAACATCTGAACATATTTTACCATTTTATTAATTATGGTATCATGAGATACTTTGTTAAAGGCTTTGCTGAGGTCCAGTATTTCAGCAGCATTTACATTCCCTGTGATGCATGAGAAAAGTGATGATGGACTTGAATTATGTTAATAAACAGTGCCAAATGTGAGCCATGAGATGTCTGATAGAAATCCTCAGTCTAGGAGACAAGCATTAAGAAGGTAGCATGGAAAAAAGAAAGAAGCATAAAAGCCATAGAAAAGACACCTAAGATCTGGTTCCTCTAATCAAATCCAAAAGATACTATATAGTTTCATAAAATTTTGTCCAAATGTTATATAGATAACAGCAGCCAATACAGAAGTATATCTACTGGCAGCAGGAAAATGCTATACAGTATGCAAATTCTCAGGTGGATTCTCAAGATCTCACGAAGAATAGCATTTACTGAGTAAAATAAATAAATAAAATGGTCACATACTGTGTTGCACTTTCCAGTGGGTCATCAGAATAAAAACTAAGCATATCCCAGAATTATTTTCCCCCTATAGGGGAGGGGGAAGCTGACACATAATTCTAATACAGAGCTTTCCAAACTGTGTGTTGCAACACAAAAGTGTGTCGCCACACACAGTCTGCTGTGTCGCCACACAACCCGGAAGCGCTGATCATCACCAGCGCTTCTGGGTTTTCCTGCGGCGACACACCAACAGCGGTTGGTGTGTCGCCGCGGGAAAACTTTGGAAAGCCCTGTTCTAATAACTATATAACTGGACAAACACGATGAAGAAGAGAGAACATATTGATATTTGAATGTTTTGTAAATTTGTACTGATTCTAATTAGACATTTTTCATTACATTATATGAGCCATTTTGTGAAGAAATAAATAGCCTGGGATGAGAGGATACATGACCTTGATGTAGAGAAAATTCTTCACTGCTCTAAATTTTAAAAGTAAGGCTACTGTAAATTAGGTCTAGTATTAGAGAAGGCAAATACTTTGTCTTTAAGTATTAGGGCACTGCTGTGGGACAGAGCTATCACACAGGCTTTTAATGCATTCATACTCAAGGCAGCGGGTTTTTTTTAATTCTCTGGGAAGGGGTTGAAGCATTTCTTTCTTTTAGTTATTGCAAAAGTACTACCCACTAGATGCTTGCAGAAATCTTACTGGCTAAGCTTTTATTTTATTTCTGCAAGAAATTTTTATTTTCTTTCATTCTTTCCACAAACAAGCCAGTGTCTGTAAAAGTCAAAAGACCTCAGTGGGAAAGGAAATCTCCCTCACTCTCATGCTCTGTCTCTCTTTGTGTTATCTTTCCTTCTTCGTTATTCTTAGTGATGGGAATTTGAAGGAGTAGGTCCTTGGGTTCTCCACATTCTCTTCTTTTCCTAATTTAACTTAATATGCTTCTTCTTCTCCTCCTTCATCTGATGAATGTTTAAGGAGCATTGGAGGCTGTCTGAGTCTCTTAGTTTAGTCCTTACAACAGGGACTGAAGGGATTGTAACCAAGAAAGATGGAGGAGGTATCCCTCCTACACTGCAGTGGCATGTTAGTCCTTTGGCTCTTCTTTTTTTATGCCTTGCTTACAAAAACATTTTCTTTTAATAAAAGATGATGGATCACAGCTCTCATGCAGTAAGTTTTATCTGACAGCATGAAAACGCTTTGTTCCTGTAAATATAGGCTCCTCTTAACTGATTTTTAAGTTCAGTTACCTACTGTCTACTTGTTGCTTTTTCCCCTCACCTATTTGAATTGGATAGTCTAGACTTCTTGCTCCCAAGCTAAACAAGTATTTATATAAACAATAAGCAGGATCCAAATATCTAAACAAAGCCACAAATATTTTACTTTGTGCACTTAAACTTTGGCAATTTCGCTTTCCAGTTGCAACTGACTGTAGAATACCAAGGGGATATTAATAATAATAATAGTAATAATAGTAATAATAGTAATAATAGTAATAGTAATAGTAATAGTAATAGTAATAGTAATAATAATAATAATAATAATAATAATAATAATAATCTCTTCGATTGGATATTAATAAGCTTAGAAATATGGGTGTACATATTAGAAACTGAGGTTAGACCCAGGGTTTCTGCAAGCAATATTAATATATTCAGAGACTATTCAAGCAATAAGTTAATATATAATTCATAATTGAGCAGAAACTGAATTATGCCCTATTACTCAAGAGTTTAGAAAGGACCCTGTAGATTTATTTCAACATCAGTGCCAAGAAACAACACATACATTCCTTTCATAATTTTTTAGGGATTTTTTTCCTCTTTGTTTAAACAAACAAACAAAACTCCCAGCATCATTTGGCTCCAAGTTATGCCTTTTAGTTATCGGCCAGAACAATTTGAAAGTTAGAACAAAGCTAACTTTAACTTTGCATCCATTACAATCAATGAGAACATTCTCCTGAATTGTAACAGAGTTAAATGATTCAAATCACAATTCTCAGGTCACAGACTCACATTAACAATAAGTGAGTATCCATCAATCTATGTGTTCTTTCAATCCGGAGTCAAGAGCAATAAAAGGAACTCACTTCACACGGTTGTTGTGGGGAAAATAGGAAGCAAGAGTACAGGTAGTCCTCGTTTAGCGACCATAATTGGGCACAGCAACTTGGTTGTTAAGCAAAGTGATTGCTAAGTGGATCCGTGACCATGCTTATGATATTACTTCAGCTATCCTTTGCTTTACAGACCTGCAAAGGTCATAAATGTGAGGATTGGTTGCAAAGTTACTTTTTCATCACTGTTGTAACTGAACGGTAGCTAAACAAGACAGTCACTAAACAAGGACTACCTGTATTAGATACGTTTACCACCTTGAGTTATACATAAAACAGGCAGAATTAAAATATAATAAAATAATAAATAATAATAATAATAATAATAATAATAATAATAATAATGCTAGAGGTGGTTTCAAAACTTTAAACATCGTATTCGTAACCCAAAAATCCTTATGGAAGATCTGCATATATGCTGCTATACGTGAAGATCATCCTTCTAAATAGATGAGTGTCGCCATCTGCAATTAGATCCCTGAGATTAGGGGAAGCTGGCTAATATCAGGCATTCTGTCTAGTTTCGTGACAGTAGCTGCAAGGAGCTGACAGTTCTGATTGCCTTACACAGGATGCTTGCATGTTCCAATGCATGTTGGCTTATCTGGGCATTTTTGTTCAGGCGAAGTACTTTTTTGTACTAAAGCTGGGAGTAAGTTTAGGGATAGACAAAGAACAGAAGGGACGAAGGTCAGGGGAGAACATGGTGGAGGTCAGGCACTGGGTCAGGCATACCAGCAAAAGGCCAGAGATTAAAGTTGAGCCCAGGCAGAGTTAATGTGCTTTGAGCAGAACTACAACAGTTGGACAATACAAGCTGGATCATGCCGAGTAATAGAAGAGCAAGGCGCTCCGACAGTAGCGGCCCAAACTGTAACATTTCTCAATAAATGCAAGGCTCAGGACTAGAGAAGTAAAATTTCCAAAAACTTTGAAGCCAAGAGGAAAAATTCAGATGTGTCTATTTCTTTTTCAAAAAGCAAATTTTGGAGAAAAGATAATTGAAATATTAAAAAGGTAAAGGTTCCCCCCGCACAGTTGTGCAGTCGTGTCTGACTCCAGCGGCCGGTGCTCATCTCTGTTTGTTAGCCGAAGAGCCAGCGTTGTCCGAAGACACTTCCACGGTCATGTGGCCAGCCTGACACACGAGGAACGCTGTTACCATCCCACGGAAGTGGTACCTATTAATCTACTTGCATTTGCATGCTTTTGAATTGCTAGGTTGGCAAGAGCTGGAGCTAGTGTGGGAGCTCACTCCGTACGTGGTTGAAATATATGCAGTTCTTATATTCTTAGCACACCCTGCAATTATTTACTTACTTCGTTAAGTTTATCAAATGCATTGTGTATAACATAATTTACTCATAAAAATATATTTTATGTATGACATGGAAAAGTATAGTTTATTCAGACAACTATTATAAGTTGTTGAAATTACTTAAAATGGTTTTAAGCACAACTACAAGATGCTCAACTTTCAGGAATGTAGCATATCTTCATTTCTACATGTTTAGCAGAAGGTGGCAAGCAAAAAGGCAATGCTGCAACAGAAGAAACCATCATCTTTGCGGTAAAACAAAGGAACTTACGTATTCTGAACTAATACAAAAAGCACTAATTTTCAGGTGAGGAAAAGCAGATGGTTGAACCAAGTCTCAGAAGACATATTTTTCCACATGAAATGCCAGTACAAAATAAAGGTGGGATATAAATTTAATAAATAAACTAAAAGAATGTTTCATTTTCTGAATCTGAAATACTATAGCTATCAGCAGGTTCTGATACTTTATTTTTATCATTTTCATGAAACCTAAAGATTTGCCTGCACTGAGACAGCTTCTCTACTTTTAGTTTGTTTCTTGATTTAGTATGATTATTTCCAAACACAGATTTCTTTTAAAGCTGTTTTTTTCTCCTGAAACTTGTTGAAACTGTTGCAGGTCACAACAAATTTTTACTTAGCAGGAGGACCTTACTTACTTACTTACTTACTTACTTATTTATTATTAAATTTCTATGACCGCCCATCTCCCCCTCAAGGAGGGACTCTGGGCAGTTCACAACACAACATCATAAAAATGCAATAAAAACAACAATAAAAATATAAATACAATAAAATCCAAGTGGCAGGTGGTTCTTACAGTGCAGCTGAACATATTTAAAATATTTGAGGTGGCTCTAGGAAATCAGCCATCCCCAGGCTTGACCACTTTCCTTCTTGCCCCAGGCGAGATCACAGAGCCAAGTTCTTAATTTTTTCCTGAAGTCCAGGAGTGAAGGGGCCTGTCTTATCTCTGGGGGGAGGATGTTCCATAGGGCAGGTGCTGCTGCAGAGAAGGCTCGCCTCCGGGACCCCGCTAGATGGAATTCTTTCATAGAGGGGGTCCGCAGCATGCCCTCTCTGCAAGATCGGGTGGGACGGGATGATGTAATGGGGATGAGGCGGTCCCTCAGAACCCTTAGTAAGAACCCTTACCTACGAAGGGCTCAGCCTTTCATTTCTTATCCAATTCTTTACCTTTCTACCACTTAAGCCTATATCCTCTGCTACCCTTACTTTCTAGGACATAGCTTTCCAAACTGTGTGTCGCGAAGTGGGGGGGGGCGCGCAGCGGGGGCAGTGTGCACAGTAGTGGTGGCAGCAGCACACCATCAGCGCTTCCGCGTTTTAGCGAGGCCGCCGCAGCTGCTTCCATGCACACCACCGCCACTGCCGCCGTTGGTGTGTCACCAACGGCGGCAGTTTGGAAAGCACTGTTCTAGGACAACAGGTTAGCACAACATTTCACTCAGAAAAAGGAAGCATTTTCTACATCCAAGAGAGTCTTCCCTGTGGAACTACCACTTCTTGCTTTTTCAACTTCAGGATCTCCAGAAACAACTTTCTTCTCTTGGTTTTCTAGCTCCAGAACTTCCAGATCTTCCTCCAGGGAAGAGAAGAGGAGAGCATATCAATCAAGTAACAGGCCAGAAGAAAATTGAATGTCCAAAAACAGATACAGATTTAGAATTCAGTGATCACAATCCATGACAGCAGTTAGGAAAAATTATGCAGAGGGTTTTTTTACTCAAGACAGGTTCTATTACATACTGTTTATGATTGCTATGATGCCTTATAGTTCTCCTAAGATTGCCCTCACACTGATAAGTGCTTTATAGAGTGTGGCATGTCCCAACTAGTTTGAATATTCGACTGATAATATTCAAGGTGGGAGGTTGTGCTGAACCTTTTTTTAGGTTGGAAGTATTGCCTAGAGCAGCGGTCCCCAACCTTTTCGGCACCAGGGACCAGTCGTGGAAGACAATTTTTTCACGGACCGGGGTGGCGAGGTTTGCAGGCGGGAGCCAATCGCGTGCACCGGGGGCGGGGTTTGCAGATGGGAGCCAATCGCGTGCACCGGGGGCAGGGTAATCACACGCACCAGGGGGTGGGGTTTGCAGGCAGGAGCCCCGCAGCCCACTTCCTAACAGGCCGCGGCCCACAGGTTGGGGACCCCTGGCCTAGAGGACACTTTTCTTCAAAATCTGGCATGCTTGACTCTTGAAGACCCAACATGTTGAAGGGCTAGGTAGGGTGGCTAGAAGTTCATTTTCATTTTTCACCATATATTAATTCAGCGCACCCACAAAAACTGTTGCTCCAGCACATTACCTGTACAATATTATCCCCCAAAACACTAGAAGATCTTTTATATTTGCCTGCTATAATGCCCTCCCCTCCGTTCTTTTGGAAGATTCTGTAACATACCTAAAGAGCTGAGACATTGTCCCTGTGGTGAGGGGGAAATTGAAAATATGGGCCATGTGTTGCTGCTGCCTTTTTTATAGAAAGCTACGAGATACATATATTTCCCCATTTACAAAATAATACCCAGGCAGGTTGGAGGCTGATTACCTTAGTCTCCTGCTAGCTGACCAGGAGGCAGAGATTTCAGACAGTGTAGCCTGGCTCTGTGTCAGAGCTATGATCAAACACAAACAGCTCCTCCAACTGAGGTAATGCTGAACCTTGCCTAGATTGCCATAACTCAATATATCTTATAATCCTTTCTTCCTTATACACATACCATTCCATGTCTTATCTTGTTATTTTCTTGCTGTAGTTGGTTGGATCATAACTGTCCTAATCCCAATCAAACTCTAGTACGGCTTCAGCAAGTATTCGACTCAATACAAGTTAGGATAGCTTTACATTCTCGTAGTGTCTTATAGCTCCCAGTACTTTTTATGTATGTATCTATAGTTATCCACCTTAATTAATTATAGTATTAGACTATAGATTACAATTTTATAGGTTTCTGTCTGGTTTTAATCCATATACTTCACAATTCTACGCTAATAATTCTTATTTTTACTTTATTTGATCCTGTCAATATGGTATCTTATTTTTACTTCTATTTTAGAGTGATTGTTATCTTATCTTATGCTGGTCTATGACCCAAATAAACAATAAACAAACAGACTAATGAGCCAATTGGAAATAGTGACAATGCTATTCCTGTGAAGCACATGAGTGCAAAAAGAAAAAAAGACTAATACAATCACATTTGATTTAAAAAGAACACATTTCTCAAAATAGTAAAGTTTAAAAAAAATAATGAAAATTGAAAGGGAAAAAAAGGGAGCTAAGTCTTCAGAGCGCTTAGAGGTTACAGTATTTTTCAAATGTTGCCATACAAGATAACTAGAATATATTGAAGATAAAACTAAGATTAGAGACTCCCTTGTGTCAAGCTTAGGTGTTTACAGAATAGGGACCCATCCATGTAATTTTTTTTGGGGGGGAGCAATGTGGAAGCCATTCGCCATTGCCTTTTTCCAGTATGTTTTTTTCAGCTTTCCAGGTGGGCTTTCAACTCTGTGCTTTCCTGATGGTCTCAAGGGTTATCCAGGTCCAACACAGTCAAGCTCTTTGAGGGATTCAGGCAATGTTAGCTAGAGGCTGCCACTTACAAGCTTCCAATCAGGAAAGGGGCTAACAAATCCAAGAGAATACCAGGGTAATGAGAAAAATCAGAGAATATGATGTAGACAAAAAAACCCTGAAGTCTTACCAAATGAGGAGAACAAAAATAAACAAAGTTTGACAAAACATTTTTTAAAAAAAAAGGCTTGAGAAGCATATGACTAACTAAAATACTTTAAAACAGGGGTCCCCAACTTGTGGGCCGTGGCCCACTAGTGGGCCGTGGCCTGTTAGGAAGTGGGCCACGGGGCTCCCACCTGCAAACCCCACCCCCTGGTGCGTGCAATTGGCTCCCGCCTGCAAACCCCGCCCCCCCGGTCCGTGGAAAAGTTTTCTTCCACGACTGGTCCCTGGTGCCAAAAAGGTTGGGGACCGCTGCTTTAAAATATATTCAAAGCAAGAAATTGGGGAGTTTGTGGGCTATCAGACAACAGGTATGCTAAAGGAAGAAATGAAATTGGAAGATGTAAGACAGATGCTAATGCCTGAACTTTCTAATGCAAATAGAGGTAACAAGATGAAACTATAGGCCTCAGTGACAAATTATAAATATATCAATCACTGGCTCCAGACAATATCCACTCAAGGATAGTGGGTGGATACTCATTTTTTAATATAATAAAAACAAATATGAAGTTGCTGATCTTCTAATGCAAATATTCAACTTTTCCCTAGCAAAGATCTTTGATTCCGAGAACTGGGAAATAAATAACCTAATCCTTTTCCTCGTCTTTTTTTCCTGCATTCTTATGCATTCCCAAATGCAGATAGTACACTCAATTCTTATTCTGTTCAATATTTGGCGGAAAAGAAACAAAAGCAAGTTATCCTCTACTCAACTTCATAGCTGCATTTGGGCAAGTCAGGTGTGCCAGATATAGCACAGATAGCTGAACTAACAGACTAGCCAGGGGTTATATCCACTGCTTAGAAGCAGAAAATCACCCCAGTCTAAGTCCAGGCACTGAGCCTTGCAGCTCAGAGGTACAGTAGCTGCCACAGCAGCAAATGGGTGAATGGAAGTAGACAGGAACATCCCTGCGTTTTCTTCCTTGGGTGGGCAGTAGCCTAAATCTCTGTATGTTTCTTCAGAATGAAGCCTAGCTGGAAGAATAGAGAACATCAACAGCTGGGCTCAGAGCATATTCTCTGCAGGATTCACTCAGGGTCTGCTTGTTGTTTTCCTGAAGGACCCAGAGTTGGGTATACTTCAAAGAAAAACTGCAGAAAAGCAGAAGAGAGTAAGTGACAGTATGAAGATACCTAAAATACATCACAAGAAGTCATCAGACCCTAATTGGAGTTGGGTGGCCAATACATTTAAAATGATGATGATGATGATGACGACGACTCGATAGGTGGATAAAAATGCCAAATCCAGTCTAAACTTCTGGCTGACTGTAGGACCAACCATAATAATAGACACTTTTAAAAATTGATATTATAAAATTAACATATATGACATGGTTCTGTTCCTACATTCCCCCCGCCCGCCAACAAATAAAAGGGTGGCACTGAAAGGATAAAATGCATTTAGTAGCAAGAGAGCAAGCCCATGTTAAAAGTGCATTTCTTTCAAATAAACAGAGGGATCCAGCTATGGGGTTTGTGTTCCTGCCTCACAGTCGCATTTTAGTTATCTATTTTAATCTAGATGCTCAAGTAATATTGAATATATTAGTACTGTCATCATGGCAATCTATAGACCAGTTAATTTTGCTGTATCACCAACTGGAGTTGAAATAGAATTGCTTCTCAAAGATCACCCCGTAAGTCAATTTGTGAACTGAAATCAGGATTTGTAACAAGTAGCTCGTGTTCTTCTATAGTGGTGGTGAAGAAGATGCCCTGCAAGCATACATGCACTGAATGCACTACACAGTGTGAGAAATACTGGTGTGATGAAGTACCCACTTTGGTGAGTTCACAGGTCAAGTAATAGAAAAGCTCAAAATGGCCTCTTATGAGCTCACAATGCTTGTTTCAAATTCGAAACAGGTCGTTCCAGCATTACTGGAAGCATCCCAATACTGTTCCAGCTATTCCAGAAGTGTTTCATGCTCAGTTGTTCTAATCTGCGTTCAGAATGGGTGTTTGGAGCTTGAAATGGGGATGTTTCAAGCTCCAAATACTTGCTAATTGGTCAAAACAGCACTGGAATATTACAGAAAGGTCAGAACGACTGTCATGAACCTGAATTAGGGCTATCTGAACTTGAACCAGAGCATCCCCACTCAGAATGTTTTGAATTCAATACATTTTTCTTGAGGCATAAATGCCAGCACTGCCTGTAAAGGAGGAGGAGAATTAAGTAGCAGGTGATACGGAAAATGCCTGAGATGTTGGAAAGGACTAGCCATTTCTGTCTTTCCAGGGGATATTACTGTATGGTAGCAGCTCTGCAAAATGGGTAGTTTTCTCTTCCGCAATTATCAGCAATATTCTGAGAACCAAGTGCATTATTATATCAATCCTTTTCACACTTCAGTTTGGATCTCCAGAAAGTCACTTTCACACACCAACATCATGGATTTCATCTTTAACTAATGAAAGAACATCCAGTGTTAGCACTCTTTAAATCTGAGCTTAAAACTGTTACAAAGAAGGATGATAAACAGGACAGAGGGAGATGCCATTTCTGCCATTCTCAGAGAAATCGATAAACTTTTTCTTTCTTTTTCCCTAGGATGTTGTAAACAGTGCATGTTTCAAATGCCATCCATTGTATTCCATTGGATGGAGACAAATAGGAGAAGATCAGTCTCCTAAACTGTTACCATTGGAGCCATTGGGCCGAAGGTTCAGTTCTTTTCCCATTTCTCTTCCAGACCCTCACAGTCAGCCCCTGAAACAAGGGGTTTGTGACTCCACTTTGTATTGAGATGCTCTTTGGAAAGCAGTGAAAGAAAGAAATTGACAGAAAACGGAGGATTTAAAACTTTGCAAAGGCTGTGTTTTGGCCTTTTGGAAACTGACCCCAAAAGCAAACATGGTGAGCCCTCCACATCTGGATCTGTTAAAAAAAAGTTTCCATTTGCAACTTGTTTTTAGGCTGGTACAGCAAATAAGAGTGGAACGGCTAAAAGCAAAGGAGACTACTGAAGGCTTACCTTTCTTTGCAGAAGGGGCAGATCTGCTTTCGCCAAACAGTGCCCAGAACTTGCTAGGACTCCCCCCACACTTCTTTTTATCTTTCTTCTGAAGTTTCTCCGACTGCCCTGAGTCCTTCAGCTGAGCTATGCAGTCTTTCAAAAAAAAAAAAGAAGAAGCGTGGGGAGGGTTGTCTGCAGCCTGAAGAGGCGGGACTGGTGGAGGGGAGGATGCCCAGAGCGCCCACTGCCTGGCTGGGAGCCTCTGGTTTGTTTTTTATTGCCCCCCAGAGCATTCGTCACAGAATCCAAGACCGAGTTGTTTCTCCGGCTCTGGAGCGGTTCTTTTAGAGCAACAAGAAGCCTTTGCCAGGAAGGAGGTTTTGTGGTTGTTGTTTTAATCCTACTTTTGGTTCAAACGCTTTGGATCGTACTCACAGAGAGAGACAGAAAGGATGGAAAAGGAAAAAGAAAAGAACCATTTTGCTTCTTTCCTTTCTGGAAGAGAGAGGCGAATTGCGGTGGTGGGGAGGGTGTCTTCAAGTAAGGGGCGGCAGGGCAAAACGCAGGACAAAAAAGTCGGAGGAAAGTGAGAGCGGGAGGAAAGCCAGTGTGAACGGTCCGAATTCTAGCCTCCAAGCAAAACAAACCCAACTGAATCAGCGTGTGCATGTGTCTTTGTACGGTGGAGAGATCTACCGTCCCATCCAGAATGGACTTTCAAGGGCTGCGCCCTCTCAGCCCCATCTCTCGCTCGCTCTCGCTCTCACTCTCTGGTGTGAATGCCTGCTTTCGATTCTGGCCTCCCCCCTCCTACCAGCCTCCATCTTTCCCTCCTCCCTCTGTTCGCCCCTTTCTCAGGATATGAGGAGATGTTTAGAAAATCCGCGGCCGACGCCAGCCGCTGACTCATGTTTTCATTAAAGAAGGGAGGCCTCGCGCCACATGTGAGAAGCGCTGCCCGCGCGCCCGCCTCCTCCTCTCGCCCCGCCTCCGCTTCCCTCCCTCGCACCTTCTTGGCGCGGGCTGGGAAGCCTGGAGGGGCGTCCGGCCGGGGGGCAGACGTGGTGAGGCTTATCGCAGAGATAACTTTGGGAGAGCGGCCTGCCTTGTTCTTTGTTTGCTGGGAAGGGATCACTGTTTATCACCTTCTGTGTAAAAACATATTTTAAAGAACACAATCATGGGCTGGTTCACACACAGATCCTAGGGGGAGGTGCGTATGTGAAACATAGCTTGCTTCCGGCGTCGAGAGCTTGGCCAAATAGGGGCTGTTATTCCCCCAGCTGTAGCAGAGCCTCCTGCACAAAAGGCCATATGGTGTGATTGGTTGGGTTTTTTTTTTAAGTGTAGGCATGAAAAAAAGAAGTGAGACACGTGTTTTGTTTTGTGGGCTTCTGATGAGCACAAACAAATTCCTCAAGGAGCCATTCTACTATGTAAAAATACACAAGACTCTATGCCACATTGGAGAAGACTTCTGAGAATAGCTGGACAGCCAAGAAAATAAATAAATGCATCATCAAACAAATCAACCCAAAGTTCTCACTCGAGGCACAAATGACCAGGGTCAAATTATCCCTCTTCAGACATGTTATGTGAAGACCCAGCTCTCTGGAAAAGGTGGAAGGAAAGAGAAGAAGAGGATGACCAGCAGCAAAGTGGGTGGACTCAGTTACAGTGGCGATGAGTGCACCATTGGAAGAGCTGAAGGACCAGGTTAGGGACAGATTGTCATGGAGAAAATCTATCTGTGTGGTCACTAAGGGCCGGCAACGACTTGATGGTACATAATCAGCCAAATCAGCTTGCTGTACTTGGCTGAACTTGGCAAATATGTAGATGATTATAAATACATGGGCATAGCATTCAGATTTGCTTTGCTCAAAGTGGGGAAATTTAAAAAAAATCTCAATCAGACAATAACTTTCTGAGGCCAAATGTTGGAAGGAGGCAGTGAGATGTTGAAGAGTTGAGCTATGAATACTTCATAAACTCTTCCCTATACTCTCTAAGAACCCTTGGATACTCACCAGTAAATTCAATCAGTAAATTTAAAGAGCTAGTGTATTATCTTTTGTGTATAGCAGGATGCTATCTCACTGTTAGTATTGAAATACAGTTCCACGGAAAATCTAGATGGCTTATGCGTAGGGTAAGGAAGAGAGTGTTCTCTTGTCCTTGATTTCAACTGCAAACTATCTCGAGCCAGGCTGTTTAGGGCCAAACAAAAATGTCATAAAGATGTAAGCAAGTTCTCTAAAACATCATAGCATATATACAGGTGACTGACCCACTGGATGATGGCTTTTCCCCAGCACTTTTTGTGTTTACATGTCTTTTTTTGGTTTTAGTTTTTTTTATGTCTTTTTATTATGTGGTTTTATTGCATTATTATTGTTCTTCAGTATTGCATGCTGCCCTGAATTGTATGTTGAATGGGTGTCTATATAAATTGATCAGATAAACAAATAAAATCAGAGGCCTCTCTATCAACTTGGTGTTTTCCAGATACCTTAGAAGTTGAATGACTGCATCTAAGCTTGACATTCACCTGAAGGACTAAGGCAAATTGAGTTCATAAAGGCTGAGTTTAGAGCCATAACAGAATATATGACTGAACAGACTTACAGGTAGTCTTCGCTTAACAATGGTAATTGGGACCAGAATTTCCATTGCTAAGCGATACGGTTGTAAAGCACAATGTCACATGACTGCATCACTTAGTGATGGCAATCCCAGCACTCCCCATTGTTGTCGTTAAGCAAGGATCGTGGGACGTTAAGCAAGGACCTCAGGTGACTGTGACTTCCTGCCAGCTTCCAACAAGCAAAGTCAATGGGGAAGCTAGCAGAAAGTTGCTAGTCCTGGGCAGTTCGCAAGAAGGCTGGCATATGGGTGAGTGGTACGGAGTGCAGCCAGGCAGGGTGCTGAGGTGCTGCGTGAGTGTGGCTGAGCGGGGGCGGGGGTGCTGCAGCATGGTGCGAGTGCAGCTGGGTGGGGGAGGGGGTGCTGCAGTGCTGTGCAAGTGCAGGCGGGTGGGTGGGTGAGTGCTATGGAGTGTGGCCAGGCAGGGTGCTGTGGCATCATGTGAGTGCAGTGGGATGGGGGGAGGGAATACTGCGGCACCATGCAAGTGGAGCTGGGCAGGGGATGGGGTGCTGCGGCATGGCATGAATGTGGCCGGGTGGGGGAGGGGTGCTGCAGCGCTGCACAAGCGCAACCAGGTAGGCGGGCGCTATGGAGTGCGGGCAGGGGGGGTGCTGCAGTGGGTATGCAGTTCGGAGTATGAGATCCCTGGGATCTTGTATTCCATAGTGGACTCCTTGGGAGAAAAAGCAGCAGGAGCAACTTATGGGAACAACTTGCAACCTTCCCTGCCAGCTTCCCCATTGACTTTGCTTGTGGGAAGCCAGCAGGGAAGGTCGCAAATGGCGATCATGTCACCACGGGACGCTGCAACCGTTGTAAATGCAAGCCAGTTGCCATGCGCCCATATCGCAATCACATGACCGTGGGGGTGCTGCGATGGCCAGAACTTTGAGGACTGATCGAAAGTACCACTTGTTCAGCACCATCACAACTTCAAATGGTCGCTGAATGAGTGGTTTTTAACCAAGGACTACTTGTACTTTGTGCAGATGGCTTTCTTATGTTGCAATTTCCTGAGATTTTGAAGTACAAGTGGAAATTGTAAGCATCCTATATTTTCATCAATAGTTGGAGGGTTTTTTATTAGTGCGTATGGTATACTTGTGATGCACTAAGATTATTTAACATGTTGAGTGGGAGAAAAGTTTGTATTACAATGATACAACGATACTTGAACTCCATATGCTGTATTAATGCCTGAGCTAGATGGCATCTCAAATAGCAACAACAGGGAAAACAATAGCTCCAGGGGAGAGAAAGGTCTTCTATAGGCTCCATATGCAATTTTGAGTAACTCATTAACAGTGCCTTTTGTAGCACTGAAACTAGAGCATCTTGAACTGTTTTATCAGCCTGGAAATTGGTGCAATATGGTCCTGAGATGAAAGAGCAAATGGTTTATTTTATCTGCAATAATGGCAACAAATTCTGAAATGGAGCCCAGAGTGAAGCAGGAAGTTTTGTAGTAGCATCTGGAGATATCACATATCCAGGCACTGGATAACTGTTCTATACAGCTCTCTCCTGATGCCAGTGGATTTCCATCTGAATGTTTCCCCTTTAAAAATAGAGAAATTTAAAATCTGCAGACTCTGCATCAAAAATGAATAGCACAAGGATTATTTGAAACCTTTCTTTTGTCATACATTTCTCATGGCAGACTTTCCCGGGCAGCACCTCCAGATAAATTAGACTGCAGCTCCCATCTTTTCTAGCCTTAGATTTAATGGCTGAAATGATGGAAATCTAGAGGGCACTGGGTTGAAGAAGATTGCATTAATTTGTGTGATGTTAAACAGTATTTTTTAAAATCTTTTGAGAGGGAATTCCTGTATTATTTACGTTCTGTATAGATTTGAGCATAGCAGCAAAAGATAAATGACTGGGATGCACACATTTTTCATTAAGGATAAATAGTCTCTTGGATGTGAATTCTACAGTTTAAGTCATGTCTTTTATCTTGGAAGCTGTTCCTCTCATTCCTTGGAAGGCAGAGACGGGAATTAGACAAGGATATTTAACATGTGCTTGAAAGTATCTTCATTTTAAAGATGCATTCTTGAATTCATGCCTGATGCTGAAAATGTTTCTGGTAAGTGTTGCTAATTTAATTTGAGCCCTGATAGGAAAGCTGTAGTCCTTACTTATTAATAATTTGGGCAAGGAACCCTTATTGGAATATTTGGTGCATTCATAATAAGAATGTCCTCGAGTTTCTTCCGTGCTCTTTGAATGCTCTGGAGAATATGAGAATGACAGCGCTGTATTTTTTAGGATTTTTCAAAAATAGATTTAGAACCATCCTGGAGTTGGTAGAACTCTAGGGATTGAAAAGAATTGAAGACCTGGTTCTGCCGCCTGGCATGGGAGGGAGGAAACAATAGTTCCTCATGGGGATGGTTAATCCCGTAATTTTATAATGCCCTTCTTTTATTAATACTATCTCCCACTTGGATTTTATTTTAAATTATAGTAATTGTATAAATTGTTGGTTTTTATATTTTATATTTTATGCTTTTATTTAATTTTATTATTGTAAACCGCCCAGAGTTCCCCGTTGGGGGAGATGGGCGGTTATATAAAATAAATAAATAAATAAATAAATAAATAAATAAATAAATAAATAAATAAATTGTGCTTTAGGCCTTTTGTGGCTCTTGAAGTATCCCAAATGTCCAGCATCAGCAATCTGTGGACAGATACTGATATTGGTTATGTTGATCTCAGAGAGAAACTTGAATTCTGGCTCCAGTTGGTCAGGTTTCCCTCTCATTATATTTGAGACCAAAATTGGTCATCTGTTTCTCTTAAACACAGCATGCATTTGCACGAAACAGTGATGTGTGTCAAACCGCTATTTTGCACTCATGTCACATTTCCAGAAAACTGACTGACTGCTTCAGCCCTAACACAGTGGTCATGTGAATTAACCTTTAGGAAGATGGTTGTTACTCCTGGAACCAGATTTTGTAGTGAAAAATAGACAATGTTCTGAGATTCAGATTATTTTTACTTAGTGTGCCTCCTATATCTCTCTTGTTTCATTTCTTTCCTTTCTTCTTTCCTTTTCCCCATAGGATTGATAGGAAATTGTAAAAATGAGGATAAGATTTTGTCATAGTTAACATATTATGTATATAGTATCTTATTTTTTTAGAATTACAAAATTATCATGAGAATGTTGAGAATGCCAACATTATAACAACAGTCAAACGACAACAATAATAATAGTGATTGTAATACCAGGTAGAATATTCAGCTGTACATAAACCTAAATATTTTCAAATGTAGATATTAAAGAGATCAAGAAAAGGTGGCAAGAATATATGGAAGATCTGTACAGGAAGGATAATAATATCGGGGATAGCGTTGACGGTGTGGTCAGTGAGTTAGAGCCAGACATCCTGAAGAGTGAGGTTGAATGGGCCTTAAGAAGCATTGCTAATAACAAGGCAGCAGGAGACGACGGTATCCCAGCTGAACTGTTTAAAATCTTGCAAGATGATGCTGTCAAGGTGATGCATGCCATATGCCAGCAAATTTGGAAAACACAAGAATGGCCATCAGATTGGAAAAAATCAACTTATTAACAATCTCAGATATGCAGATGATACCACATTGATAGCTGAAAGCGAGGAGGAGCTGAGGAGCCTTATGATGAAGGTGAAAGAAGAAACTGCAAAAGCTGGGTTGCAGTTAAACCTCAAAAAAACCAAGATTATGGCAACGAGCTTGATTGATGACTGGCAAATAGATGGAGAAAAAGTGGAGGCAGTGACAGACTTTGTATTTCTAGGCGCAAAGATTACTGCAGATGCTGACTGCAGCCAGGAAATCAGAAGACGTTTACTTCTGGGGAGGAGAGCAATGGCAAATCTTGATAAAATAGTTAAGAGCAGAGACATCACACTGACAACAAAGGTCCGCATAGTTAAAGCAATGGTATTCCCTGTAGTAACCTATGGGTGTGAGAGCTGGACCATAAGGAAAGCTGAGCGAAGGAAGATAGATGCTTTTGAACTGTGGTGTTGGAGGAAAATTCTGAGAGTGCCTTGGACTGCAAGAAGATCAAACCAGTCCATACTCCAGGAAATAAAGCCAGACTGCTCACTTGAGGGAATGATATTAAAAGCAAAACTGAAGTACTTTGGCCACATAAGGAGAAGACAGGATACCCTGGAAAAGATGCTGATGTTAGGGAAAGTGGAAGGCAAAAGGAAGAGGGGCCGACCAAGGGCAAGATGGATGGATGATATTCTGGAGCTGACGGACTCGACCTTGGGGGAGCTGGGGATTGTGACGGCCGACAGGAAGCTCTGGCGTGGGCTGGTCCACGAAGTCACGAAGAGTCGGAAGCGACTGAACGAATAAACAACAACAAAAAGATATTAAAGATATCTGGTAGGATGATTTTAATAATTTTGCATATAACATGGACTTGATTAGATTACACTGATTAAAAAGAAGCTGATTACAAGTTTGCTAAACAATCTAAGAAAGTAACATTTTCATTAATGTATTTAATGTGTGTTTTATATGATTATATAGTGACAAGCATATCTTTATAAGAGAACTACAGGTAGTCCTCGTTTAGTGACCACAATTGGGCCCTGGCAACTCAGTCATTAAGTGAAGAGGTTACTAAGTGAAACTGTGACTGCTTATGATCTTACTTAAGCTTTCCTTTGCTTTACAGATCTGCAAAGGTCGTAAATGTGAGGATTGGTCATAAAGTTACTTTTTCATCACTGTTGTAACTGCAAGCAGTTGCTAAAAGTCGCAGTTGCTAAAAAAAGGACCACCTGTATACACTTTATATTTACAGAGTTGGAGGGTAGGTTGGAATAGCTGTTTTCTGTAACTCCAGTTCCGAATATGTTTTATCAGGTCTGCTGCATGTTAAAATTTAAAATATGCAGTCTGTTGCATTATGTTTAGTTCTGTGTCTGTTTTTTTGCTGTAGAATTTGTGAGGGAGATATCCACAAACATGCCATCATTTTTGCATATTCTATATACCTCCATTTGAACACAAATGTTTTCGTTTGCTGTTGCTCCAGCATTATTTGAAGACTTTTTGCATACATATTCCCCTGATGTTCCTGTGGTTCCCACCCCGATGGCATTCCGGAAAGCCCTAAAGCCACGACTGTTCTCCCAGGCCTTGAGTTAGGGTGGTCGGGGGCCCTGTTGGATTTGTTTGGGGGTGTGGATGTTGTTAGCTAGACTTGCCATCGGTTCTTGTTCTCTTTTATCATTATATTATATTGTATTTTCTATTTGGTTTGGTTTTATTGTACACCGCTCAGGGTCAGTTTGGAGTTGGGCAGTGCCTAATTAATGATCCTTTACTTTGTTATTGCAGTCAAACAGTGATCATATAGTGAACATGATGAACTCATTACAAAATCAGGACTACAGATTGGGCTACAGATCTATCTATCTATCTATCTATCTATCTATCTATCTATCTATCTGCCAAAATGCACCCCAAAAATTGGGTTCGGCTTATCCACAGATGGGCTTATCCACAAGTATATATGGTAATACTTTTTAAAATATACATATACTCGCAGATAAGCCCATCTGCAGATAAGCTAGCCCTCGAATTTTTAATCAAAATACCATGAAAAATGGATAATCTGTGGATTACCCACAGATAAGCCAATTGTGAAAATTAAAACATACCAAAATTTCGAGGGTCATCTTATCTGCAGGTAGTGCATCTTTCACATCTTTGGTTAAAAATTCGAGGGTTGTCTTATCCATGGATGGGCTCATACATGCGTATATATGGTCTCTCTCTCATTGGTATCCACATGTTTCCAGCAAAACCAGTCCATGTCAGTGAGCATGAAGAAAGCCTAACCGTTTTCTTCATGCTGAATAACAGGAAAGACAAAATGCATCCCTATTACCTATCAGGCCAGCACGCACAATTTTGTAAAAACTACCCTGATCGTTTTGTGGGTTTTCCCCCCCGCTAACAGTAATAAGCAAAATTTTGGGACCAATTCAGCACTAAGTCAGGCAGATTGGGGATGGGCATATTTTTTAACAGCAGGAGTAAAGGCAGACTGGAACTCAGATATGCATGTAGGTGCACATTTTCATGTAATGGCACATGCATAGGTGAATAACCCTATTTAGATTGTCCCAATTAGTGGAACATACCCATTATTACATGGGGTTGCAAGAACCTTAGCTAAGCCCAGCCCAAGAGCAATGTACTTGTTGCCTGAAGAGCAAGATGGCCACTTTTAAGCCATACCTGAGTGCAGTTTAGCATGGCAGTTGAATCCTATTTCAGCACTGGGAATCGGACAGTGTCTTTTACTGCCCCCAGGAACAGCAAGCTAGCTCAGGAATGCAGAGTAAGTTACATGGCCCATAAACTCTGTTCGCTAATGCCTTCCTGGACTTAATGGTAGGGGAGGTCTGAGTATTGGCAATGGGTTGTATTCCTGTTTTCTTTGACATTATTTTCCTTGGAAAAGAGATTTTATCTTTTCACAAGAGGGTACAAAATGCCTCTCAAAGAGGTTAAGTTTTGCAGAGGACAACATGCAAAAACCCTCTCCTGCTTCTGCTCAGCCCTGAGTTTGTTATCTGTAGCAGGAGAGTGGCAGTCAAGCTAACTAACAGGATGTATAGGTTATCTATGCAATCTTTTAAATAATAACTGAAAGAGGCAGTCTGGTCCCAAGTTCACTTATACAAATGCAGAAGTTGTTTGTTTGTTTGTTTTAGTTAAATGCAAAATCCTGTGAATACAGATGTGTGAACCACTGAGGGCTCACTGGGCAGTCACTGCTGTAAAGTCACACTTTTCCTCACTGCCTGTTCCAGGGTTTGAGGCATTTGTTTCCTAAAGTAACAGGCAAGAAGGATGCCTCTTCCTATTTGCATAGATTGTGGGCCCAGTTACTGAGAAGGAAGCTTTCCTATTGAGGGATTGGAAGAGACAGATCCTAGCGTAGCAGTGCACTATGCTCCCTCTCTGGTAACATCAGTTCCTTCAGTTGCATTGCAATATGGCAGTGCATGGCCTTAAAATGCCATATGGCACTGACCTTCTCTCTGTAGATCTGGCTGTTCCCAGAACTTTTTTTCACTTAAGTGCTTTGCATAACTAACTTGGTGGGAGAATATTCTCAGAGGCAGCAGCCCTGCTCCAATGTGAGTAATAATAGCAGTGCCTTCCGGTTGCCCGGTCATTTCAGCACATCTGGAGGCACTTACATTCTGAAAGGATTAACCATTTGCTAACTGAGATGTTGAAGATTTATACAAGCCAAGATAGGAGAGGGACAGTTCACTGTACCAATCAGTCTAGTCTGTTTCACTTTGCTCATTTTGGAGTTTGCACATTATAAGAATGGTTTCAAAGAAACTTGGAGGTAGGGTGTACAGTAGTGCTCAAAAGTTTGTGAAGCCTTTTGAATTTTCAATATTTCTGTATAAATATGACCTAAAACATGATATGTTCTCCACGCAAGTCCTAGAACTAGATAAAGAGAACCCAATTAAAGGAGTCAAGAACATTATACTTGTTCATTGATTTATTGAGGAAAATGATCCAAAGCTACATATTGGTGTGTGGCAAAATTATGTGAACCCCTAGGTTCATTTGAAGGGGAAATTAGAGTCAGGTGTTTCAATCAATGGGATGATAATAAGGTGTGGGTATGGGAGGTCCTGCCTTATTTAAAGAACATAATTCTGGGTATTCACTATCCAAATCTGATCTTCACAACACAGGTATGTGGAAGTGTGTCATGGCTCGAACAAAAGAGATTTCTGAGGATCTCCCCAAAACAGTTGCTGATGTTCACCAGGCTGGAAAAGGTTACAAAACTATTTCCAAAGAGTTTGGACCCCACCAGTCCACTGTTAGGCAGATCAACACCATCGTTACCCTCCACAGGAGTGGTTGACCAACCAAGATCAAACCAGGACAGCTTGCCAGCATTGATGGAACTATGAATTCTGAATTGTATCAGCAAATTCTGCAGGAAAATGTCAGGGTATCTGTCCATGAACTGAAGCTCAAGAGAAAGTGGGTCATGCAGGAAGGCAACAACCCAAAATATACAAATATGTTGCTTGCCACTTCCTCATCTCTCCCTTTTCTATGTTTTGAGATGCATATGAAGGAGTTTGGAGGAGACAAGCAGCCAACATTGGTAAGCATCCCCAGTTTCTAGCCATTTCAACATAATTGCCTTCTAAAACTGCTTTACATGGCAAAAAAGGCCATCAGAGTTCTGTTACACATTTACAACAAGCATATAAGGCTTTTTCTATAGTTTTTTTTAATGGCTTATTCTGTTTTTCTTTTTTGGCCTCCTGAAACTGAGGAACAGAAGGCATTGATCTGACTTCATTGCAGGAATAAAGGAAAGGAAAGGTTCCCCTGTGCAAGCAGCGAGTCATGTGACCCCTGGGGAGACGCCACTTTCGCAATGTTTTCCTGGCAGACTATAGAGCGGAGTGGTTTGCCATTGCCTTCCCCAGTCATAATTACCTTTCCCCCAGCAAGTCGGGTACTCATTTTACCAACCTCGGAAGGATGGAAGGCTGAGTCGACCTGAGCCGGCTACCTGAGAACCAGCTTCCGCTGGGAATAAAGGCAGTACCGCAAATGATTGAAATTATTTGGACTGGGTTGGAAATGAGGGTTGTCTACATGGCCCTCAGGCAGGGTCTTTCCTCCCCACTTCTTTGAAAGATTGCTTTGTGCCCTCTCTCCTTCTTTCTCTGCTATTTTTCACCTTTTCACCTTTCTTCATTTATTAATGGATAAATAATTACTCAAATTGTATATATAAATGCATTGTGTATTATCTTTCTTAATTTCTAGTCCTAGTAAATGTATTAAGAAGCAAACTAAGAATGTATAAATGGACAAATAAAAAAGGGAAAGAATTGGAAGAGCTGCCATTTCCCAAGTAAGTATGTGGGTGGGATCCAGGTGAATGTTAAGTGTTACAATGATTTTTTTCTCTCTACATTCATGACAAAATCTGTTATCTCACCAATAGCTATGTTGTCTGAGTGGATCTTTAAACCTTTACCAGTCTAGTGCCTGTGGGCCAGTTCTTTAACTGAGGAAAAACACTTTGAGATAAGCAGATTTAGCATAGCATTAATGCTTATGCCAAGGCTGCTAATAAGTTATGATAGGCAGCAGTTTTACTTGTATCGCCCACTCCTTGCTCAGCTATATTCTATTACATGCTGAAATACTTTTGAATATTTGCATGTGCAATGGAACATACTTAGCACACTCACACTTCCTCTTGCCCAATTTTACTACTTCATACATGGTCATGTGCTTGGTTCAGAATCAAACACATGGTTCTCAACATCCTACTGCACAGATATTTTTGAAGATGCTTCTGTGACTTCATAATCTAAAGTATTTGTCTGCGTTTTCTTAATGAGTGTCCAATTCATGGCTAGGTTTTTTAATAGAGTTGTGACATTTAATACAGATTTGGTTGCTCAAATGTTTCCTGTCTGAACATTGTATGCATAGATTCTGTAACCATTTCATTCTGGACAACAGTGTGCATTTTTAAATGTCTGCTTCCTTTCTCCCACTCCTCCTTACTCCTTCAAAGTAAGCCAGGTGAAGAAACAGGAATGCTACTTTATTGTTATAGGATATAACAGCATAATATTGAAAGCCTGCCCAAGTTTTTTCTCTGTCCTCTGTTATACTAAAAAAAAAATCAAGGTGGGGTTATTTTAAATTTCTTTCTCAAGCTTGCTTCAATCTCTGGACTGTGTAATCACTTCTCCAAGTCTCTCCTTAATGGTTCATTCCTTCCTCCCCACCTTAACGGCTTTTTCATACCTTCCCCAAGGTCAGCTTTAAATTCCTTTACAACTCCCAATCTAGTTTCTTCTTGTAGTTGCTATTTTTTCTTCATAAGTGTACAGGGATCATTGCTTATGTGTTCAATTAACAGTTTTTTAGCTATCGCTTGGATGTATGTTGAATACCCTGGGTTTCTAGGAGCACTGTCTGTTGGGGGCTTCCTGGGAAAATGCTAAATGTTCAGATCCTCTTCCTGCATACCCTATCTGTAACTGTTCGCTACTCATCCATCATTGAGCACTGCCCTACAGTACTTCCTGTGGCTTTGGCACCAATTAAGCAATACAGCACTGCTTTTCATTCATTCAGCATAACCTCCCAGCCTCTGCAGTCATCACTCTGCAACTCTGCTTTGAGAGAGTAGGGCTAGAGACACTTCCATGCAAGTTTTCAGTTACTTTCCCCACCAAAGATCCCCTTCCTGTAAAAATCACTGTTTCCATTGGTTTGAAATGTTGCACATTTTTTAGCTAGAGTCCCCTTTATACTGTATATCATTTTCATTGATTTTATTGATTTTATTGATTCTTTATTTTCTTTCCCTTTATTATTTTTACAAATAACTCAAGGTGGCGAACATACCTAGTACTCCTTCCTCCTCCTATTTTCCCCACAACAGCAACCCTGTGAGGTGAGTTGGGCTGAGAGAGAGGGACTGGCCCAAGGTCACCCAGCCGGCTTTCATGCCTAAGGCGGGACTAGAACTCTCACTCTCCTGGTTTCCTATTGGCTCCTTCCCAGGGCTGAGAGAGAGTGACTGGCCCAAGGTCACCCAATTGGCTTTCATGCCTAAGGCGGGACTAGAACTCTCAGTCTCCTGGTTTCCCATTGGCTCCTTCCTAGGGCTGAGAGAGAGTGACTGGCCCAAGGTCACCCAGCCGGTTTTCATGCCTACGGTGGGACTAGAACTCACAGTCTCCTGGTTTCTAGCCTGGTGCCTTAACCACTAGACCAGGGCTTTCCAAAGTTTTTCCCGTGGCGACACACCAACCGGCATTAGTGTGTCGCCGCGGGAAAACCCGGAAGTGCGGCAGCGTGCAAAAACCTGGAAGCCTGCTGCTGCTTTTGGGTTTTGCACGCTACAGTTGGTGTGTCGCCGCGGCACTTCTGCTTCTTGATCAGCGCTTCCGGGTTGTGTGGCGACACACCAGACTGTGTGTGTCGCCACACTTTTGTGTCGCGACACACAGTTTGGAAAGCTCTGCACTAGACCAAACTGGCTCTCATTTTCATTGATAAAATAATAATGCCTAACACACATACAAAATATATTCACACACAAACCTAAAAGCCCACCCTATACTATTTGATCAAAATGTGAGCACCTCCATAAATAATTATTATTCATGCAAGTTTCATTTCAATTTGAGCCCAGAGGCAAATTAGGAACCTTCTGAATCAGACCAAAGTCGTATAGGCTGTTTTCCAAATCACTGAATGTAGGTTTCAGGTGTACAAGATTTCTAAACTTGAGTATGGAATAGGCAAAAATTCTCTGCACTGTCCCTTCTAAGAAATAGGTGTCAGTTCCCTACTTACTGCACCATCTGCTGTTCACAGGAGGCAACTAAAGATAATTCATCCCTGGTAAAAAACTGTAACTGGAAATTCTAAAACAGATTGTACAACTGCAGTCCATGACAATGATGAGTGGAATGCAAAATTTTTGGTATGTTGGTGTGGAAGGGACAGAATGGAGCATTGGAAGGCATCAGAAAAGTGACCTGGAGCACTGGGAGATCTTAAGTAAGGATTTTCACCAAACAATAAGTGGAATTGTGTAAGTGTACTGATTTAGCAAAATGTCTATGTTTTTAAAAGGAGTAATAAACATGTTTAAATATTTTAGAAAGTTTTGGTTATTAATGTAGTGGTTTAATTAGCTAAACTGACTTTGTTCCTTAATTTTCTGAAAGTCACACAAATAATATTTCTTTGAAGACTTATATGGTTCTTCTTCTCCAGTAAATGTTCTTTTTATTATTTGTATTACTTTTTTATATTATTATGTTTTCAAATTATCTGACTCTGGATATTTCTACATGTAAGTGAGCACTACTGATTTTGGAAATTATCCAAACAAATATTTTTTAAAAAAGATTACATGAAATATGTCTTAGATTTTTTAGTGTATATTTTGCAAATAAATGTACTATGGACAAGGAAAATAATTCCAAGAGAATTCTTGCAAGTTTGCACAAGAATTTTTACAAGTATCCTTATAATCAGGGTTGGGTCTTAAAATGTTTTATTCTAGTTCCCATGAGGTGGTGCTGTCACACCGGAAAAATAAAAACCATCTTGGCTAAAGCAGAAAGATATACAACTGCCACAATGTGATATCTTTTATTGGACAAAAAGGCATCATCATATCAAGCTCAGCTCCTGGTGACAACCTGGCCACGTCCATTTAAATTTATTGGCAATGATATAGAAGTGGCTTGCCATTGTCTTCTTCCAGGATTTTTAAAAAAACTTTCCAGCTACTTCCCTTCCATTCTTTACTACCCCCAAGATTCTCCTATTTTACTCTATCCAGAGCTTTGCCTACAGTTCAAAAGCTTGGATTCTCTTTTATTACTTCACTTTCTGGGTTCCTAATCTCCCTCCATTATGAATTCTACAAAAGATTTCTGGAATTAACTTTGAAAAAAAGAAAGAAAAAACAACAGAGACCATCCCTCGGTGAAATGGACAGAGGAATAAGATTGAGTACCCTGATCCTAAAATTCAAGTAAGCTATATAAGGTCAGGTCCTAGGAAAAACAGCATTCCCTGAATTTAAGGGACTCGACCAGGGAACACTGTTTTTCCTAGGACCTGACTTAAGATATCAACATTTCAAGAGTAAAGACATATTTGAGGAATGTGTTCTGGATCTGACTTTGTCCTGGATCCTTCTTGTTATGAGCACTTTTAACCAGCTTTCGTTGCTCTGAAAACTGCAACTCTATCCAGGGAATGTAGAATTATGATCTCAGTTCTCTGTTTTTGTTACCTTTAGAGGAAACACTTATAATGCTCTTTTATTGGATCTGTCTATAAAGATAATTTGGGGGGTCTGATTAATACACGACAAATCAAAATGCTAGAAGGAACAAACAGGATATTATACCAAACTGCTGTCTGTTAACATTGTTGCTCATTTGCTTCTGGTTCTTAAAGGTACTCTGTGAAATCTGGTTGGTGGAGAGCCAGAAGAGAGGACCATCTTAATGGTGGCACCATAGTTCCCCCTGTTTTCTGTAGGTACTGAAAACACTTTTTCTTTGCTGACAATTGTGTTTCAACAATTGTCTTAATTATGCAATCTGCTTCATATTAGTTTTGATATTTTTAAATGCTTTGGGTATGTTTTAGCCTATTAAGTCTCCTTGTGTAGGAACCACCTCAGTTTTTTAAAACACACACACACACACACACACAAATAATTAATCATTACTTTTGCTTCCCGTTATGCTTTGCTTTGATCTCTACCTTCATTGATCCATGCTCCTGTATCTGGGTTGCAAGGAATTACAGAGCTGAGGGCCTCTAAACCTCTTCTTTAATCTGCCCTTGACTGGCTGTAAAAGATTAAAGAAAGGACTGATGCATCTGACTTTAAAACAATAAACTGCTTAGTTCGCTACTACCTTTTTGATTCAGTTAGTTGCAATCAGGTAAGGAGAGTGGGGTGTGTGTGGAATGGCTGGGTTGCTCAAGGACTTTGGGAGGGTATTCCAAAGCAGACAATGTTTGCTGTAGGGTTTGTCCTGAGAAGTTTGTAGAAGGACTGGGGAGGCCTTGCCGCAAAGCTGCCATGAATGCATCACTGGAAAAGTACTGAGAAAAAAACCCATTTGCAATTTGGTGGAATGTCGCAAAGAACTGTCATCCCCCTCAATACAAATATGCACATAGATTAGAGCTGATTCAGTCACAAGCAAGGGTGGGGATAGAAAGGCTAAGGCCAGTCTCTCTTATACTGTTCCAGCCCTGTTTGTATGCATGTGGGTGGGTGTGCTTTACTGCTTTATGTCAGAACACGTTATGCCACCCCTACTGAACTCAAACAGTTTGCCGCTGTTTTACATCGCTGTGATTCAATATCTACTGAATTGTAGGTATGTCCTCCTATGGACCCAAGAACAGCTCCGTCCAAGGATAAATTGGAGAAAAGTTAGTTGTTCCATACATATTCTTGCAAGCTAGGGTTTTTCTCTTCATTGTTGACTAAATAATGATAAATAGTTCTATCTAAGCACTAGGACAGGGCTGAAGAACCTGTGGCCCTCCAGATGTTGTTAGGGAATTGTAGTATAACAACCACAAGGTTCTCCAACCTTGACCTAAATATTCTCCAGTTCTTTGCTAGGCCATCTGACTCAAAATTTCACTCTCATCTGTATATAAGCAGGTGCTCTGAGGAAGGTTTGTAAGAAAAGGAAGACCGGCAATGTCCATTCCCTCTTGCTGGGCCACCTCCCTGTACTCGGTCTGGGGAATGCTTATTTGGTGCACAGCCCACACGATGGCCCATGAAGGAAAGGAGGTATGTCAAAAAATAAATCCATGCATCATGTGTATTTCTTTTTTTGTAGCTATTGTGGTCTACATTTCTGTTTGAAAAAGAGGATCCAAATTTTCTACTCCTGAATAGCAGCATCTAAGATAGTGCTCTCCAGATTTGCTCAACTGCAACTCCTGTAGATTCCAGCTGATAGGCAATTATAGAACTTGTAGAACAACATCAGGGTGGGAATTGATGGTCTAGGAGGCATATCTCCTAGCAGAGAGCATATTTTTTTAGAGAGTGTATGCTGATAACCATTTTCTAGTCCAAAATGTTTCAGCTAGGACTACTAGATCTGAGTTGCAAAAATATAGTTCATTGCTAGATGGCAGCCAACAGACAAGGAAAACTCTCACTCTTTGCTACCATCTAGTGGCCATATGGATTTATGGGAACCCTAGCTGTATTACAATCATTATATTATTTTCTCTGTCTTTGCATTTATTGGGTTAAGTCAGGAGGAAGAAATCATTGGCCCTCAATTTCATGCAGATTTTAAGTTAATTTTATGCAAGTGTCAGGGAGAGTCCAGAAATAGTGAAGGAAGGTCAGGTGGAAGAAAATTGGGGAGAAAACCAACATTGATGGAGGAGATAGAGGCTGTTTGCTCTCTTGTTAGAGGTGCAAGATACATTTCTGTTATTGCCACCCACTCGCCAAAAAGCAAACATTTTACATTTAATAAAATTGGCATTAGTTCTATCCCTTTGGTGAGGTTCTTATATGGATGTCATATATAGTAGCCCTACTTAAAAGTGTAGTGCCAAATCTTTGAAGAACAGATTTGGAATAATCTGTGGTTTGGGCTACAGTATCAGAGCTGCACATATTTGGACAACCACTAGATGGCAGCAAAGAGATAGAGAAAAATGAATTCTGTTGATACCTGATGGTTGTCTGAATGTTTGCCAGCCAGCCAGAGTAGTCCTGCCCGTTAAAACAGTAATTGGGGTAGGAACCTTTGCAAAAAGTAACACAGAAGGGATACTTTTAGTGGCACCACTTGTAGGATTTTTATGACACCAGAAAGTAGCCACTTTTTAAAAAGCCCTGGCCAGCCAGCTTTTAAAAGTTGATAAAGAATTAGATTAATTACCAGCAGTGGGCAAGATTTAAGGGGTTGGTCCTCTCAGCCTTCCAGACAGCTGCAGTAGGTTGTGTGGTGAGGCCAGTGTCACCGGAAGGGGCAGGGCAATTTCTTTTTGGGGGGTTTTATTGTTTTTTTTTATTGTTTGTTTGTTTTCAGAGGTTGGGTAGGAAGAGGAACAGCAGGCTCTGGAGACAAGCTTGCCCATCCCGAAGCAGTGCAAAATTTTGTCAATGGTCAGGCATTATACTACCCAATGGATAAAACAGGGTTCCGGGAAGCCAGATGCAGCCCGTAGGTTGCCCTTCCCTGTTTATTAGTGCTGTGCAGTTCTTTGGAGGAATGCTTTGCTTTAGTAAAGGTTTGAGCAGAGCGTGTATACACAACCACTCGAGGTGGGCAATTCAGTTCCTGCTTGCATCAAAACCCTGCCCTCACGGCACAAGGAAGCGGGGGTGAAGGGAACTCAGATGGCTTCCTGCATGGGAAACAGGCAAAAAAAAAAAAAAACCTGGCACGCCCCCTGGGCAGATTTGGCAAGTTAGAGAAGAAGAGCAAAATGAAGTCATCTTGCACAAGCAGGAGTTCTCTTGCATAACACTGGACATAGAGGGAACTGATTTGGAATATAGTTCCAGTTTGGATGCATGACTGATGCCGGGTTAGGCAGAGAACTAAGAAATAAAGCAAGCTATTTTTTCAGTTTACCATTACCATTGCCTATTATAATAGAAACAGCAACAGTTCCAAATGACTTCCAGTTGTTTTTGTATCTGCTTATGAAAGCTCAGTCTTTCTGTTGAAAGGGGGAAGCAACATACACCATATTCACAGGAACTTCTATCCAAGCTTGTATAATTTTTTTTTGATGTTTTGATGGAATCCAAACAGGCAAAAGGAAATACTGGAAAACTGTGCGGATGTACAAAAATGATGTCTCAAGCTCCTGTGCTCTAAGGGGGATAGTTTGTATTAATATACGTCAGTCTTTTCCTTTTCATACTTTTTTAAAGCAGCCAAAACACAATTCCTGTCTTGCAGTTTCTTTGCGCAAGGATCATATAATCTATGTATTGTCGAAGGCTTTCACGGCTGGAGTTCGATGGCTGTTGTGGGTCTTCCGGGCTGTGTGGCCGTGTTCTGGAAGTTGTGGTTCCTAACGTTTCACCAGCATCTGTGGCCAGCATCTTCAGAGGGCAGGAGCACAGACAGAAGCGAAATCTCTGTGCCACTCTACCTGGGCACAGAGATTTCGCTTCTGTCTGTGCTCCTGTCCTCTGAAGATGCTGGCCACAGATGCTGGTGAAACGTTAGGAACCACAACTTCCAGAACACGGCCACACAGCCCGGAAGACCCACAACAGCCATCATATAATCTCTCCTCCCTTACATTGCCTGAAAACTGACCCCTTTTCATCAGCCCATGTTTGTTTGTTTTCTTTCACAGTTTGGCAAGGGGAGAGAAGTATTTTGTTTTTGTCTTGTTTATGTGCTACAATGCGAGGGCACAAATTAAATCAAAATGGCAGACAAGCATTCAGACTTTTTATTGAAATTGCTATAGGTCATGCAATTTTTTTCTGCCTCGTTTTACCACTGCTGTGGCAATAAACTTTATGAGAAAGTAATGGAGAATACAGAACTATACTAAGTGCCCTGCAGAATCACAGTGATAAATAGAGTCATTCCTGGCAAATTATGGAAAAGCAAAGTCTCAGTGGCGCTAGTGAATTCTAGCATTCAGCAGACTATCAAAAGAAAGACATGCTAAGGGAAAGCTGAGTATTTTGGGAGCCTGCACATTTAATCTTGCCTGTACTTCTTTTCCAGCTGGATGGGAAGTTAAAAAACAGATTTTTATAATTTTAGCATTCTCGTATTTGAAAAAGTAAAAATCATTCTGGAAACAATGATTTTCCCACTGTTGATAACATGAGCACTGTGATGTGGTCAGGACACTGGGGGAGGCCCAACTTTTTCAGAGCTGTTGGGACTTTTAAAAGATCCCAGCAGCAAAGTGATAATAGCGGCTTCTGCTAATTACATTGGAGGCTTCAGTTTGCCAAGGGGAGTGCTTGGTAACAGTCTTGCATTAAGGCAATTGATTTCATGCCTTATATATACTGTATATATCTCTTCACCCCCCCACCCCCCCACACACACACAGAAACACACTTTCTTCTCACTGTGTCCTGTGATAGTGTAATTTCAGCCCTCTTCTCTCATTGCCCCTTTCCCATAAAATGACCTTCACACATGACCTTCGGAAAGCATTTCCTGAGTATGCAGTTTAAAATCTAGCCATTCCATATTGGCTAGAATACACATCTGACTGGAGAAAAATTGTTGGGGTTTGATAAACCCAGGAATTTACTGTTAGATATAAATTATACAGAGAGGCTTGATATTTAGGTTAAAGGGGAAATATTCTGCACAGTCACCCAATTAGCAGCCATTGTTGTAGGAATGATGTATCAGTGTGTGACTCATACAACAGGTGCTTAGAGTTAGGTTGGGTGTGGTGAATAACGAGAGTGACCTATAATGTGATTGGTCAGGTTCACTATATATGCAGAGACATTCTCATTTCCCATTATTCTCATTTTACCTCGTGAATGCTGAATCATTGGTGTATCATTTTGTTACCTGTGGAAGTGATCTGTAAATACGTATGTATATAAAGTAAATAGGATATTTGATATAACTTCTGTTTGGAGTCTATTTACTGCATAGTACTTGGATCACTGGTGCCTAGGAGAGAGAAGCAGGCCGCTCCATCCGCGCACACCGACAGGTTACGGGCCCAGAGGCGACGGAGAAGCCATAGACGACAGAAGGCTTTGCACTGGCTGTGGATCGGTGGATCGTGTGCAGTCTGTGAGCTGGAAGCTTTGGAAGCCTATCCAGAAGTCGTGTGGCTATTTGGAGTGCTTTGGAGCTTTAACAGGTTCCGTGCCTGTGTGTGTGTTTTTTCTCCTACGCTTGTTTTGCAGCTGGAGGACATTCTGATAAGGTCTGCGTCTTTAATCATCGGTGTCTGCCCAGAAGGGGCTGAAGACAGATGAGCACAGCGAAGATGTTGCCGGCAGTCGGGGGAGGATTTCCTCTGGAAAGACTGAATGACAATAATTATTCGTCATGGGCATATAAAATGGAAATGTATCTTCGGCGTGAAGGGCTTTGGAGAAGTGTACTTTGCCCTGACCCAGACCTGGATGATGAGGACGTTGTTCTACAGGATGAGAAAGCATTGGCAAGCATAATTTTATGTCTGGAGGATAGCCAATTGTGTTATGTTAGAGACTGTCAGTTAGCCAATAAGTGTTGGGAAGCTTTAAAGAATGTTTATCTAAGAAGCTCACCGTTATGTAAGGTTTTACTAACAAGGAAACTTTATCATGCCAGATCAGGTGTATCTGATAATATTAAGGATCACCTGCATTATATGACTGAGTTGTTTCAGGAGTTGGCTCAGAGAGATATGCCAGTTACAGAAGCTAATAAAGTGTATATAATTCTCAGTTCTCTAAATGAAACATGGGATACTTTGGCAATGAGCTTCGGGTCATTATCTGAGGAAGATTTGACCATAAAATACTTATCTGGCAGGCTTTTGGAAGAAGAGCAAAGAAGAAAGCAGTGTTCTAACGTAATTAGGTCTAAGCAAAACAGTGTTTTTGTTAAGGAATGTTCTGATAACCAAAACAATGTATTATTTGTAAAGCGAAAATGTTTCTACTGTGGGTCACAAAAGCATTTGTTGCGGGATTGTGATAAGAAACGGAAGCCGAAGGCCAAGCTGAAAATCTCCAAGCCGGGAGACGCTGCACAGCTGTCTTTAATTAGTTCAAGTGTTCAAGATTTAAAGGGACCATTTTTACTTGACAGCGGGGCTTGTCAGCATATAGGAAATAACAGACAGATGTTTAAGAGTTTTAGGCAGGCTGATACAGATCATGTTACTCTAGCTAATGGAAGCATTGCATCTGTGACTGGTAAGGGATTTGTATATGTACCAGGGTTAAATATTGAATTATCAATGTTGTGTGTGCCTGAACTGGAGTACAATATAATTAGTGTGTCACAATTGGATAAACAGGGTTATACTGTACAGTTTGGAAATAATGAATGTATTGTCATGAAAGATAACAATGTTTGTGGTACAGGTATTTTGCAGAACTGTCTTTATGAAATAGTTCAAACCAGGACAAGCAGCAACCAACATGTAGCTACAATTAATAAGCCAACACATGATTCATGTGAGCACCTGTGGCATAGAAGGCTTGGACATCCGAGTTTCAAAGTGATTGAAAAGATGTCAGAAGCAAGTTCTGGAATGGAATTGAAAAAGTGCCAAGTGTATTTGGATTGTACAGCTTGTAAGGTTGCAAAGTCAAAGGTGTTTCCTGTGAGCAAATTCAGTGATAGGAAGTCACATAAATGTTTTGAATTAGTTCACGCTGACTTAATTGGTCCACTACCAGCTACAATAGGGGGTGCTAAATATGTTTTAGTCATCGTAGATGATTACACTAGATTTGGGTTCTGTTACCTATTGAAAGCTAAAAGTCAAACATTTGAAAAGTTTAGAAACTGGGTGCAGTTTGTGGAACGTAGGTATAGTACAAAGGTGTGCAGTTTACAAACTGACCAGGGTACAGAGTTTCTTAGTGGGAGTTTTCAGCAATGGCTCCGTAGAAGGGGCATTGTGCATAGGAGAACTAACCCACATAGTTCAGCTGAGAATGGCGTGGCTGAACGTAGGAATTTGGCATTGCAGACAGTGAAGGATTCACTCATTGCTGACTCAGGGTTATCAAGTGGATACTGGGGTGAGGCAATATTAACTGCTAATTATTTAATTAACAGGTTATGGAGTGTATCTGTAAACCAAACTCTATATTATATGTTATATGGCAAGAAGCCACCATTAGCTCATTTGAAGGTGTTTGGGTGCACTGCCTATGTTCACGTGCATAAGGAAGTACGTAGGAAGGGACAGGCAAAAGCACAGAAGCTGACGTTTGTGGGGTATGAGCCAGGGACCAAGGGATATAGGTTCACTGATGGCAGGAAAGTTGTTATTTCTAGATCAGCAAGTTTTTGTGAGCACAGCAATTGGCAGATTACACGGGAGCAGTGAGGTTTATCTTCCTAGTCAGGGACGTTTTGAGTTTTCAGAGCGGAGAGAGGCCACTGATGTGATTAAGAAGGAAGAGGAATTAACTCCTAGTGTGCCAATGATGCAGGATGTTACAGTATTGCGCAGATCTGAGAGAGTTAACAAGGGCATACCACCTCAACGTTATTCACCAGGTGATGTAAAAGTGTGTTTTATTGATTATGAACCTCGTAATTACAAGGAAGTATTGAAGTTGCCACAACACGAGCAGAGTAGATGGAAAGCTGCTATGGATGTGGAAATGAAAGCCATTAATTCTCATAAGGTTTTCAAATCTACTAGGCTGCCTGAGGGGCATAGAGCAGTAGGCTGTAGATGGGTGTATAAGAAGAAAACCTTAGTGAATGGTGATATTCAGTATAAGGCTAGGTTGGTAGCACAAGGATTTTCCCAGATAAAGAATCAGACTTATGATGAAGTTTTTGCACCAACGCTAAGAGGGGAGACATTTAGGTTTGCCTTAGCAATGGCAGCAGTTGGGAATTGTGTAGTACAGCATTATGATATCACAACAGCATATTTGCATGCTGATTTGAATGAAGAGATCTATATGATTGAAGCCCCAGGTTATGAATCAAAGATTGCAGGAAGGGTATACAAGTTGCAGAAAGCATTGTATGGACTCAAGCAGTCGGCACGTTGCTGGAATCTTAGGTTAGATAAGGAATTACAAAGAATGGGATTCAAGTGTAGTATAGCTGACCCATGTCTGTATGTAAAGCAATGTGAAAATGATGAACAGATTTTGCTTTTGATTTTTGTAGACGATTTGTGTCTTATAGCGAAAGATCAAAGCAGGGTAATTGAATTTACTGAAAATCTGAAACAACACTTTGATGTCAAAGATCTGGGAGAAATTAAGAATTACCTAGGCGTGGGTATTCAGAAGGTTGATGGGGGTTATGTTCTAGAGCAGCGGAAGAAAATTGAAGCACTGCTAAGAGAGAACAATATGGAACATTGCAAGGAAGTTCCAACCCCGATGACAACAGATTTTGTTAAAACAGAGACTGGAAATGATGACCAAACTTCATGTGATCAAGAACACTATCATTCAATAATTGGAAGTTTATTGTATATAGCACAATGGCCGCGTCCTGATATCGGGAACGCAGTAAATGTTCTGAGTAGATATGTAACCAAACCTACTCAGAGGCATTGGAAGGTATCAAACGTGTGTTTAGGTATCTGAAGGGGACTATTGATAAATGTTTATTGATAAAACCTTGTAAGCCATTGGAATTAAAATGCTATGTAGATAGTGATTGGGGTAATGATGTACATGATAGAAAATCAATGACAGGGTTGATTATAATGTTTGGTAACACCTTGGTTGGGTGGAGGTCTCGTAAACAAAGTTCAGTTGCCGTGTCAACGGCAGAGGCGGAGTATGCAGCATTATCTGATTTGTGTTCAGAATTAATTTGGTATAGGCAATTGTTAATGGATGTAAATATAACAATTGAGGGGCCTATATGTGTATACGATGATAGTGAGGCATGTATACAGGTTGCAAAGAGTGATAAGGTCAGAGCAAGAAGCAAGCATGTTGATATCAAGTATCATAATGTTAGGAATGCTGTTAAGGAGTATCTGATAGATTTGCAATATCGTCCATCTGAGTGTAATGTAGCAGATGTGATGACAAAGCCTCTAAGCTTAGAGAGACATAGGATGTGTATATCTCAAATGTGTATGTCTTCTATTCTGTACAATTGAATGAAATATCTATTGTAAATTGAAGGGGTGTTGGGGTTTGATAAACCCAGGAATTTACTGTTAGATATAAATTATACAGAGAGGCTTGATTTCTAGGTGAGAGGTGAAATATTCTGCACAGTCACCCAATTAGCAGCCATTGTTGTAGGAATGATGTGTCAGTGTGTGACTCATACAACAGGTGCTTAGAGTTAGGTTGGGTGTGGTGAATAACGAGAGTGACCTATAATGTGATTGGTCAGGTTCACTATATATGCAGAGACATTCTCATTTCCCATTATTCCCATTTTACCTCGTGAATGCTGTATCGTTGGTGTATCATTTTGTTACCTGTGGAAGTGATCTGTAAATACGTATGTATATAAAGTAAATAGGATATTTGATATAACTTCTGTTTGGAGCCTATTTACTGCATAGTACTTGGATCACCGGTGCCTAGGAGAGAGAAGCAGGCCACTCCATCCGCGCGCCCCGACAAAAATATTTTTCATTGTTCGTTATATTTTATTCCTTCCTCCATGTAGCAGAAGGTCCTTGATACACAAGCACATACACACACCCATTGATTCTCACAATAACTTAATGATAGAATTAAGGTCTTCCTGGAATTCAGATTTCCTGGTTCTAATCATTGCACCCTGCTCTGCCATAGCATTTTTCCGTTTCTAGCCTTACTTAGGTTTACATATCTCCAGGGCACGAAAAATTACAAAGGGCAAGAAATAATGCTCTTTGGAAGGAGACAAAGGACACATAATTACATTCCCTAATGTAACACCCCCTTTTAATTTCAGGCAATATATGCATGACTCTTAGCTTTTTCTTACAATAAGAAAGTAGAATTGGATTTTGGGCTACTTCTATTGAGGTTGCCAGCTATGAAGAGAAAGTTATAAAACTACCAGTGTTAGTTGAGTGGTGTCTTCTTTGTATATATGGTGATCGTGCAAATGTTTTATGTAGAACTACAAAGGTATTTGTTTTTCATGAATTAACTTTTCCAAACATAATTCTTACATAGTTAAAGAGACCAAAAGGAAACCTTATCAGTGGATCTTTATGGTTCTATTGTCTTTTCAGTTGGTCTCTCTTGTCCCATCTAACCCCTCCCACCAAAGTAAACTTTCATCATAAAGAAAATTCACATAGACTTAGAAGGATGGTCCATAAGCATGTGTCCCACAATTGTATACTGAATTCCAGGTCTTAACTGCTTCACTGCTTCTTTGGAGTACAAGAATGAAAATGACATAAGATTCTGGGCCTTAGCATCACATATTTTATATAAGAAGTTTATCCTCCTTACAGTTTAGCAACTGTTCATGCGCTGAACAGCATCTACCCCAATCCACCAAGGTTAAGGAAGTTCTGGCAAGCAAAACTTATCCTATTGTGAATAGACCATACAGGGCCATTATCAGTGGCTGTCTCAAACAATGACAGTCTTTTTCCAAAATTCTGCTGGTTTCCAAACCCTGCATCCAGGGCTACATTTGTGTATAAATGACACCAAGCTGTTACATACTTTATATAATTGTTGTTTTGCATTTTTATTTATTTACAACTTTAATGGAGGCTGGCTCACATCACATAATAAATTGAAATATTAAAATAAATATAAAATCATAATATGGGTTTATAAGGATGGTAGAATAAGTGACTTCACTTGACACACTAAAGGAGATGGTGGGTGTACATTTAGAAGAGGTAGTCATAATAGTCCCAAAATAATCTTTTAAAAATGATAGGATAGTTCTCTTCGAATGATAGGATAGTATTCTGGACTCAGAAGGTACAGGAATAAATGCAACTGCATTACTCTAATCACATCAGTGAGATTATTTCAGAACTATTTGATTGTGGCCTAGTGTCCAGAATTTTATTGTTGATTTTTTCTTTATAAACGTTGAAGTGTTATTGGACTTTACATTAGAACTATACCTCTTGTACAACATTTTGTTTTGCTAACAGAGTAAAAATGGGTCATTCATAGTTTTTGTAGACTATTTTCATGCTTGCCGAAAATCAGCCACTATTTTCTTTTTCCTAATCCCAAGAATAGAATGAGGTTACTTCTCAAACACAAGAAGAAAAGATCTGAATTTTGCTGATACCTCACCTTCTCTAGATTTTTCCACTGGATTGTGAATGGGAGAGATTCTGGTTAGAACAGAGGGATTACCACATTGAGATAAACATGTCTGGAATGCTCATTATATGCCACATAAAGGTAAAGGTAAAGGTTCCCCCCGCACAGTTGTTCATCCAATGCAGACACTTGGATGTGAAACAATAGAATCAGGGAGAGAAAAATACCCAAATGCTCCTACTGAACTTTTAAAATATTCCTTCTTAAATCCTACAAAGGTGTTTTTCCCCCACAGAGGTCAACGTGGTGGGACAAGTTCCTCACTTTTCCTATTAATGATTCAATTGCATCCATTTTGTACAAGTGTTTTTGAAGATGATGTTGAATAGCATCTCCTCCCAGGAAGTGCAACAGGAAGTAATTCAAAGAAAACCTTTTTTACTTGTGTGTGAGATTTGGTGTAGTTATTAGCACGGACATTTTTGTGTAACTATTTTACTAAATAATATGGATTAGGAATTATCAAAATGGGGATCAGCACAGTACTTATCTAATATTTAAATGTAAAATATGCTGATTTCTGTGAGTTGTCATTTATGAATCACTCTGCTATA